>ML778584.1:374522-444594 GCA_009831015.1 Picea engelmannii
ATTAAAATTAATTTATATTAATATATTTAAAATTATTGATTTTTTATATACTTCATAAATTTAAAATTAAAATAAATCTATAATAATATATTTAATATAAAAAAATTCTTATATAATATTTATTAATAGTTAATTAAAAAAATTAAACCTTTATATTTTTGAATATACACTTATTTCCAAAATGTAGCTATGATAATTTCACATTCTCAATAAAACAACAGTGAGACTGCTTTTTTCTGCATAAAAAAAATACTTATTTCCAAAAACTTGTGAGGTAAAAGCCGCTAATAAATAAAATGTTAAATTTGAAAAAGCTTTTATGCTTTATTTTTTTTCATAAATATTTCTTCCTAAATAATTAATGTTTCATGCAAATTATTTATACTCTTGGTGTGTAAAGGATGTTCATGCTAAAATAACTTAATCTCCTATTTTCTATATGATAAAATAGAACATTACCATGTATTGTGTATATCATAAAAATACTACATTCACATCAAACATTTATGTTGTGTGTGCAAAGGAGGCTCACTCGAGGATTTTGAAGCTCCCTAATTATTGATATCACCCAACATTGTACATTGTATTATAGATATAAATATAGGTGGTTAACACTAAAAACAATTTTTATTTGATAAAGCAAAGTTGTGTTTTTATTGGTTTATTTAAAAAAAATTGACTAGTTTGAATATTTTAAAAATAAAGTAAATCCTTGGGTTCAGTGGAAAAGTTGAGTAGGAATGAAAAAATTATGGATTTTCTCTGTTTATTAAGTTTTTCTTGAAGGTTGATTTGTCGTGTATGCATTGGGGATAAGGATTTTTTTCGAGTTTTGAATCATGATTAGTGCTTAATCCATTTTTATTTTTAGATCGTCTCTTATCTAAGGTGATTTGAACAAGCGTAGTGGTAGGGTTACGATAATCCATCTCTCTCTTACTGAAGGCGATATGAACAAGTGCAGTGGCTGGTGATTTTGGAGTTCACTATATTTTGATATCACACAACATTGTAGTATAGATATAGGTGATTAACATGACAAACATTGCTAATATGAGTGAAATAATAATTTTTGACGTATTTTTGACGTAGCAACTTTAAATTTTATTTGTGTAGTGTAAGGGTAACGAGGATTAGAGAATAGAGGTTATAAATTTTAAATATTGTGAAAGGCTAGTCTTTATAAGGGTTATACTAGTTAAGGACAGGGAACTTTATAAATGTTAGCAGTTATACAAGCTACATAAGTTTTATACTTGTTGGGGGTTATATATATTAGGGTAAAAAGAGGTTATGAGTTATGGGTTATCAAATTTCATGTTTATAAAAGTAATAGGGATTATGGCTTGGGGTATTAGGGTTTATGGGTTGTATGGAGTAAATATTAGTGCTTGTTAAATTTACATGGGATCCAACTTTAGGTGATATATGGCAATTTAGGTTTATAGGTGTTAGTTGTTTTGGAAGTGAGAATAGATAAGGATAGGGGTCATCGAGGTGATTGGGTTAAGATATTAAGGGTGACAATTATTTATATGATTATTAATTAGGGGTTTGTGGTTAAAGTTTATTTTTTGTAACATCCTGAATTGTTACGACTACAAGCGAAGCAGAAGTGCATATTTATTTATTTTATTTTTTTAGGCGAGAAGGTGAGGACAACAATAGTTTAACCACAAAACTGACGACGAACGCAAGAACATAGTCCAAGCAATAGGAAATTATGACTCCATGCATTGGCACAAGAGCAACTAGGCGAAACATGAGTAGATCAATAAGGGGAAACAACTACTGTCCTAACACAACATGAGCACGCCTTCCAGCTAAGGGGAAACATCCCCCTCCTGACAACACGACCTTCTCGCACCAAGACTTGAACCTCAAGGCACACGAACCAAACACATGAAGGTGTTCAACCCATGCACCAAAATCAAACTTACAATGCTCAACAACACTCACATGGAAGGCACCGACTCCGGCAAGGTTATCATTCACCACTATCCAATAGGGCGTGCCATGATCACCTCATCAGGATTCATGCCATCCCTAGGTGATAGACACGTCAATAACCTTGGCGCAACATATCCTATTTGGACCAAGGACTCTAGATAACATCCGACGTGCTAAGAGTCGTATTCTGACAAGAAAGTTACACCTATACCCCAGGGGACGAGTAGACAAGATCCAAGAAGACATCGCTCAACAAGGCGCAATCCAATAAATGACTCGACGTCATCCAAGAAACCCTCAAGTTAAGTAAGAAGTCTAGGCATGAAGGGTAATCTATTGTACTATTACTAGAGTCATAAACGTTATCAAGTGTGAAATAAAACAGAACTCAACAAATCAACATGTTTGCCCGCACAGTACATGTCTATTAAAGTAAGTGAACTACTCATCATTTAAAAGCGATCTTATGTGGCTTCATTATCTAAACGACAATGATGTCCTAAAAGACAAGTCCCAAATAATCAATAACACAACTATCACTTAACAAATTAACTGTACCTAACGATATTCACTATATCAAATGTACAATGTTATTAATGTAACTCTATTAATCTGCCTCCTAAAATCACAGGTTAATTCACTAACACAATAATACTTACATCCCATTGTCCATCAATATAAATTTGTTGGCGATTAATTTGCAATTGTTGTCTAATTTATATAAGTGGTTGTTGTCAATAAATGAGGGCCATTCAATGCAAATTTGAATTCCATTTTAATGTTGTTATGCGGTCAATATAGAATCCATTTCTACAACATTCCATGTGATCTTAATGTTGTCTTTCCGATGCAACTAAACGTCATGTCAAGCCATCCAATGCATATTAAATTATTTTTTGTTATAATTAATCTCCACTTTGATTCTATTTAATGAAATTCAATGCTACCTTTATGTCCAAATAAATGTCATTTAGAGTCTTTTTAGCAGTTGATTCATTTGGTTGTTTAAACCAATTGTTAAACAATGCTAATCCAACCATTTGCGGTCTTCATGTTAACTATTAGCTGAGTCGAATTAAAGGAAATTATGCAGAGAAGAAGAGTAACTACGCAATCACTGGAAACTAGCAGTCCTACCATTAAAGAGGGAGGTCCTATCATAAACCATCGTAGGCATGTTATACCTTGCGATCATCGTTGTTCCTTAATGTGAGATTCAAAAATAATTAACCGGAATGATTTTATGCACTGAAGGATGATAATTTAGTTGCAAGTACATGAGCATTGTATTAGCTGTCATTTCAGTGATAAAAACGTTGATATACCATTCAAAGGGATAAGCAAAATGCAGCTCTACATGGTCAACTCGCAGAGATAAACAAACATGGAGTGAGACAGTTCCTGGGGGGAGAATAATGCAGTTTTCCATTGGATGAAGGAAAAGGCACTCGCTGGGATAAGAAGGGAACTTGATGGGAAAAATCATGGCCTTGAAAATGGAAATTCGTCGGGTGAAAAAGGGAAAACTAGCAGTCATCACAGGTGGTAAAAATGCAGACTTAACCAACCCTGGTTGTTGTCTTAACAATGACATTTCTCGATCAAATAACTGTTTGTAAAATCGAAATTATACAAGAGATAAATGAAAAATGCTAAAGATCAGACTCTAGAGGGTGATTGTCAGGGTAAAACGGTGACATCACAGCCATGAAAACCTAATTTGTTGTCAAGTGTTGATTATAAAAGAACTGAGGTAAATAAATAAAATATGCAGAGAGGTAAGTAGGAAATCCTTGTAGTATGTGAAATGCAATGTTGTAAATGAACACATAGAAAGGAAGGGAAAAATTAGAGGGATTAAGGAAAATTTGTAGAGGTTAATGAGCTTTGGATGGCAACCTTAACAAGGGGCAAAATCATCAGGAGACGGGAAACAATTGTTGTCCAAAAAAAACACCCTAAAAAGTGAAAAGAAAATCGCAGAGTATTAAACATTCAAATAATTTCACTCAGGTTAAAACATTCAAATAAAATGCCCAGAAGTAAAATTTTTCTTAATCAATATACATTGGTTATCTAAAACGAAAAGTGTGTAGCTTGTCGAGCACCTGGAAATCTAACAAGTTGACCAGAATAAAAAAAAATTAGTTGGTCAAAATTTCACTCCCAAATCAAACGAAATGCAACCAAGAAAGTGGCAATCGCCAAGAAAAAAAAATGAATAGCAATATTTAATGAAGCGACGAATGCAGTCTTAACTACTGGTGAAAACGTAATCTCAATCGTCTTCAAAGTAGAGTGCATAGTTAAATAAATGCAAGGAATTTCTAGCAAGATATAAAAACGCAGAGTTAAAGAAGACTTCACCATCAATAAAAAAATTGCAGGGTTAATTAAACGCATCAAGGTGCACGACTACATACTACCTGGAATAATTAACCGGGGTAGAAAACTGGTAGGAACATCCTTCGCTCATCATCCACACATAGAAAAGAAGGGTGCTTAGATCCATAGGTCTATTAACACCGAAGTGACAACTGTAGATCAAGCTCCTGGCCAACTTCTCAGGCATGGACTGATGATCTAGGGACAAATGCAAAAATAAACCGCAATAATCACAAATCAATACCATAGGACTGTCAAGATAGGTAGGGATCGAAGGCCATGGGAATCAATCAACATTGAGACAAAGGCTATGGGGGAAATTTCAGTCATTAACTATAATTATAAGACAATAATTTTCTTTACCCAATTAAACATACATAACTAAAATCATAAATCATACTCACAATCTACCATGTATAAATGAGGAAGTGTACCGTATCCCAAGTAGCCTGCTCTGAGTTGTTGTCCCGCACGCTCTGTGAAGCTCCCACTTACCGACCGATGGGATTTCACCGGTACCTCCCAGCCAACACTAGGAGTAATCTTCTTCCCCCTTAGCCCTAAGAGACACAAAGGGGCCATGCACACTAACCCAAGAATCAACAAGATCTCAGTTCGGCTCACAAGGCCGAGATACCACTCCTCACCGAGTTGGGTATCCCAACTCCCACAAGCTAAGCCAACCAAGTATAAATTTTTGCAGCATAACGTTATGCATAATAGAAGAGATCCATCATCCTTCTCCTCCCTCCATTATATAGAGTTTCAAAGTCTTTTACTTTCCCAATATCCCATTTAATTTAATGTTTGATAATTTAATTCATAAAAATCCTCCCCATACATGTGTCACCCATCCCCTTCATTCCTCCATAAATTAATTTCATTAAATAAAAATTACCCCTATTTCCCTCACCCACCTAAAATCAATCGTGGAAATGCTCGTAGGTGTTCCCATATTCCCTTACACGTTTTAATGACTTTCCCCCTTACTAATTTACTAGTTGAGTTAATTTAGAATGTTCTTAAATGCTAGATACCTTACTAAGTTAGACTTTCTTCTTTTTCCTTGTGTTTCCCCTTTCTTTTTATGTTTCCCTCTTTTTCCTAGTTTCCTAATTCTTTTAGATTTACCTCTTTCCCTTTTCATTTAAAACTCAAATTGGTAGGTGTCAAAAATTAACTTTTCCCTTTTTCCTTTTTATTTAATAAATTTTAATTAACATCTGAGACAAAACCATTATTTCCCCTTTTTCCCTTTTTAGATTTTATCCCCCAAAAGATTTTTATAAATTAAAATAATTACTTACCCCCTTCTCGACACATGATTAATGATGATTATCATTTTTATTTTTATTTTTACATACATATTTTCCTTTATCGCAAGTTTCACCTATACCTAGATTTTAATTTTCGAGGTTGGGCAACATTTTATTAGGGAAATTGTTTTAAAATTTTTTTATCATGTTATTTGTCCTAAGGCCATATAGGTTTATTAATTTATTATTTAACAATGTGACGTGCCCTTCAGGATGCACTAGGTTCTCCAAGGGTGCCACTCACCTCAATCTGTTTCACTTGCGCGATGTGTGCTTCAGGATGCACTACGTGCTCCAAGGGTACCACTCGCCTCTTTCCATTTTTCTTGCGTGAAATTCCCTTTAGGATGCACTCCGCACTCCAAGGATGCCAATCACCTCTTTCTATTTTTCTTGTGCGACATGCCCTTCAGGGTGCACTCTGTACTCCAAGGGTGCTACTCACCCCTTGGATAACTTTGTAGACATAAAAAACCCCTGGAGTCAATACTCTGCTAGGTGATCTTGTGGGAGACTAAGGGCCTCTAAGGAATAAGTTCGGTGCCTTATTGCGCACCCCTTAGAATCATCGTGAGCGACTCTCATAGTCGGCCCTCATGACATCGTGGGTCTTCACGAACTAGGTAATTTCATTTACCTACAGTTCAAGCCATGAAAAGAGTGTTAGTAGGTTGTGATAGGGTTGTTGTCCACACCTCTCCCTCAACATCTCTGGTAGTCATGCATGACCCCTCTACTCCACATGTGAGTCTGGTCGACAAGCTATCGTCAGCCCGCATCTTCAATGAATCATGTCAGAAATAATATCCATAATCATATCATCTAATCAGATGCACAAATGTCATATATATACAACAATCAAACCCTAATAGTCCTCCCCCTGACTCGATCTAGAGTATAATGGGTTTCTGTAACGACCCTAATTGGATACATGCTTAAAGATTATAAAGTAAAATTAATTAACAGAAATTAATTATGGTTAACTGTGTAATAATTCAAACTACAGATCACATTTAATGACCTGTGAAATAAAATTAAAAGATCAACGAAAAATGATATAAAAATTGTGGCGTATGCAGATAGGGATAGCCATGGATCCCGAGAAGATAAAACATTAACTCATGATGAAGGATGGGGGAGGGAGGGTGGTTGTGAAGTAAATGCATGAGTCGGCAGGGAGGAATAAGGGACGGGAAGAGGGGGATGTGCACACCATTCGACGGGAGGAGGAATGGATGCTGTGGACTGTGTTTTTCTGTGAGCAACAAATTTTGTGCACTATTGTATTTTGTGGTTTGTGGCTCTTGATCAGGGAGGCACTGAGTTTCTAGAGGTTTTGGGCACGGAGGGCCAGGATATCCATAGATATCCTGGAGCTAGGTAGTTTTCCTAGTTGGCAGGGAGGACAGTAGTTTTGGGCAGTTATTTTCTTGTTTGTGGCAGGATTGATCTATGTAGCAGGGAGAAGAAAGGCAGGAGCGAGGCAAAGAGGCAACATAAATTAGCATCAGATCCAGGTACTTTGTTAAGTTATGTATTTATTTCTTTCTGTCATGAATTCAATATTTATTTATAAATCTAAGTTCCTGAAGTTGTAGTTATGAAAGTTAATATCATGCTATGAAGTTTTGTTTCAGTTTACTTTCATAAAATGTTTAGGAAAATTAATGATGTTTAGAAATATATGGGCATTACATATGGTATCAGAGCGTCTTAGTTCAAAATCTGGGCCTAAGGGCCAAAATCCCAAACGATTAACTCCAGCCACGCTTAACCTATAAGAAACACATGTTCAGTTTGACTAAAAAGGACTGATACAATGTGGTATCCAAGTTGTTAAGCACGAAAAAGAGAATTCATAGCTTAATTTTTCCTTGAGCAATGTTGTTAATGAAGTTTCAGGTAAAATAGACACCTGAAACCGACGAAAATGCCGTGGGAAGCTTCTATTGAAGGCTTGAACTGGTAAGATTCAATGACTACATGAACCATACTAGATAAAATGCAAAAGACATTTGCGGGACCTTGAATATGCCTATTTCACCTCGAACTTACCTAAATGGGGGAAACTGTTGATGCGCAGTCGAAAAAAGGAAATTTAGCAGACTTGTACCGCACAAGAATAGTATGAACTATTTGCCTACATTAAGCCTCGATGATTGTAATAATTGACTATGGACCCATATAAATTTTAACCCTGTCGAAAAGAGCAATTATAAAACTGTGTAATGTTTTGTGCAACTAATCATTATCCCGAAGGAGAGCTGTCTGTTACTCGTGAGGACGAATCTGAGCCATCAGATCTCGAGCGAAATCCCGTCAACCTTCAGATCTCAAGAAGTTGCACCAGGTTTAAGTCCTAGCGCGCAGAGGAGGAGTCCCAGAAGAGTCATTGGGATATCAGAGTCATTGAGGTTTTGTAAAACCAAAGAATTGAGACCTTGAGGTTCTCAAAATCCCGAGAACAGATCCTAACTGTTGATCTCAACAGGACACATGCCAGCATTCTGGGGAGGTATCGAGATTTTACCCATTGGAGATTTCAGCAGTGTGGAACTCATCCATGTTGAAATCGCGATCCACGATTTCCCGATAGAATCAAAGTCGTCCAAACAGCGGGGACACATGTTAGGAGATCCCGCAGAGTCGGAGATCTGGGACTTGAAAGTCCCGTGCACATGACAACAGGAATCGTGATATCCCGAAATGCGATTTCCCAATGGGTACAAGGATAGAGTGGGGACCACCAAGGTTAGAGTGGTGGACAGGTGTCGCATCACACCGAACGATCGTAGATCGGGGTTCGGGAAAACACAAGTCTTGGAACTCATAGGTTTTGGATTCGCGAACTCGCGAACTCCGATACACCGAGGAAGGACAGGTGTCAAAGGTCAACTCTTGCGGGGGTCAACGCCAAGTACCATCGGGGATCGAGATTCGGGGATCTGTGAGGATGGAGGATCACGACAGCGCAAGTGCCAATTTCTCGATGGTAAAATTCCCAATAAAAGCAAGGGACCCCGATGATATCTGAGTCGTTCATTATGAGGACGCGTGTCAGAGTGTCCTGAGGGATCGGAGCTCGGCATATCGGAGTTTCTGGAGTCGTGAAACTATTGCATAATGGAATCAGGATTCGCGATTTCCCGATACAATCAGAGCCGTCCATCTGAGGGACATGTGGCAACCATCAAGAACCCATCGAAAAATCGGGAATCGGCATATCGGGGATTTTGTGGACATGAAACCTTTGCATTTAAAAATCGCGAAGTCTGAAACCCCAAAATAGTGAGGGGCGATCAGGACCGTCCATCAACAAGGACGCGTGGTGAGAGATCCCGAATAGTTCGGAGTTTGGGATATCGGGAGTTTTGGAGTAGTGAAACACTCGCGCAACGAAATCGCGATTTGTGATTTCTCGACACCATCATAACCGTTGATCCGAGGGATGCGTGTCTGAGGATCTAAAAGAGTTTGGGGTTCGACATTTCAGGTTTCCTGCTTACAAAGGAATCACGACCGGAGAAGTCAAGAAATCCCGAAATGCAACGGGTCCCACAACCATAGCGTTTAAGTGGAGGACAGGTGTCACTCCATATTGGGGTTCGGAGCTAGGAAGGGTCTGGGAACGAGGGCGTTTAAAAAAGTGAACCTACGACATGCGATTTCCCGACGGAGTTAAGGGTACAACATAGGCCAGGTGTCAGAAGGTCCAACCATGCCGGGAGTTAACGACAGGTTGCATCGTAGATCAGAGGATCGGGGATCCTGAGGACGTAAGTCCTACACCTTTCAGTTTTGCGAATCCCAAAATCCCGATAAGGAATAAGACTACAGTCACGGAGGTAATTCATATGGACCAAGCTCGTAGCGAAGGGGCTAACAAAGAAAAGAACCCATCGGGAAAGTTAAGCACAAAAATCCCGATAGGAAGGTATATGGTAACGGTCTTGTGAGCGCGGTCATATAGACCAAGGTATAGCTAGTAGGGGCTAACTTATCATTCGTGTGGGGAATCACACCGAAGCTCATCGTGAATTGGGGGTTGGAGAGGTAAGGAATTTGTGACAGTGAAAAGTCTGAAACCCCGAAACCCGATACAAAGTCGGGGATAAGTCACGGTAGGTGCAGAGGCCGTGACGAGGGAAGATAAGGCCTATGGATAGGGGCATTCGATAGTGAATCTCGAGAGGATCTAAAGGGCCGCTTCGGCTCAGATGAGAGGAAATTGAACGATCCGGTATACCCATAAAACTAGATATATTTACACATATAACAACATGGATACACAGATGAATAATTTTTTTTTTTTATTATTTTATATAAAAGAATTGAACTGAAGGAAGAACACCAAAATCCGTACAGAGCTGGAATTACAAGAAAGTTATTTTGTTTCAAAAGAGGAAATCACCATTCTTTACCATAGCGTAAGGAAGGTTTATGCAATTTTTGGATTCGAATAACCCTGCATTCTTCATGAAAGTACTGAAATTGTGCACAATTGGTAGACTGAATCGTACCTCTTACCATAGCTGAGGGCAAGCTCCGCAAAGTGTACAGACAGGGGATTGATTCTCAATATTTCAAGGAGACTGGACTCCAGGTCCTGGATCTTGTCAGTGGCCACATCAATGTACTCTGCTACTCTAAAACGAACTGGAGCATATACAACAATACCCAGCACTAGCAAGGTGCTCAGAACAATGGCAAGGATGTGAGCCATGGTAAGGGAGATTCTGGAAACCTCTGAGCAGAACAAAGGCAAATCTATGGTAGATAGAGACTGATGCATGGAAAGTCCCAACGGATGGGAAAGTGAGACAGAGGAAGGATGCGTAGAGGGTTGAAAGGCTGACAGGTGTAGAATTTGGGGCTAGATACAAGGGAGCTTGAGAAAGCCAGACGAGCACGTGGAACCCATGTGTGCCCGAACCCTTGGGTATACGCTCAATTATTATTTTTTATATAATACAAAGTGTTAGAAATAATATAAAATAAATTAAATAATTTAGTATAAATAATTTATATATATAATGAGGTCAAATTAGCTTAAATTTAAAGTAAGGATAATTTGAGTTAAATTAGTGTAATAATAATTTTTAAATTTATTTATTTATTTAAATTTAAGGTTAATCTACCTTAAAATTTGATGTTAACCAAGCTTAGACACTTAATCCTAAACCGAACGGAGCCAATTCCCATGATGGAGTAATGTCTGTTTACAGACAAGTAAAGAAAACTTACGCCCAACCCTGTTTCTAAGTTTAAGTAGCACCAATTTGAAACATCCTGGAACTCACCCTGATAACTTTGGGGTGATGCAAGTTAAGTTAAACAAGATGGTCAGGACACTAAGGGGTCGAGGAAGGGGAGCGTCGTCATGGGCACCACCGAAGCCACCCACACCATCAACACCATCAACACCACCGACACCACCAGCACCACCACCACCATCACCCGAACTAGCCCTCATACTGCGCTCATTGGAAGCCATTAACGAGACTTTAAATGGGTTGCAACCAGCAGGGACTGAAGTGGAACCCCCACCATCTGGAATGGGTAATCCAGAAGCATCAAGGAACTCAAGGGGAGAATTTCCACCTAAAGACATCACGCGAGAATTGCAGAAGATCAAACTTTCAGAGTTTGTCGAAGGTCGCGCCAGTGAACGCGCGGAAGCATGGTTGGAAGGCATGACAAGGTGTTTTTCCTTAAGGGACTATATGTCCAACTCGAAGGAAAAGATTGCAATTTTCCAGTTAAGAGATAGTGCTTTGAATTGGTGGGGCAACTTGGAAAGACAACTACACCTTACCCCAGACACAGTATCTTGGGAACTTTTCGAGGAGAGGTTCCGAAGGAAATATCTACCAGCATACTACAAGGAACAACAGGTAGGGGCATTTCATGCCCTAGTACAAGGAACCATAACTGTGGAAGAGTATGAGATCAGGTTTATGGAACTGGTCAAATATGTTTCGTATATGGACAATGACCAGCGATAGGCAGAGCTCTTCATTTATGGGTTGAACCCAAATATAAGAGCTATGGTGCGGATGTGGAAACCGTCGTCAGTAGTGGAGGCGGTGGAAAGTGTGCGTTACGTAGAAGAGCACATGAACTTAACAAGGGGTACAAGTTCGACATTTCGACATTGCCCTGGATTCGTAGGAAAGACCCCGAGGACATTTCCTAGGGGAGGGGGCTCGAGGCCACCACCTTATGGTAACAAAGTTGTACCAAGGATAGTAGCTGCAAGGATTTCAATGGAAACTAGTGCAACATCTCGTTCATCGCCAACGGTACAGACAGGTCCACGTCCATCTCTAGGAACAACTAGTAGGGGCAGGGGTTCCAGGGGAAGGAACTCATTTCAAAGACAGACACATAACAATGCACAGGTTCAATCTCGTATTGCCTATTGGAGATGTGAAGGACCCCATTACGAGCGGGACTGTCCAGAGTTACAATCAGGGTTTGTGCATAGAGAAGGAAAGGCACCAATGGGGAGGTCAAGTGGCAACCATCAAATTTACGCAACGGTTAATAACCGCCAAGCTGAACATCAATCCACTGTGGTGGAGTCATCAGGTACGCTAAATCATATTAATGTTCAGATTTTGTTTGATTCTGGTGCGATAGATAGTTTCATTTCACCATTTGCATTAGAAAAAAGTTGGCTGGCAGCCTATGAGCACGATGACTTTAAGCAAGTCGAGATGGCTTCGGGGGAAAACAAGCTGTAGGACCTAGTGTTGATAATTGTATAGTATACCTACGAGTGTACACTACCAGGTTGAAGGTATACGTCACTTCTCTTGGGGCGTATGACCTAATCATTGGAATGGATTGGTTAGCAGCTCATCGAGCATTCGTAGATTGTTTCGCCAAGAAAGTACTTTGTATTGATGATGAAGGAAGACCAATAGAGATCCAAGGTGTATAGAGAAAAGTGTCATTACGCTTTATATCAACTATGAAGGTCAAGCGATGCTTGAGACAAGGGTGTCGACTTTATGTAGTGGAGGCAGTGAAAGAAAGGAAAGGACCCTCATTAGATCAGTATCCGGTATTATCAGAATTTCCAGATGTTTTTCCGAACGAGTTACCAGGGTTACCTCCGGAAAGGGAGCTTGATTTTACTATTGATCTTAAACCTGGTGCAGAACCAATATCCAAGACTCCGTATAGGATGACGGCGCCAGAACTTTTTGAATTACAAATGCAGTTGAAGGAGTTACTAGACTTAGGGATAGTAAGGCCCAGTGTCTCACCTTGGGGCGCACCGGTAATTTTTGTAAAGAAGAAGGATAGATCCTTACAACTGTGTATAGACTACAGGGACTTGAACCATGCTACAGTGAAAAATAGGTACCCAATGCCGCGAAGAGATGACCTCTTCGATCAAATGAAAGGAGCAACGGTATTCTCAAAGATCGATTTGCGATCTGGATATCATCAGTTAAGGATTAAGGAGGGTGATATCCCAAAAAATGTCTTTCGAATGCGGTTTGGACATTACGAGTTTGTTGTAGTACCTTTCGGATTGACCAATGCACCAGCAGTATTCATGAGCCTCATGAACGGCGTATTCCGGAAATACTTAGACCGTTTTGTACAAGTTTTTCTGGATGACATTATCATCTATTCCAGGAATGAAAGAGAACACGAGGAACACTTGCAAATAGTGTTGTCTTGCCTTAGGGAGAACAAATTGTATGGGAAGTTGTTGAAGTGTTCCTTCTTCCAGAAAGAGATCCACTATTTAGGTCATATCATATCCGGTGAAGGAATCTCGGTGGACCCAGAAAAGGTAAAGGCCATTATGGAATGGCCAGTGTCGAAAAATGCTCATGAGGTGAAAAGCTTCATGGGGCTAGCAGGTTATTACGGGAGATTTGTGGAAGAATTCTCAAAAATAGTGAAACCCATCACCACCTTGCAATGCAAAGGGGTCAGGTATGAATGGACGGAAGAATGTGATAGTGCATTCATTGAGCTTAAGAGGTTACTAACTAGTGCGCCAATTCTACAAGTGCCAGATATGGAAAATGACTTTATGGTTTGTACGGATGCCTCAAAACAAGGGTTGGGGGCCGTGCTGATGCAGGATGGAGGAGTGATAGCCTATGCGTCAAGAAATTTGAAGAAGCACGAATATTTGTACATGACTCATGATTTAGAGTTGGCAGCGGTAATGCTAGCTCTGAAACTTTGGAGGCACTATCTTGTGGGGCGAAATTTTGAACTCAAAACGGACCATCAAAGCTTAAAACATCTCTTCACTCAAAGAGATCTGAATGTCAGGCAAAGGCGATGGAGTGAGTTTATGAGTGAGTATGATTTTGGTATTTCATATATAAAGGGAAAGGAAAATGTGGTCACAGATGCCTTGAGTAGGAGACCACATATCTTCTCCTTGGTAACCTTAAAGGTCAGTCTGAGGGAACATCTGTTAGCACAACTACTAGGAAAAAATTGGTATTTAAAGGTTACTTCAAACCTCCAGAGCGGGAGACAGTTAGACCCAAAGTATGAAGGATATAATCTAGAAATAGATGGATTGTTAAGATATCAAGGAAGGATGTATATCCCAGAGAATGGGGATATTAGAAGCATCATACTGAAGGAAGCCCATCGATCACTTTATTGTGTGCATCCGGGTGTGAAGAAGATGTATGCAGAGATGAAGAAACTCTTATTTTAGGTAGGCATGAAGCACAATGTAGTCCATTTCGTCGCCAAATGCCTAGAGTGTCAACAAGTGAAGGCCGATCACCATCACTCGGTAGGCATCCTACAACCACATGATGTTCCTATGTCCAAATGGGAAGTCATCTCAATGGATTTTTTTGTAGGGTTACCACTCACATCTCATAGACACAATGCCATTCTTGTGATAGTGGATAAACTAACTAAGAGTGCTCATTTCATTCTGGTAAGAGACACTTATGATGTTACGGATGTGGCCCGAGTGTTCATAAGCGAGGTTATCCGTTTGCACGGGATACCTAAAAAGATCATTTCATATAGGGACTCAAGATTCAGATCTATGTTTTGGACAAGTTTACAGTCAACATTGGGGACTCAGTTGAACTTAAGCACAACTTATCATCCTGAAACAGATGGGAAAACTGAGAGAGTAAATCAAGTTATGGAAGACATGCTTAGGACGTATGTGATGGATAATCAAACCCAATGGGAGAAGTACCTACCTTTGGTAGAGTTTGCCTACAATAACAGCTATCATAGTTCCATCGGAATACCACCATACGAAGCTTTGTATGGGAGGCCATGTAGAACGCCATTGAGTTGGGATAGACTAGAAGACTGAGTAACAGTTGGGCCAAAATTGATTCAGGAAATGGAAGAACAAGTGATTCAGATCAGGCAGAGACTAAAGGAAGCACAGGATAGGCAGAAAAGTTATGTGGATGCACACAGGACCGACCGAAATTATGAAGTGGGGGACCAAGTTTTCATTCGTATTAGGCCTAATAAGAGTACCATACGGTTCGGAAAGGGGACAAAGTTGTCACCTCGATTTATAGGGCCATTTAGGGTCCAAGAGAAAATTGGACCCGTTGCCTATTGTGTCGTACTGCCACCCCACTCGCATAAAACTCATAATGTATTTCATGTATTTGTTTTAAGTCATTATGTTACTGAGGAATCACATAAACTAAATTGGAAAGAATTGCAGGTATTGGACGTGGGAACCCTCACGGTTGAACTGTTACACATATTGGACCGTAGAGTCCAATAGCTCAGAAACCGTTTGGTAGACCAAGTTAAGGTCCAATGGGACAAGTATAGTCCAGGATCTGCTACTTGGGAGGACGTCGAGACACTACAGCGAGACTATCCATCACTATTTTGACCACCTCGAGAATGTGTTTCTTGAAGGAGGGGTGTAGGTAACACCACCTTTTGACTTAGATGGCCAGGATTACCTAAGGCCTACACACTTTATTTCCCATTCACAGTGAAACTATTAAGTGATATATTTAAACTTTAAACTTATGAACAGTAACGAATGTTTAGGTGTTATTGATGATGATGCATGTAATGCAATCTATTATGTGAATGAAAATTTTATGAATGTTTAAATGCTATTGATGATGATGTATATGATGCGATATATTGTGAGAAAGGGAAATTGTTGAATGTTTAAATACCATTAGAATGATGTTGGATACGATGAAATCTATTTTGGCAAATGATAACCTCATGAATGAATGATGAGTTTGAATTATGGGATATTATGAAATCTAAATTCAAATTCGAAAACTTTGATGTTAATGTATCGGTACGGGGATACCAAATTGAAATGATGATAGTATGCAATTATCTGATGATAATGCATAGAAAAATATGAGTTTGTGTTGCGGACTAATCTGCAGGTTATGGGCTATGAAATAGCCAAGTGATAATGATGATGAAAGTGGATATCAGGACCACTAACTGGAAAACATTATGGTATGAATAATGTATGTGCAATTTATATTGATTTGGATGTATTGCTATGATATGTGGACTAGTGCATGATTTTGGTACTAACACCGCCCAAAACCAAATAAACGATGACAAAACCTCTAGCAACACAGTGCCCCTGTATGTTCCATTGTAGGGTGTTGACCCTGGTTCTGTTAGGAGGGATGGAGGCATTTCCCACCGAGTATCCTCCATTGTAGGGTGTTGACCCTGGTTCTGTTAGGAGGGGTGGAGGCATTTCCCACCATGTATCCTCTGAAACTTGAAGTCCTGTGAGGACTGTGATGGTTCACACTCCCCAAGACGTGTGATGAGGACTGTCAGTTGCCTTCTAGGAAATCTTGGTCGAGATAGCGACACTTCCACTTACGGGTTCTATTTAGAGTTAGGTCAGTATAGATGATGCTCCAAGATAGTCTAGCAGAGAATGGATAGGAATGGAGTTGGAAGTAGGTTAGGAAGGAAGGATGAGTAGAATAGTTGAGACTATATGGAGATCTGTCTTGTGGTGAGACTTGATGAAGAAAAAATGTGTATATATGAATATTCATTATTATGTAACTAACCCACCGTTGTTTAAAATAAATTATTGAACTGGAGAATTCTAATTAAAACAATTCCTCATATAATTAATTGATTGTTGTCTTTTATAAAAGACTAGTCTTGTCGATTGGATCGAATGCATACCTAAATTATTAAAGGATGATAGTTTGATTATTAGTATGTGCACGATATTTTCATGTAATAGCTACACATGCATTCCTTATACACATACACTAGTATGTATGAGCTTCTTGACTTACTTACTGATAATGTTAGTTACTTGTTGTGGATGTGTGAACCATGCTCTTCTCCTTGGTACCACCAGATACCTTAAACTTCGGGACGAAGTTTCTTGAAGGGTGGGTGTATGTAACGACTCTAATTGGATACATGCTTAAAGATTATAAAGTAAAATTAATTAACAGAAATTAATTATGGTCAACTGTGTAATAATTCAAACTACAGATCACATTTAATGACCTGTGAAATAAAATTAAAAGATCAATGAAAAATGATATAAAAATGGTGGCGTATGCAGAGAGGGATAGCCATGGATCCCGAGAAGATAAAACATTAACTCATGACGAAGAACGGGGGATAGAGGGTGGTTGTGAAGTAAATGTGTGAGTCGGTAGGGAGGAATAAGGGATGGAAAGAGGGGGATGTGTGCACCATTCGACGGGAGGAGGAATGGATGTTGTGGATTGTGTTTTGCAATGAGCAACGAATTTTGTGCACTATTGTATTTTGTGTTCTGTGGCTCTTGATCAGGGAGGCACTGAGTTGCTGGAGGTTTTGGGCATGGAGGGCCAGGATATCCGTAGATATCCTAGAGATAGGTAGTTTTCCTAGTTGGCAGGGAGGACAATAGTTTTGGGCAATTATTTTCCTGTTTGTGGCAGGATTGATCTGTGTAGCAGGGAGCAGAAAGGCAGCAGTGAGGCAAAGAGGTAACATAAATTAGCATCAGATCCAGGTACTTTGTTAAGTTATGTATTTATTTCTTTCTATCATGAATTCAGTATTTATTGATAAATCTAAGTTCCTGAAGTTGCAGTTATGAAAGTTAATATCATGCTATGAAGTTTTGTTTCAGTTTACTTTCATAAAATGTTTCGGAAACTTAATGATGTTTAGAAATATATGGGCATTATAGTTTCATTGATGCCTCTACATCCTCGAGGTCCAAAATTCTACACACTCAGGAAAACCGAGTTAATAACACTTGTCTATATCAATACAACAAAAGAACATGCCATCAATCTATAATGCCTCATAATCATAATGAGATGCCAAATATTATAATAATCTGGATCACTTTCAAGAAAGTGTCCTCAAAGAATAAGTTCTCTCAGTGCACGCATGAGCGAGATGTTACATACACCCCCTCTTTGTATAAACTTCATCTTGAAGTTTCACAGTATATAAGTGTCAAAATAACGTGTATCATAGTATCATAAATCTATATGTCCAACAAAAAGCACTGTTGGCGCATATCATATGCATCCTCCCACTGGACCTTGACCTGATCTATTGTTCGATGTCGTAGTTGTCGAATGCGATGATCCAAGATGAGGATCAGCTCAGCCACAAGTGCACCCTCATCTGACACCCGCAAGGTGCTCAAGTTAAAACATGTGTAGGATCACTAATCATAATGTCTCACCAGAGATGTGTAAGACATCATGCACACACCTCAAGAATTAGGCAGGGCTAGTGATTAGGCCACAAGCCTCTCTTTTCGACAATCTTGTAGGATCCTATGAACCTAGCAGATAGTTTATCCTCTTTTCCAAACTTGATCTAACTCTTATGCGGTTTCATCCACAAAAATACTCGATCGCACATCGTAACTATGGTCGACACGACGTGATCCTTTGTCTTATAGTTTACATTTAATATTCTATTTCTTGGATCGCTTCTGGTCCCACCTGGACCCTATCCTCAAGTTGATCCCAACTCAAGGCATCTGACATGGTCACCCATAAAGAAGCTCGAAAAGTTCCATCTTAATGGAGCTTTGGTAAATGTTGTTATAAGTGAATTCTACCAGTGGAAATAATTTCTCCCAACGCTTCTGTTGGTCCATCACATACATTCACAACATATATTCCATTGTCTGGTTCATTCATTCGGTCTGCCCATCAGACTCTGGGTGATACATAGTACTAAAGTTAAGTTGGGTTCCCAAGGCCTCTTGGAAAACTAGTCCAAAACGATCTAGTAAACACTGATCCTTGATCGGACATAATCATCTTAGGCATGCCATGCAGCCTCACAATCTTGCGGATGAAAACTCTAGCTATGTCATGTGCCTAATATGTCATATGCACATGAATAAAATGAGTATTCTTCATTAGAGTGTCGTCCACTATGAAAATCGAGTTGTGTCTCCTTGCTTTCAGTGGCAATCCAACGATAAAATCCATCGAAATGACCTCCCATTTCAATTATGGAATAATGTGTGGTTGTAGTAACCCTTTTGGATGTCTATGTTTGGTCTTTACCTACTGGCATTCTAGACATCTAGTCTCATAGTTGACTATGTCTTCCTTCATCCCTTCCAAAAGAATAAGGGTTTAAGATCCCTCCTCATCTTCGTGCCTCCCGGGTGAGCCATGTATACTGCTCTATGAACCTGATTTAGGATCAAGCTCCTCAACTTGTCGTTTGGTAGTATGTAAATCCGATTTTTAAACCTCAATAATCCATCGTCGTCAAATGTAAATCCTTCAAATATTGGTACCATCATTGTGTTTTGTCCAATAAAATCCTCGACCTCTTTGTACCAGTCATCGTTCCGCTGTAAAGTTAGAATCTTTTCACATAGATTTGTCTAAAGAGGCAACACTAAAACATGTGTGGTCTTTGAATCAATGCATCTGCCACTCATTTCACTATTCCTTTTATGTAAGTAATCTCAAATTCATACTCTCTAAGTAATTTCGACCAACACCATTGTCGCACGTTCAGGTCACTTTGCGTAAAGATGTGTTGTAGTCCACACGGGTTCGTCTTTAGTTCAAATTTTCATCCAAAAAGGTACTATCTCCAAAACTTTGATGTAGGATCATCTCTCCATGTCGGCTAGCCGACCAGCCAACCATGTCAGCAGATTCAAATCATGTGTTCAAGAGAGGTGCAACCCTCATTTAAAATTTGAATGAATGTAATTTAATGTTTTAGGATGTTGAGCCGAGAGGTCGTGCTTTGCACAGGCATAGAGTAGGTATGCATTATTGCTTGAAGGATGAGATCTAGATCCAGATGATGGACTAGACAGCCCATTCAATTCCATTGAATAGGGTAGGTGAGTTTGGAGGGAAGAGCTCGAAGAGCCCCCTCATGTAAAAGATCAATTACGATCTCATTTTAGTAGTAGTGAGAGTGGTAATAGAAGAGTTGGTCGAGAGAAGAGAATATGGAAGTAGAGAGAGTAGAAGAGCAAGAGCCAAGACTCTGTTAAAGTTTGAGCTAGAGAACACCCTTGTAAATAAGCATTGCCATTCATATAATCCAGAGAAGTTTTTCCTGCATGAATTCCATGTTGTGTGAATGTCTTTTGTGTGTTTTGTTTATGTTGTATATGTATGTTGGAGGTTTTCATTTGCAGGGAGTTGTTTGATTTTCAGGCTTGAGAGGTTCTTTTTGGTTTCATGCCAGTAGGGCATGATATAGTACTGGGTTCTTTGAATACCAGTGCATAGATGCACTTTTGAACTCTGCAGATTCAGAGAAAGATGTGCCGAGGCACAGAAGCTTAAATCATTAACTCAGGGAAGACCTTTGAGGTTGTTGAACACCTCAGGAGGCAAGGCTGTGGAGAAGAACATAGTTGCAGACATAAAATCTTGTGAGTTCTATAAAGCTCTGCCAAGTGGGCATTGAGCATACACATAGGTTGAATTGAAGAAGTACTCTGTTGAGAGTTCAACAGAAGTCAGAATCAATGAAGATTCTAGACACTCTACCAGGAGGGAATTGAGCAAGTGCCAAAGAGCACAGAGAGAACTCTTTGAGTTCTAGAATTTGGAGAAGAGTCCAAGGAGAAGGATCTTCACACGGTTGTTGAACACCATGAAGACTCAGCAATAAGTTGCTTGAGCAAGGATAGTCAAAAGGACATCAGATTCTCCATCTGAAGAAGAAAGAAAAAAGACTAAGTTCCTTAGAGGTCGAAGCTATAGGAAAGCTGAGAACGAATAGCACCTTTGTGTGTGTAGAGACTCTGAAGAGATGTAGAAGACATAGAATCCCTTGAGGATTCGAGAGTAAAGCTCAAGAGGAGTAGCGTTTTTATGCATTTGCAGGCGAGGGACTCAAGATCAGATATTTCACTAAGGAAGGAGAGAAAAGGTTGAGGCCTTTGGCTTTTGGAAATTCTTCCAAGTCTGAGGAGAAAGCGCATGCTTAGGAGGAGCACAACCGTCGTCAAATTAGCCGAGGAAATCTGGATTGTTGGTTTCTCATGTCTAGCGAGAAACGTAGGAGGTGTGCATAGCAGGAGCAGTTGTGAGAAGTTGGATCTCACAGGGATCACCGATAGCCATCAGATTGATAGGAAGCTGCACAAGGTTTAATCCGTAAACGTGCAGAGCAGAGGAGAGAAGTCCCAAAACAGGCGTGGCATATCATGATTTTAGAGTATGGGATATCAGAAGTCCTGATGACGAGAGATCGAGAAACTTCACAGTGAAAATCCTGAAAGGATTACAATCGTCCATTTGTTGGGACATGTGGTAGAGATCGAGGAACCCGTCCTTATTTCGGCTATCGGGATTTCAAGTTGACTGAGGATTTGTGTCATAGGGGGTCATAAGTCATGAAATCATGAAATGAATGTGGACCATCCATCATAGGAGGACACGTGGTAGCAATCCAGGCTTTCGGAAAAAAAAAAAAAACCCTGAAAGGAAAGGCCATTTCGGCATTTCAGAATTCGAAACTTTGGGAGTTCCAAGGACAAGGCGTCCATGCATTTTGGCATTTGAAAAACTGAAATCGCGAAGAAAGAGAAGGGCAGGACATTGGTACATTGACTTTTCAGGATTCGTAGGTTTAGGAATCCTGAGGACGAGAGTTTCAAAAGCATTTCGGTGTTTTAAAGACCGAAATCGCGAAAGAAGAGGAAGGCCAGGAAATTGCCATTTTGACATTTTGCATATCGGTGTTTGAGAGTTCGAGAAGACAGAGGTTCTCGACAGTGGGAAACTGAAAGTCTCGAAACCTGAAACTCATGATCATGTGCAGAAGACTGTGGGGTAGAAGAAGGACCTATGGATCGATTTGACTAATATTCCAGTGGGAATCGAAAGAGCTGCTTCAGCTCAAGGAGATATTAGAACGATCCTTTGTAGCAGATCTTGACCTGAGGGTCCGAGGTCTGCATCAAGTTTGGTATCAGAGCCAAAACTCTGTCTGTATATTTCAAGCAGAGGGAGAAGGCAAAGGAAGATAGAGTGTTGGAGACTCTCTGGTGATTGCTTGCAGGTGAGTAGCAGGTTTGCCAGGAGAGAAGACAGGGACAACGATATGGCTACTGAAGGCCGTAGATATGCTGGAAAGAACCCAAAGATGATGAGAAGATATGAAATAGATGAAGAGCTCGCTGATATAAGGAAAGAAATGGAAAATATTGCATTGCGGATGCAACAGAATGAAAGGTCGAGATGGGTATATGAATGGCCCATGAAGATGAAAGTAAAATGGCCAGTGAAGGAGTTGATGGCTAGAAGACAACATAGCCTATTGAGAAGGTGGTTGAGGCATGCTGAAAGCCTCAATGGACCAAAGGAAGTGGTTCAAATATGTGAGCCAGAGACTGGGAGAAATCTCAGTGATGTTGAGGATGAAATGGGAGCAACTAAAGATCTCAAGCATTGCCAAGAGGGCATTGAATAAATTCCCAATTGCCAGGTGGGAAAAGAGTTGATATCGGTGCAGTATCTCATAGACTGTCATGAGGATAGCTAGGGAATTTCACATTTCTAGGTGGGCAATGGATCGAGATCACTGCATGATCTCATAGACTACCAGGAGGGAAGCCGAGAGTTTCCAATTTTCCAGGTGGGAAAGGGAACATAGATGGGATCAGTTGATTCCATAGACTGCTAGGAGGGCAACAGGGAAATCCCATATCGCCAGGTGGGTAGGGATAAGCAGATGAGACTGTCTAAGGGTCTCATAAGCTCAGAGGTGAGTTTGAATTAGCCTGGGGAGCTAACAGAAGAGGAAGATCTGAGGAATATTCTAATGATTGGGGGAATTCAGATATTCCTACCATTTGGCCAAGAGGAGGTAGAAATTTGTGTTGCAGATGCAGCAACAACAGAAGCACAACAGCTAACTGAGACTGTCAGGAAGGAAGCATTGGATCATATTTGGGAAGCTTCCCAAGAAGAAAAAGAAGAAGATGAGCATTATGAGGAGTGGCTCAATACTTTCATCCAGGTGGTTGAAAGGACTGCAACATGGGAGTTTGTGGAAGAAGAAGAAGATGAAGTAGACAACATTAGTTTGGTTGATCTGTATGAGCAAATTGAAGCCCTGGAAGAGAAGGTGAAAGTACAGAGTGTGCACATCCAACAGGCAAAGTTGGAAACAACTGATGAAGCAGGCATGGGAGATCATTGCGATCTGCCAGACTATAAAAAAAATTTGTAGCTGAGGAGACTGCATGAGCAGACCTAGCCACTGGAGCTGCTGGATGAAGTGATCAAGATGATTAGGGAGTTGATGATTAGGTCAGCAGAGACTACTAATGAAGAGAAGGTGGGCAGAAAAGAAGCAGTAGTAGCAGCGTAGCAGAAGAAACAACAACAGGGAGATGGAGCAGATGAACAACTCCGGAAATTTGTTTGGGATCCAGGAGGATTTCCACATCTGAGAGTGGAATCTCATGAGTAGGAGCTCATTAATTCTACAACTGAGGAGTATGATGCAGGAGAATCTCTCCACGTCGGCCAGCCAGCCAGCCAACCACATCAGCAGATTCAAATCGCGTGTTAAAGAGAGGTGCAGCCCTCATTTAAAATTTGAATGAATGTAATTTAATGTTTTAGGTTGTTGAGCTGAGAGGACATGCTTTGCACAAGCGTAGAGTAGGTAGGCCTTTAATTCTTTAAGGTTGAGATCTAGATCTAGATGATGGACTAGACAGCCCATTCAATGCCATTGAATAGGGTAGGTGAGTTTGGAGGGAAGATATTGAAGAGCCCCCTCATGTAAAAGATCAATTATGATCTCATTTTAGTAGTAGTGAGAGTGGTAATAGAAGAGTTGTTCAAGAGAAGAGAATCTCCAAGTAGAGGGAGAAGAAGAGAAAGAGCTAAGACTCTGTTAAAGTCTGAGCTCGAGAACACCCTTGCAAACAGGCATTGCCATTAATATAATCTAGAGAATCTTTTCCTGCATGAATTCTGTGTTGTGTGAATGTCTTTTGTGTGTTCTATTGATGTTGTAGATGTATGTTGGAGTATTTCATTTGTAGGGAGTTGTTTGATTTTTAGTCTTGGGAGGTTCTTTGTGGTTTCCTTCCAGGAGGGCATGACAGAGTACTGTGGTCTCTGAATACCAGTGCATATATGGACTTTTGAACTCTGCGGATTCAGACAAAGATGTGATGAGGCACAGTTTCTGAAATCATTAACCCAAGGAATACATTTGAGTTTGTTGAACACCTTAGGAGGCAAGGCTTTGGAGAAGAACATAGTTGCAGACAAAAACTCTTATGAGTTTTTTAAAGCTCTGCCAAGTGGGCATTGAGCATACACACAGGTTGCATTGAAGAAGAACTCTGCTGAGAGTTCAACAGAAGTTAGAATCACTGAAGATTCTAGACACTCTGCCAGGAGGGCATTGAGTAAGTTCCAGAGAGCACAGAGAGAACTCTTTGAGTTTTGGAATTTGGAGAAGAGTCCAAGGAGAAGGATATTCACAGGGTTGTTGAACACCCTGAAGACTCAGAAATAAGTTGCTTGAGCAAGGAGAGTCAGGAGGAAATCAGATTCTCCATCTGAAGAAGAAAGAAAAAATACTAAGTTCCTTAGAGGTCGAAGCTACAGGAAATCTCAGGACGGATAGCACCTTTGTGTGCACAGATACTTTGTAGAGGCGTAGAAGATGAAAAATCTCTTGAGGATTTGAGAGTAAAGCTCAGGAGGAGTAGCGTTTTTATGCATTTGCAGGAGAGGGACTCAAGATCAAAGATTTCACTAAGGAAGGAGAGAAAAGGTTGAGGACTTTGGCTTTTGGAAATTATTCCAAGTCTGGGGAGAAAGTGCATGCTCAGGAGGAGCACATCTGTCGTCGAATTAGCTGAGGACATCTAGACTGTTGGTTTCTCACGTCTAAGGAGCAGCGTAGGAGGTAACTCCTTCTGAAATACGTCTGCAAACTCTCTCTCCACCGGAAGGTGTTCTAGACCTTCTGCAACTCCCTTTTTGTTTAATACAAGGATCACATAAATCTTACACCTCTTGCGCATGCTCTTTCATAGCTGCAAGGAATAGATGAACCTCAGGGAAACTCCCTGGTTCTAAGCTATAATCATGGTTATTTATCCCTCATCATCAACCAAGCTCGACCATTTTGTCTTACAGTTGAGCATCGCCTCATGCGATTCCAACTATCCCATATCGATTACGACATCATAAGATCCTAGGATCATGACGTACAAGTTGGCCCTGGTGAAAAACTCTCCCGGGTTAAGGGTACAGACTGTAACCTTTCCTCCAACCTTTTGTTTGGCTCCCAAATCCATCTCTACAAAGCTAAACTCATCCTGTTCGACTTCCTTTAAATTAATCCTTTTTAGGGCTGCACTAGAAATCAATCTCTCGGTAGCACCAAGATCTATAAAATACTAAGGGTTTAGTCAACGATGGTACCTGATGTCTCAAGCACAATTGACTGGTGTTCTTATTGGCAATTATTCACCATTGCATGAAGCCGATGGGCCTTGGCCAAAACTCCCATGGTAGTGGTTCAGATTGATCCAGATGCTCTAGCCCTTTCCTCTGTGTAGTAATGTTGGTAATGTGGTAGCCCACAATCCAACACACTTTCATCGGTCCAATATTCCTCGTACCCAAAGTAGAATCTGAATTCTAACAACAAGGTCAAACTCAAACTTCTTGACCTTAAGTTTATGGGTAATTTGGTGCGGAGCATATCGAAGCAGCCCCAAAATGGGCCTCGTACTCGGGCAACATGCGACTACCTTGTCTCAAGGCGTCAAGCTCGTTGAGATGACATTCAATGAATTCCTCATAAAGATACCTCTCCTGGAACCATTCCTTGAAGAATTCCCATGACACGTCGTCGATGACCATGTTCAAAAGTGGCAGGAGAATCTTTCTCCATAGCATAGTGCTCCCCTTCAGTTTAAATAACACCATGCATACCTTCATGTTGGAGGTCGTAATCGCGAAGTGTGAAGCACAACGCCTTGCTCTACAACCATGCCTCAACGTCACAACCATTCATGACACTCATGGACTTAAGAAAACAACTCTCTCGGGTTCTCGGTGGATGCTAATGGTATTAGCCATGGCACAAAGTGGACCCTCAGGGATACATGTTCCCTGACCTCATCTCAAAACAGATGATGAATCAAGGCCTCTAATAATCTCTTGAAGGACCTTGTCAGACCATCATCATCCATTACAACAATCAACTCCAACCCAAGGACTTCTTCTTTGGATTGGGGGTTAGACTCCGAAGGTGCAGGCACATCTGGAGGCGTCGCACCTCCTTACACGGAATCACGCCACAAACCATTGTGGCATCCTCAAATCAATATAAAAAAATGGATACGTTCAGGTTTTAATTAGCGCTAGGTTAAAAACTCAACAGTTTACTACGGTGGAAATATTCACGATCCACAGTCGCAGGGTTGAACCTGGCTTTGATACCATATGTTACATCTTGAATCGTTACGACTACAAGCAAAGCAAAAGTGCATAATTTTTTATTTTTTTTAGGAAAGAAGGCGATGACAACAACAATTTAACCACGCAACTGACGACAAACACAAGCATGCAGCTAGGCAATAGGAAACTATGATTCCACACACTAGCACAAGAGAAACTGGGTGAAACGTTCTTAGAGAAACAAGGGGAAGCAACTACCCTCCCGACACAACATGAATACGCCTACCAGGTAAGGGGAAAGATCCCCTTCCTGACACCACGACCTTGTCGCACCAAGACTAGAACCTCGAGGCGTGTGAACCAAACGCATGAAGGCATTCAACCCATGCGCCAAAAGAAAACTTACAATGCTTGACAACACTCACACGAAAGGCACCGACTTCGGAAAGGTTATCATTCACCGCTATCCAATACAACATGCCATGATCCACACATCAGGAGTCATGTCATCCCTAGGTGATAGATGTGTCAATAACCTTGGTGCAACACATCCTATCTGGACCAAGGAATCTATATAGCATCCAACATTCTAGGAGACGTATTTTGACAAGAAAGCTACACCTATATCCTAGGCGACAGGTACACAAGCTGGAAGAAGACATCACCAACACGGAACAATCCAATAAATGACTCAACGTCATCCAAGAAGTCCTCAAGTTAAGTAAGAGGTCTAGGCGTGAAGAGTAAGTTATTGTACTATTATTAGAGTCACAAACGTTATCAAGTGTGAACTAAAACATAACTCAACAAATCAACATGCTTTCCTGCATGGTACGTGTCTATTAAAGTAATTGCACTACTCATCATTTAAAAGAAATCTTATGTGGCTTCATTATCTAAACGACAATGATGTCCTAAAAGACAAGTCCTAAATAATCAATAACACAACTACCACTTAACAACTTAACAAATTAACCGTACCTAACGATATTCACTATATCAAATGTATGAAGTTATTAATGTAACTCTATTAATCTACCTCCTTAAATCACAAGTTAATTCACTAACACAATAATACTTACTTTATGTTGTCCATCAATATAAATCTGTTGGCGATTAATTTTCAATTGTTTTCTAATTTATATAAGTGGTTGTTGTTAATAAATGAGGACCATTCGATGCAAATTTGAATTCCATGTTAATGTTGTTATGTGGTCAATATAAAATCCATTTCTACGCCATTACATGTGATCTTAATGTTGTCTTGCCGATGCAGATAAACATCATGTCAAGCTATCCAATGCATATTAAAGTAATTTTTGTTATAATTAATCTCCACTTCGATGCTATTTAATGAAATTCAATGCTACCGTGTTATCCAAATAAATGTCATTTAGAGTCCTTTCAACAGTTGATTATTTTGGATGTTTAAACCAATTATTAAACGATGATAATCCAACCATTTTTAGTTTACCTATTAACTATTAGCTAAGTCAAATTAAAGGAAATTATGCAGAGTAGAAGACTAACTACGCAATCGATGGAAACTAGCAGTCCTACCATTAAAGAGGGAAGACCTGTCATAAACCAACACATGCGTGCTATACCTTGTGATCATCATTGTTCCTTAAAGTGATATTCGACAATAATTAACCGTAACGATTTTATCTGCTAAGGTACGATAATTTCATTACAATTACATGAGCATTGTATTAGCTATAATTTCAATGATAAAAACGTTGATATACCATTCGAAGGGATAAATAAAACATAGTTCTACATGGTCAACTCGCAGAGAGAAAAAAAAATAGAATGAGGTAGTTTTTTGGGGGGAGAATAACGCAGTTTTACACCGGATGAAGATAGAGGCACTCACTGGGATAAGAAGGGAACTTGCTGGGAAAAATCATGGCCTTACAAATGCAAATTTTCCAGGTGCAAATGGGAAAACTTGCAATCATCCAGGTGGTTAAAATGTAGACTTAACCAGCCCTAGTTGTTGTCTTAACAATGACATTTCATGATCAAATAATTGTTTGTAAAATTGAAATTATACAAGAGATAAACGAAAAATGCTAAATCTCATACTCTAGAGGGTGGAAGTTGGGGTAAAACGGTGACATCACAACCATGACAACCGAATTCACTGTCAAGTGTTGATTATAAAAGAACTAAGGTAAAAAAATAAAAGACACAGAGAGGTAAATAGGAAATCCTTACAGTATGTGAAACATAATGTTGTAAATGAACACAAAGAAGGGAAGGGAAAAATCACATGGATTATGGCAAATTTGCAGAGGTTAACAAGGTTTAGATGGAAGCATTGTTGTGGTGGGAAATACCCCTATGGACTAGCACTTAGGGTTATATTATGCATGCAGATAAGACCAAAACAATCCTAGTTTCTACTGTCGTCCCAGACCTAATCCCCATTTCTTTTAAGAAAATACATGGTTAAATGAACATACCTTGTTCCAGATGTTCGATGTCGATCCTTCTTCACGCTTGATCGTTTTCTAGCAGCTATCCTCCCAAGACTAAACTGCGTACAAAACATGCAACAAACTCTACATGCATTTGTTCTACAGATTAATGGGTTAGAGATTCAAGCATATATTCACTAAACTATGAATAACTCATATAGTGGGATGGGAAAAGCATTTCATTATTATTAACTTTAATGAATCAACTTACAATGTCAAGACCGGCCACTGCTCTGCGAACCTAATCCTGGGCTCCTCTTCAAATGTCCTCCAACTTCTTTGCTTTGTATCTCTCTTTTCACAAGGATGGCTAAAGGGTTGGGACAATGGGAATGTGCAATTGGGAAGAGTTTCTTTACTCTTATTCTACTCCTCCAAATGGGGCACCTAACCCTTCTTTTATAAACTAGAAGAATCTAAGTATTTGGACGAACCCTCGGCCATGCATGGCTGGAAGATTTAGTTAACTCACCCAAAGCTATGTGTTCCCTTGACAACTTTCCTTTTTTCGTGCTTCTGAAGGTCCACACGGGCTACCTAGCATGGACACTATAGATCCACATGGGTTGTAGTGGGTCAGCTAGCGTGGACTTTTAAAAATGGAGTTTTTTAGAAGACTTGTTCAGTAGTGTTTTGAAAAAGAAGGAATCTAAGATGGCTTGATGCCAGGTAAGCATGTATGCTGCAAATTAGGGTTATAACAAATGCCCCCTAATGTGTGGGGTCAGAAGAGCATCTAATGGCCAAAATACATTACCAGTCTTTACTGATGTGCCGAACAAGTGAGCCCAAGAACCAGAAATCGGGAGGCGCCATCTGCAAAAAATAACAATTGTCTCACTGAGGTGGGCATACCCATGCTTAGGATAGAATAAACTCATGGCTAACAATCAAATACATTATAGATCCATGTCATATCACTATATAAAGTGTAGGCGCAAACAATACACAATGGAGCTACATCTCGAAATAAAAAAGATATACATGTAGAGTATCCATCTTTTCAGAAGTTGATAAGGCATGATGGCTGGACACGAGGACTTCAAAGCTCGAGCAACAACATCAAAATCTTCAAAACTCGGGTAGGAGTGTAATACAAGTTTATGAATTCACTACCCATAGGTCCTCGATAGCTCGTCATTCATGGATGAGAGAATATTTGATGATCAGCCCGAAGGCTTCATTGATTTCAAACAAAGACTTGATTGGACGTTCAGGATGGCCGGTTATGAGGGAAAGAGACAAACCATAGAGGGGCCGACTCAGGCTTGGTAGAAACTTCCCTTGGACAATAGCACAACAAATGATGAGACTTAGGCAGCATGGCATTAATCATAAGTTTACGAAGCAGGAGGAAACACAAACTCTCCATATGTTTGGAAGAATAACCAAATGGAAGAGGACACAACTCTTTGTAGCGAGAACAACTTCCTAAGGTCGTATTACATCCCATAGTTTGACAGACAAATGGACAGTTGTGCTTTAACCAAGGGTGACTCATTATGCTGCCAATAAACAAAATGTTGTTCCCTTCCTCTTTTTGGGGTATATTTGATTTTTTTGTCTTTTTCAATAATTCTGGAAAAATAATAAAAGAATGTTACATTACAAAGGAGAATCTAGTGTTGCAAACATACTAGTTCCAAACACATGGAACATAGTGATGTTCAGGGAAAAGAGACATATGCAAGAAAAGGACACTCGGGAAAAATACTCCAGGGGCCAAAGGTGTCAAGACCTAGAGGAAAAATGCTACAAGGCTTGCATATAAGGCATGCTTCAGATGGTTCAATTTGAGTGTAACATGGAGTTGGCATTAGGCCAAAGACGCGGGTATGCAAATGCGATTAATAAAACACACAATGGTAACGTCCTTCGATGTAAGTTTAACGAGCCCAGAGAAGGTAAGCTCAGTGGTTTTTCATATTTAGAGAGTCTGAAAAAACGTAAAAGGAGACTCCATTGGGGTACCTTTTTCCAAGATAGTCTAGTCGGTTCAAAAAAGGGGTAAACTAGCACCGACAAGATGCCTATTCAAAACCATTTTAACGAGTGTGATAAGGACAAGATCACTCGACCATTTTTTCATTTTTAAGGAGTCTGAAAAAAGATTAACTATGGATTCTATCAGGAATGTTCCTCTAGACCAGTTTAACGAGTGTGAAAGAATAAGGTCACTCATTGATCTTTTCAATATTAGGGAGTCTGAAAAGAGCTTAAATATGGACTCCGAGAGGGTTCCTTTTTCGTAAGTTTAGTCTCTTAGGCCCGAAAAAGGGGTAAAATTATACCTGAGGGTACTCTTCTAGAGAGCTGAAGTTCCATAGAGTATACCTTTGTTCATACAGTTGACCGTCTAGACTGAAAAAGGAGTAAACTACCACCACATAGACGTGACTTCAAGTTTCAGTTTAACGAGCATGAAAGGCCACAAGATCGCTTGGAAATCTTTTCATGTTTAGAGGGTCTGAAAAGGGATTAAAAGAAGAAACGTAGAGGTTACTTTTCTCACTTAATCGGGACGAGATCGAAAAGCATAAATGCAGTCTCGCCAGATGTTGCTTTCGGATCTCAAAGAAATCTTGAAAATTAACAAAGTTAGCACATGATCGACACTTTGTGGGTCGATTCGGGGTGTCTCCTTGGGGGAGTAGTATTCTCTGACGAAAACATTGTCTATGACGCCAGGGGTTCTGGAGAGATTTATAGGTACTATTTCAACGATACTTTCCATATTACCCTTGGCATAAACAACATGAGTAGCCAAAGTATTGATAGGACAAGACCTATCTCTAGTCATGGTCAAAGTGAATTCCCCTGCTTCGATTATGCTTAACTCTGGGAGAAAGTACGATCTATGATGAATATCATCCCAAGGTTTGTCCGGACTAGTCATTGCTTCAATTACTGCTTCATCAGAGGGAAAGACTAAGTTTAATGAATCGGTGTTAGTGAGAGAACCTTGAGCCCAAATAGGCTCTAGAAGCAGATCGAACTCTTGTGCAGGAGTTGGATCTGGGTTGGTTGAATCTTGCTAGACTAAAGAGTACGCTACTTTAGCTACAGACAAGGGCATGGACATGCCCGTATTCCCTATCCCATCCATCATGGTCGATGGGGAAGGAAGTATCCATGGATCGGTGAAGTAAGTCGTGCGAAATGATAAAAATTCAAAAATATCAACCTTATGGTGGTCGGATATAAACTTGACATCGCCTTGAGGGGGTGGGTAATCGAAGGTACCCATCAAAGATGGGAACAAACCAACCCCTACATTGACTATTCTTGGTTGAGGATTGTCAATCATCAGGACCGTGGATGCCCCCAATGAAGGTTCAGGTCGGGAGAAAGAAAATTGATCAATGGTCACAATCTGGCCCTCGTGTGGAAACAACAAGACCCGGAAAACTATATCAATCATAGTTTGCATGGCATAAGTCCAACTCCTCCCTAAAAAGAGCTTATAGTCAACGAGCGCATCGACTACTTCTACCTCGACACACACGGTCTTCCCTCCTAACTGCATGGGGAAAGAGGGAATGATACCATGTGGTCGGGACGAACGACCATCGAAAGCAGTGAGGAGAGTAGGTAATAGAGACAAAATGGGCTAGCCAATGGCCTTCCAACATGTCAACGACATAACGCATGTCAAGGCGCCCTCATCAACCACCGTGAGGAAGATATTCTAAGTAGACGTTTTCGTGGGATAAGCCACTACAATCCGAAATGCTACATGGTAAGGCAGATCAGGTTTTAATTCGGTTGTATCATGCATGATTGTACCCAGATTGCAGTTCTCGGTAGATCCTAAAGTGGTTAAGAAGGCTTTCCTCTGGGAAGGGCATCTTTGGAGGACCTCCAAAGCGGACATCACACAAGGGGTTTGTGATAAATCTTGCACCACATAATAGTTTTGGGTGGCCCTTGCGTTTGGGTGGTGAGAAGCATTTTTTAACGCACCTTTGGTGATGCATGTCATTGTTTCGCCCAATGTCTTCTCAATCTGTAGTGGAAGAGATGGGAGTTCGGCTTCTTTTCCCTTCTTAGAAGTTCTTGGTTTACTATAGTCATGTTCTCTAGTCAATATAAAAGCAACAACCTTCACCATATATACATTCATGGATGTGGGGTTGTTTGAAGATGGAGAGGGTCCTTGGCTGCCCCCTTCCATGCTTGCAGAGGCTTGGGTTAGATTTTTCCCATGTTGAAATGGATTGATTAACACAATAGGTTGTTGCTGCGTAACAAAATTTTGGGCTTCTGCAAGTCGAGGACATAGATGGTTCAGGTGGTCTTCCATGGATAAGTTGCATGGATACCTCGCCTTCCATTTCTCAGTGTTGTCCCCACCAACAATATCGGTAGGCTTTTTATCCCCCTTACCCATCTTTCATTGTTTTTTCTTTCCTTTAGGCTGCTGGGTGGCCTTTGGATTAGTCGATTACACTGTGTGTACATCCGACGTTTTTGTAGGGGGGAGCAGCCAAAGAAGTAGTTTGGCTGGCCACTGTGTGTTGTATAGACAACTGCTGCAAGTACTTCGTCAATTGCTCAGCGGGCTTTGTTTGTGCTGAACCAACAATACCATCGACATGTGGTCCAACTCTCTATCTAGTTTTATCAAGTATTGAGCATGGCGCATCTGGAAAGATCTCGTATAATAAACCAGACTGAGAATAGATTAGCTCAAGTTGTTGAGCTCTCATGATGGTGTCTTCTTCGAAAAATACTCCTGACATCACAACGTCTTTGGATAATTATGGGACAAAAGACTTAAGGAACCACTCAAGTAGGAATTTTGGTGGGACTGGTACCTTAATGAAACTCTTTTGGTGTCTCCATTCTCAGATCTGATCAGAGATATGGTCCTCTTTTGTTTGTGAGAAATTGGCCAACATTTCGGTGTCAGCATCGTATCTCATAAGTAACTGGAAATGGTTTAGGAAAGCTATTGCCAATTCGCCGAAGGAAGATTGTCTTGAGCGATCGAGCTCAATGTACCATTTGGTGGCACTCCCTATGAGAGTACGTTGAAACAATCACAACTGTACGGAGTTATCTTTCAACGAGTTAGATGAGCACCAAATATGGAAGGTAGTCACATGATCTCCTGGATCTTTGTTAGGTTTGGCTTTGAACATTGGGATGTCCGAAGGCAACCTCGTCGGCATAAAATGCCAACATGGATTGTGATAGTTAGGGTCATTCAACAACCTTCTCAAGTCTGGAAAAAGAAAGGTTACGAGGAAGGGTAGTTTGGGTTATTGGTGATAACCTGGGAAAAAGGGGCCTGGAGTTTCACTGGCACCAGGTTGCCAGGAAAAGTTCGGCTGCTGGCCTGGCTTCTGGTAAAAACCATGGCCATGGCCAGCATATGGATTTTTCATGTGAGGAGACATCATCAACTGATTTCCAAAATAGGACATAGACGGTTGGGCATGCATTACATTCAAAGGACTTTGGGAAGGGTTTCCCCATGTCGGTCCTGTGGGGATAGGCATAGTTCTTTGTTTGGGGTTCCATTGATTGTGAAAAGAATTACCCCAGATTGACATTCCTGATGAGGGAACTGATCCCTGCTAAGAATACCAAGGCCCTAATGCAGAAGAAGTTCCTGCATGTGCCCCCTGTGCAGGAATAGTACCCTGCATAGGAATAGGTTGTCCGAAACTGGGGTTACCCCGAATTGGGAAAGTATTTGATCAGAAGGCATTGTTACCAAAAACACTGAACAAAGAAAATGGTGTCAAACCTACCATAATATTATGAGAAGGTGGTTCTTGACTCCCCACTCCAAATAAACTATGTTGTGCAGGTGGCCTGACGGATTACTGATGCGTGCCACCAAGTGAAGGGGACAAAAGAGGTATATCACCTCCCTCATAAGGGAAATCATTAAAAGGAGCAGGAGTGCCCCCCATGTGTCCTTGGAGAGGATCGTTAGAGCTCTCTATCCCCAGACCTGAAGTCTGTGAAGTGGAGTAGGAAAGTACGGGACTTGTACCTAAACTAGGCATCCCGTATGAGAACAGAGGGCCTATCGCACTTGATGTGAAAGGGGTTGTGGCCACTACCAGAGATTGCATAGGACCACTGTGCAATGTAGAGGCAGTCGAGACCATGGTGGCTCAAATTGGTGACTGACGTTTAGGGGGTGGAAACTCTCTTGTGGTGACAACCATAGTGGGAAATGAAGAATTCCTAGAAGAATTAATAGCATTTGTTTCCATTACTTTGTGCGACACTGTCTGGCACTCGTAAAAATGAATCGGTACGATGGTGGGTGCCAAAAGATCAGTGGTGGAGTTTTCAACTAGACCAAAACATTTCACTCCAAGGTCTAAAATGGTTGATTCCCCTAGATGTTGGTCGGGCACAATTTCTTGTGACCCGGTCACTTCAAAAGACCCTTGTTGGTCTAGTTTTCGCCTTAGTGGTGGCAGGGGTGGCTCCAGTGTAACCAGCGGCAGGCCAAGAAGCCATCGTGACCAGCGGAGCTCGTGATCCTCTACTGTGTGATACGATCAAAGACACTCTAGGGCATTCTAGTCGTTCAAAAACAACACACACTAAAAAAGTCCCTATAAGATAAGACAGGAAAACACTAAATTAATTGGAAGAATAGTTACAACAACCAACACTAGAGCAACTTACCGATGCAAGTGCAACTCGAAAATAGAAGCACCCTCCATGTATACTCTGCAAAACATGGCCCAATGTCTATCCTAGGTACCGTGGTATACCCCCGCAGTCACCTGTGTATGTCCCTAAAAAATATAAGCAACTAGGTTGCCAACGCGTGAACAGTCACTAGGCGGGTACAGTTGAAAGTCGGGTATACCACAATGAGAAAGGTATTGAGCCTGAAACCTGTCAATGGTATCAAGAGAAAGTGTTCTGAAAGACAACTGAGGACCTCGAATGGATTTGAGACCCATGAATCTCTGTGGAAAATGCAATCGACAGAATCCCTAGTCAAGCCCTCTATATGTGTTCTCCACTACAATTGGTCCAGCTTTGGAGGGGTTATCTCCGCTACCTTTCTTCACATGACCTCGTGTTTATCTCCTGTGTTAGAGGGGGGTCCCATATAACTTTCACGATACTAGACTTGGACACTCCCTAACTCAGACTCCAATGTTTGATTTTAATGGCCTTGAAGAGTTTCCTCTCCAACATAATCCAAGGCCCTAATCCTGAACTAGTTGGTTAACCCTACAAACATAAAAGTCTAATGAATTTTAGATTTAGCGTTAATTTTATAGCTTGTCTTATTTCAAGGGGTATGAAATTGAAACTAGTGATGTTTGAAAGACAAAAGTAAAAAAGAACATAAAGATGGAAACAAAAACCTTCACTTAACGCAAATTTTCAACAACTTTTCAAATTTAAAAAAAAAATTCTAAGATCTTTTGAATCAACAAATTTAAGGAAGGATTTCACTCGACTATGAGATACTTATGATCTAAGCAAATTGTCAAAAACTTATGAAAGAAAAGACTTTTCCTTGGTTACTAATGCAAAACAACACTTTTCTGCCAAACAAAGAAATGAATTTTTTTTTTTTATTTGAATGCTCATAAAGCAAAAAGGAAAAATATCAACAAGTCAAAAACTAAGAAAAAATTATGGCCTAATCGTAGATCGCAAAGAATCACTTCAATAAATCACACACTAGCAACTTAAAAAATGACTCTCATACTTGTCTAAAAACCCTAAAGAAAATTTTAATAAAAACTTTTAAATGAAAAAAGAAAGCTATGGCTGAGATCAAACTTAATCTACTGACTGCTAGAACAGAGATTTGAAAAACCTGTGAGGTATAACTCTTGTCAAAGGAAAGGATGGTTTCCTCACCCTCAACAAAAACTATCCTTCACAAGCCCACCACTGACAATTCAACAACAAGTGTGTGCATGCGAGTTGTGTAGAGTTAGACGGCGTGTACATGTGTGTTGGCCTTATACAGGCCGTGTGTATCTCTAAAAATCTGAAACAAATAAAAACAGAAAATCCAAACCAGGAAGAGACCACTAATACGGAGAACTAGGATCTCTTGAAGGCTTAGACACTTTCTTTAACAGAAGAAAGAAAAACAATGTAAGGAAAAATTCATAAAACAAACCAATATGAGATGAACCCTAAGCTATAGACCGCAAACAACCAATACTAGAAAGAGTTCCAGAAAACCCCTGAGAATGACTGATTCTGACAGGGAAGAGGATGACTACCTCTAAAAATTTTCTAGAATCATACACGCTACTATTACTTCTTCAGCTAGCATTTACACACGGGTTGTATGAAAGTAGGGGGTAGGTACATGCGTGAAAACCTTATGCAGGCTGCATGTACCTTTGTGGGTCTCAAAAAAACATATTCAAGCAAAGAAACAGAGATAGCTGGTATGGAAGACCAGAATCCTTGTTAGCTCAGACTTTACAAAAACTTCAAAAAATAGGAAAGAAAATAAGTCTTTTAAAAATACCCAAAACTATTCCGAGGAACCCTAGAGACTTCCCCATTATGGTTGCCAATTATGTTGTGGTGGGAAATCCCCCTACATACTAGCACCTAGGGTTATATTATGCATGCAGATAAGACCGAAAGAATCCTACTTTCTACCATCGTCCCAGACCTAATCCCCATTTATTTTAAGCAAATACATGGTTAAAGGAACATACCTTGTTCCGGATGTTTGATGTCGATCCTTCTTCACGCTTGATCGCTTGCTAGCAGCTATCCTCCCAAGACTGAACTACGTACAAAACAAGAAACAAACTCTAGATGCATTTGTTCTATAGATTAATGGGTTAGAGATTCAAACATATATTCACTAAACTATGAAGAACTCATATAGTGGGATGGGAAAAACATTTCTTTATTATTAACTTTAATGAATTAACTTACAATGTCAAGACCGGCGACTCTCCGTGAACTTGATCTTGGGATCCTCTTCAAATGCCCTCCAACTTATTTTCTTTGTATCTCTCTTTGCGCAAGGATGGCTAAAGGGTTGGGGCAATGGGAATGTGCAATTGGGTAGAGTTTCTTTACTTTTATTTTCCTCCTCCAAATGGGACCCCTAACCCTTCTTTTATAGGCTAGAAGAAGCTAGGTATTTGGACGAACCCTCGGCCATACATGGATGAAATATTCAGTTAACTCACCCAAAGTTGTGTGTTCCATCGACAACTTTCCTTTTTTCGTGCTTTTGAAGGTCCACGCACGTTGTAGTGGGCCAGCTAGCATGGACACTATAGATCCATGCAGGCTGTAGTGGGTCAGCTAGCGTGGACTTTTAAAAATGGAGTTTTTTAGAAGACTTGTTCAGTAGTGTTTTGGAAAAGAAGGAATCTAAGATGGCCTGATGCCAATTAAGCATGTATGGTGCAAATTAGGGTTATAACAAGAATTAACAAGGGGAAGAATCACTAGGAGATGGGCAACGATTGTTGTCTAGAAAAAATGCCCCAAAAAGTGAAAACAAAATCATAAAGTATTAAACATTCAAATAATTTAACTGAGGTTAAAACATTCAAATAAAACACCCAGAAGTAAAATTTGTCTAAATGAATATACACTGGTTGTCCAAAATGAAAAGCATGTAGCTTGTCAAGCACCTGGCAATCTAACAAACTGACCAGAGTAAAAAAAAAGTAGCTAGGAAAAATTTCACCCCCAAATCAAACGAAATGCAGCAGAGAAAGTGGCAATCTCCAAGAAAACAAAATGAATAGCAATATTTAATCAAGGGACAAATGCAATCTTAACTAGTGGTGAAAACACAGTCTTAATCGTCTTCAAAGTAGAGTGCAGAGGTAAATAAACGTAGGGAATATCTAACAAGATATAAAAATGCAGAGTTAAAGAAGACTTCTCCATCAATAAAAAATTGTGGTGTTAATTAAACATATCAAGGTGCACGACTACATACTACCTGGAATAATCAACCGGGGTAGATGACTGGTTGGAACATCCTTCGCTCATCATCTACGCACAGAAAAGAAGGGCGTTTAGATCCATAGGTCTATTAACACCGAAGTGACGACTATAGATCAAGTCCCTGGTCGACTACTCATGAGTGGACTGACGAGCTAGGGACGAAGGCAAAAATAAACCATAATCATCACAAATCAATACCATAGGATGATCAAGACAGATAGGGATCGAAGGCCATGGGAATCAATCAACATTGAGCCAAAGGCTAAGGTGGAAATTTAAGTCATCAACTAGAATTCTAAGACAATCATTTTCTTTACCTAGTTAAACATACAGAACTAAAATAACAAATCATAATAACAATCTACCATGTAGAAATAAGGAAGTGTACCAGACCCCAAGTAGCGCACTCTTAGTTGCTGTCCCGAGAACTCCTTGCATCTCTTGCTTTCCGACCGATGAGATTTCATCGGTACCTCCTAGCCAACGCTAGGCGTACTCTTCTTCCCCCTTAGCCCCCAAGCCGCAAAGGGGCCACACACACTAACCAGAGAATCAACTAGCTCCCAGCTCACCTCGCAAGGCTGAGCTACCACTCCTCACCGATCCGGGTATACCAACTCCCACAAGCTAAGTTAGTCAAGTATAAATTTCTAGATCGTAACGTTACTCATAAAAGAAGAGACCCATCATCCTTCTCCTCCCTCCATTATATAGTGTTTCAAAGTCCTTTACTTTCCCAAAATCCCATTTAATTTAATGTTTAATAATTTAATTCATAAAAATCCTCCTCGTACATGTGTCACCCATCCCCTTCGTTCCTCCATAAATTAATTTCATTAAATAAAAATTACCCCTATTTCCCTTACCCACCTAAAATCAATCTTATAATCGCTCCTAGGTGTTCCCATATTCCCTTACAAGTTTTAATGACTTTGCCCCTTAATAATTTACTAGTTGAGTTAATTTAGAAAGTTCTTAAATGCTAGATACCTTACTAAGTTAGAATTTCTACTTTTTCATTGTGTTTCCCCTTTCTTGTTATGTTTCCCTCCTTTTTCTAGTTTCCTAATTATTTTAGATTTCCCTCTTTCCCTTTTCCTTTAAAACTCAAATTGGCAGGTGTCAAAAATTAACTTTTCCCTTTTTCCTTTTTAGTTAATAAATTTTAATTAACATATGACACAAAACCATTATTTCCCCTTTTTAAATTTTATCCCCCAATTTTTTTTTATAAATTAAAAGAATTACTTACCCCCTTCTTGACACATTATTAATGATGATTATCGTTTTTATTTATTTATTTATTTTTACATACATATTTTCCTTTACCGCAAGTTTCTCCTAGACCTAGTTTTTAATTTTCGAGGTTGGGCGACATTTTATTAGGGAAATTGTTTTAAGTTTTTCTTATCACGTTATTCATACTAAGGCCATATAGGTTTATTCATTTATTATTTAACAATGTGACGTGCCCTTCAGGACGCACTAAGTTCTCCAAGGGTGCCACTCGCCTCAATCTGTTTCCCTTGTGCGACGTTCCCTTCAGGACGCACTACATTCTCCAAGGGTGCCACTCGCCTATTTTTCGTTTTTCTTGCGCAACGTTCCCTTCAGGAAACACTCTGTGCTCCGAGGGTTTCACTCACCTCTTTCCATTTTTCTTGTGCGACATTCCCTTCAGGACACAGTCTGTGCTCCAAGGGTTCCAGTCACCTCTTGACTCGCTTAGTAGACATCGAAAACCCATGGAGTCAATACTCTGCCAGGTGATCTTGTGAGAGACTATGGGCCTCTAAGAAATAAGGCCCCTACCTTATTGCGTGCCCCTTAGAATCATCATGAGAGACTTTCATAGTGCACCCTCACGACATCATGGGTCTTCTCGGACTAGGTAATAATTAACCTATAGTTTGAGCCACAATGGGAGTACGAGTAGGCTGTGGCAGGGTTGTTGTCCACACCTCTCCCTCAATGACTATGGTATTCATGTGTGACCCCTCTACTCCACATGTGAGTCTAGTCGACAAGCTATCGCTAGCCTGCATCATCAACGAATCATGTTATAAATAATATCCGTAATCATATCATCTAATCAGATGCACAAACGTGATATATATACAACAATCAAAGCCTAATAGTCCTCTCCCTAACCCGATCTAGATTCCAGGGGGTTTCACCAATGTCTCTGCATCCTCGAGGTCCAAAATCTTGCACACTCAGGAAAACTGAGTCAATAGCACCTCTCTATGTCAATACAACAAAATAACATGTCATCAATCCATAACGCCTCATAATCCGGATCACTTGCAGGAAAGTTTCCTCAAAGAATAAGTTCGCTCAATACGCGCAAGAGTGATATGTTACATTTTCCCTAATTTTTAGGGGTTAGGTGTTGTTGTTGTAGTGGTTATAGGGGTTTGCAATTATTATGGTGAAGGTTTATATACTATATGACTTAGTGGTTATAGGGTTTAAAGGTAAATCAATATACATATTAATAGTTAAGGTAAGTAATGATTATATGGGTTATGATGCAAATTTGTTAAAGGTTAAATGCCTTAAGGACTACAAGGATTCATTTTAATATGATTATGGATTGGAAATTATAAGTATTGAGAATCATATAGATAAGGTATTACACAGTTTAGGGGTTATATTTACTAGGGTTGATAGTGATTATAAGTGATATGCATCATAACGATTACCAATTTTAAATTATAAGTTTTAAGACTTGGTTATGTGGGTTATACTCATTAATGGTTATAAGGGTTATAAAGGTTAGAATATAAATGGGTTATTTAGGGTTAAACTCATTAGGTGGTTAATCATCATCATCATCATCATCATATTGTAAGGGTTAAGAGTGAGGCCATATAGGTTGGGTTAGTTAGGGTTAAAATCATTAGGTGTTTACAAGGGATATAGATTGTAGGGGTTAAGACTTAAAGGTCCTTTAAGTTTTAGGGATTACTAAGGAATTAAGGGTTACAATGATTATTTAGGGGATATATTAGTTAGTGGTGATTGTTTTATATGGATTAGTGTATAAATTAGTTAATTTGGGGTTATACTCATTGAGACCTTATAGAGGTTTTAAGGATTAGGGATAAGGGTTAATAAGGGTTTTAAGGACTGCAGTGGTAAGGGGTGTTATGGGTAGTAGAAATCATAGATTTCTAGTGACAAAAGTTATAATTCCTAGTTGTTATAGGATATAAGGGTTGGGGATTATAAATGTTAGGATTTATGGGATATATTGTTTATAGGGGTTGGCATTGAGGGATGATATGTGCTAGTTGTTACTAGGGTGTTATATGGGTTATTATTTAGGGGTTAATGGTTATGTATGTTTTGAATGACAAGGGTTATATGGTTAAGGTTTTTAAGTGTTACATGGGATAGGGTTAACGGTTCTCGGATCTAGGGAATATAAGAGTTACATTTTTATCGGGATTAGTAGTTAAGGTTTAAATTTATTAGAGGGGTTATAGGGGTGAATTTTTATAATATTTTTTATGTTAGGGGATATGGGTTATATATTTTATTGGTTATTAGTTTTTGGGTTATGTTTTATGGTTGTTATTTGAGGGTTTAGTGTTCTAGTAGTTCCAATTATTAAATTTTAGCAATGATATCTGGTGATTTAGTTATATTAGTTTTATGGGTTAATTGTATAGTTGTACATGGCTTAAGGGATCCCCTAGTTAGCTAAGGGTTATCTTGTGTGCAAGTTAGGGGTGGTAGGTGTTATAGAAATGAGGGTTTATAGGTTTAAGGATTAATAATAGTATGGGCTAAATGGATTGGATATTATATGAGCTAGAGGAGCTTGGGGTTATAATATTTAATGTTTTTGGGTGGTATGCACTATTAGGGCTAAGAGGTATGCGTTATAGGTGCAAAGGGTTGGGGGGCAGAGTATTATGGGTTAGGGGTGTTATGAATTATGATTTTTATGGGTTATAACAATTAAGAGATGAGGGTCATATGAATGATTGATAATGATTATAAGGATTAAGTGTTACAATGGTTAGGGACTACAAGCATTAGGGTTTTATATTTATAATGCTTATGAGTTATACGGGTTATGGGGTTATACTAGTTATTTGTGATATGGTTCCTTAGAATTTCTTTATAAAGGTTAGTGTTTGGAGGAGATAGGATATCAGGGTTAGGGGTGACAAGGTTATAAGACGAGGTGTTAAGGATTCTGTACGTTAGGATTTAGATGGATTACTCATTGGCATTCGTATGGGTTGCGGGTTTTAAGACTTAATGGTTAGGGAATATAGGTGTTATAATAATTAGAAGTTAATAGGGAAATATACATTAGGGATTATAACACTCATACAAGAATAGATCTCAAAGGGGATAATGGTTAGGAAATAGAGGTTTAACACTATATAGATCAAGAGTTACTATGACTATAGTTCTTATAGATCTTGAGGCTTAGGGTAAATAAGAGTGGCATTGGTTAAATACTATACGGAAAGGTTTATGGGTTAGCGGTTAGGGTCAATAGGGATTATAAGGATTACACGAGATAATTGTTGGAGTGTTTAGTGTATACTAGTTCATTCTAGTTAGGAGTTAAGGGAGGAGGGGTAATAAGTTTGGTATTGAATAGTATTTAGTTGTTATAAAACATAAGGATCACTTATTATAGGTGTTATAGGGTTTAGGGTTGGTTTTTATAAGGGTTAGGGTTGATACATGCATTGACTTAAGGGTTATAGGGATTAAGGATTCAAAGTGGTAATAGTCTTAGTAGCTATAAGAGTTATGGGTTTTAAAGACTATCAGGGTTAATGCTTATAAGGGTGAAGGATTCCTGATTACACTAAACAAGTTTGGGGCTAGAAGTTATAAGGGTTTGTGATGATATGGATTATATTTATTTCCTATTATAAGAGTAGTGTAGGCTAATGTATGCTAACTCACTATGTATAATCAAATTTAAAATAGGATAGTTATTGATTCCTTTCTATATTTAAGAGATTCTATTCAAGAATAAAATAAACATATGCTATTTATTCTAAGTTGTTGATATCCTTCTCTATAATTAATAAATCTAAAATTAAAATTATTTTATATTAATATATTTAAAAAAAAATTGAACTTTAATAAATTTAAATTTAAAATAAATAATATTATATTTAATATAATATATTAATATTAATATATTATAAAATTTCTATAAATTTATGTTAATTTATTTTAATATTTAAAATTAAAATATCTTTCATTTGGATAAACTTCCACCACCCCTTCCTAACAAAAACAATTCATAATGATAAGCTTAGGGAAAGGGAAGGTGGGACACCGACCGTAAGGGAGGCACCGCTCGAAAGGATAAACTCTACTCTCGAGAAACTCTTTTAAATGTTCCACGACCTTATACTTCCACCACCGCTGCGTGACAAAAAATGTGACTATAATTAACTAGCACAGCCGCTCACTTGCGGCTGAGAACGCCGAAAGCTATCGGCTCAGGCTCATGAATCGAAACGTTCGTAAATGAAACGCTCCAGCTAGCCATTGAATATGAAACGCGCTGACAGGTGAGACATAAGTATAGTTGAGGAGGAAGTAGTGCCGGTTAATAATTCAAACTTGGCAATTATATGATGCTACAGTAATTTTTTAATATGATTAGGTAAATGTTAAAAAGTAAACAGGTTAACGGATGCATTCAAAAATACAAGGAAGTTATGAAGAGTAAATCACATTCATTGATTTGGGAGGACGACTAAGAATATGCCAGCATCTTCAATTGTTAGCCATCAGATTAGAATTTTAGATTAAAAAGTGATTAATCGTGCCCATTGTCAATAGGTATACGCCTTTCGGCGTAAATATGCAGTTCCTTTATTATTTAAAGGAGATATTTTGCTTTTTATAAAGAGACGCGAAGTTAAAGATCTCTGAGCTAGCACATTTACTTTATTGGGTTTTTACATTTTTTTATAAAGAGACGCGAAGTTAAAGATCTCTGCTAACACATTTACTTAGCTAACACATTTACTTAATTGGGTTTTATGATTTACATTTTATTTTTAAGAAAATCACCTCTTTAAATGACTTATTAGAGAAGCTCTTTAAATGACTTATTAGAGAAGCTATTGAAATTCGAAAACATCCTAGTAACTTAAACAGAGATAGGAGTAAGATCTAAACCAAAACTGATTCTCTTTAATCCATAAAAACAACAATAATCATTAATAATTATTTATACAATCTAAATACTATTAATTTCATTAATAACCCCTCCTAATTAAAAATCCCACCCTAATAAAAACACTTATTAAATAAACAAAGTAAAGAATATTAAAAGCATATTTATAACATTATATATTAATATTGACCTAATTTAAAGATAACTTAATAAGACACTTCAGATAACTTAGAACCTAGAACATAATTGATTAAAAATAAAAAAATTATAACCTTAAATTAATTAATATTTAGAATAAAGCCCTGAATAACATAATGGAAAGCCAAAAAACTTAATAAATAACCAATAACTAAACCCTACAACTTCATTAATACAAGACAGAAATCAATCACTTTTAAGATAAAAATATTAAAAAACTTAAATAACCAATAATTAAACCCTACTGCTTCCTTAATACAATACATAAATCAATTACTTTTAAGATAAAAACATTAAAATAATTTAATAAAAAACCCTAAAACTTAAATAACTAAAATATGAAACCATAATAAAACCTAAAAGAATTAATCTTATTATATAAACATAGCCAGCACCTAGGTTTTCCCCACATTTCCAGTATTTAAATACCAACTTTTCCCTTCATTTTAACGCGGGTTCTTTGTACTGAAGATGATTCCCGATTTAGATCCGAAATGTTGAGATTCTATTGAAAAAATTGTGGCTAATCTGATCAACACTGAAAATCCAAACCACAGAAATCTCATTACTCAGATCATTTCCCTGTACAATAAGGAGACAATTCAAGTTTTAGAAAAACTCGGGGTAAAGACAAAGAGAAGAGTGGCATATCTGGAATTTCTCAAGAAATGTAGTAACAAAAATGTGCTACCCAAATTCGAGCAGATCCAACATAGAACCAAGAACAAATGGAACAACACCACCTTCTTCAGGTTAGGGTTATCCATTGTTAGAGGCGAAATTAAGAAGAACCGGTGTATCGTGGAAGACCTATCCAAAAATGCACTAAAACTCCACTTGAAACTAGCACATGTCATGACACCCGAATTATGGAAGATAATAGATGCAATTGTAGCCATGAAAGAGGACTGTGCTTACATCCATGCTCATAACAGACATTCCTCCAAGATGGAACGACTACTCAACAACAAAAAGGACAGTCGTGACACCAACGCAAAGAACGTGGTCAACCTCTCTATGTGCGCGTTGAACAAAACTGAGCTGGGCGTATTGGAAAGAGGATTAAACTTCATTGTATCCCCATCCTCCATCCCTACCGATAGCATTACTTGTTTCATAAAGGATGGAATACAAACCCTTTGCAATGAAGACAAAGAATCAATACAACAAGATTTCTCAATCATCCAATGCAAAGCCAAACCTCCGAGAAGAAATATGACTAATGAGGAATGCTTAGAATTAAAGAATTTAAGAAATGATGAAAATTTGGTGAGGCGCTACTGTTTTTATGAATCTTAATGATTACAATAGGATAATGAATGAACACCTAACCCAGAGTGGCAGCTATAGGAAACTTAATTGCAATCCTATTAAAAAGATTATAAGGCAAGTAAAGAAAGTCATCATTAGTTCCAATTAAGATGAGAGAACCAAAAAACGATTAAGCCCAACAATGATATCACCCCAATGATCTACATCTACCGAAGATTCAAAAAGAAGGTATCCCTCTTAGACCCATAGTGAATACCACAGGTTCACCAACCTATAAGTTGGCTAAACACATAACCAATATCCTTAGCCGCCCCTTAGTAGGCCACACTGACTCTTTCATTAGGAACTCCAATGAATTTATTAATATTATTAAAAATGAAAAGGTAAGGCCTCAAGACACACTCATTAGCTTTTATATAGTCTCTCTTTTCACAAAAATCCCCTTAGATGAAGCTATATAGATTGTCGAAGAGGTCACCGATCTTGATACAACTAACCTAGCCGAGGTCTGCTTGCGCTCCACTTTCTTTAGTTACCAAGGAGAATTCTATGAACAAACCAAATACTTAGAAATGGGGTCCCCACTGTCCCCCATCGTTGCCAACCTTTTCATGGAGAATTTTGAAAATAAATCCCTAGACTCCTTTCCCCTAAAACCATTAAGGTGGAAAATATATGTTGATGACACCAATGTTCTCTGGCCCCATGGGAAAGTAGAATTACAAACAATTTTCAACACCTGAACAACATATCCGATGATATTAAATTCACAATAAAACTCGAAGAGAATAATAACATCTTCTTTCTAGACATTCTTATCAAAAGGAAAAGTAATGGGCATCTAGGACATGTGGTTTATAGAAAGAAAACCCACACTAAGAACTATCTCCACATTAACTCCCATAATGACCCCAACCAAAAACTAGGTGTCCTAAAAACCTTAGCCACTAGAGCCATAAAAATCTCCGATGAAGCACACCTATATAAAGAAACAAATCACGTCACCAAGAATTTTAAGAACATAGGTTAAAAACAAAAATACATTAAGAATGAAATTAACATATCCCTAGAAAAAACTCGCGATAGTCCCAGCATCCCCAAAGACTAGAACCCTAATAGAGGTGCATGCCTCCCTTACAACCAAGGAATGACCGATAGGATTGCAAGATTCCTCAGCAAAAAAAAGATTAAAACCTCCTTCAAACCACTTGAAACCATCAAACATAGTATGAGATCCGTCAAAGACAAACTTGACCCTCACATTGGCAAAGGAATCTACAAAATAGAGTGTTGATGTGGTAAATGCTACATCGGGGAAACTCGACGCTCCTTCCAGATTAGGATAAAAGAGGATGGATCTGACATTAAGAATGATTGCATCCACACCTCTGCCCTAGATGAACACTTCCTTAAAACAAGACACCATGTTCTCCTAGAAGACACCAAAATCCTCGCCAAAGAAAATCACCTCTTTAAACGACGTACTAAAGAAGCTATTGAAATCCGAAAACATACTAGTAACCTAAACAAAAATAGTGGGTTAGAACTAAGCGAAAATTGGTTGCCCTTAATCTGTAAAAAAAACAATAATCTTTGGTAATTATTTATACAATCTAAATACTATTAATTTCATTAATAACCCCTCCAAATTAAGAATATTAAAAGCATATTTATAACATTATATATTAATATTGACTAATTTAAAGATAACTTAGTAAGAATCTTCAAATAACTTAAAACCTGGAACATAATTGATTAAAAATAAAAAAATTATAACCTTAAATTAATTAATATTTAAAATATACCCCTAAATAACATAATGAAAAACCGAAAAACTTAATAAAAAACCAATAATTAAACTTACTACTTCATTAATACAATATCTAAATAAATTATATTTAAGATAAAAACTTTAAAAAACTTAAATAACCAATAATTAAACCCTACTACTTCCTTAATACAATACCTAAATCAATTACTTTTAAGATAAAAACATTAAAATAATTTAATAAAAAACCCTAAAACTTAAATAACCAAAATATGAAACCCTAATAAAACCTAAAAGAATTAATCGTATTATATAAACTTATCTGAGAGATAGGTTTTCCCACACTTCCATTATTTAAATACCATTTCTTCCCTTTATTAACAAAATTGTGGCTAATCCAATCAACACTCAAAATACAAACGAGATACATCTCATTAATTAAAGTTGTTGTTAACATTTTTAAATGTATATTAATATAATCTAAATTATAATAGTTTTGATATTTTATCAATCTTAAATTAAATAAATAATTGTATATATGTTGTTAATAAATATTAAATTATAATAAACTTATTAATATAATAGTCTAGAATTAAAATTTATTTAATTCATTTTATTTTAATAAATTTAAAATTTGAGTATGTACGTTTTCATAGCTCATTATGTAAAACAATTTTTTTTTTTTAAATTAATACATAATTTTTTCAATTTTTTTTTATAAATCTAAAATTATAATAATTTATTGGGTAGGGATAGGGTCGATTTGGATAATTAGGTTGTGATATTAAGGTTGATAATATTTAATATCATTAGAAAGTATTCTTTTTGGTTTTTATTTTTTAGTAAGAATAATCTTTGTAGTTTCTCTATAACTTCTTTGTTGTTTTTGGAAATTATTTTTGGATTCTTCAACAAGTTGAGTAATTAGACATATGAAGTGAGGTGAATTGATTCAATTTTAATTTAAAATATATTTATAATCTCTTAAATTAAAGAGATTTAAATATATTTTATTTATTTTTTATTTCGAGTTTCATTAAGTAAAAGTTGATTTGAGAGATAAAGTCAATCCAAAACAATAATTGTTACATTTTTTTTCTCTTCTTTTAAGTATGAGCACTCCACCACCCATTCCAAGAACTCATCCTAACATCCTAGAGATCCTTTATGCTTATATGGAATTATTACAAAAAAAGAAGAGAAGAGAGAGATGCCAAAATCCAAATAGACTTAGAAACATTAGAAAAAAATGAGAGAAGAAAGAGACCTAAAACTTCGAATAGAGCTAGAAGGAATGATTGATTAAAAAATTAAAGATATCATTCAAACTCAAATAGAGGATAGATTCTTAGGATTCAAGAGTGAATTGAAAACAATGAATGATAGAATTCAAGAAATGGAAAAACATAAACAATCAACCCAAGAAGGAGGGGTTGAATAAAATGACAACTTGACAGATAGGATTAAAGAGCTAGAAGAAAAACTAACCAACAATTTGACCCTCAGTAATATGGAAAACAAATTGGATATCAAACCCATCAAAGAGGAAATGAATAAGCTGATTGAACTCGGCCATTAGCGTAACACAAGTTTCTTGAACTTCATAGATTTTGGTATAAAATAACAACAATAGGAGGATACACTACCAATAGTAAAAGAAGAATTAAATAATAAATCAAAAATTAATACAACTTACCTCATAGAAGCAAAGAGGCTAGGAAAAATAATTGATCACAAAAATAGGTTGATCCGTGTCAAAGTAAGTTGTAATGACCATAAATATAACATATTTAGTAAATCTCCGAGATTAAAAGGGTCACGAATATTTATAAATGAAGACCTCATTCCTAAAGACCAAGTTGAATTAAGGAGAAAAGAAAGAAGGAAAATGGAAAATAATTAGAAATCAAAAAGCTATTGGTAGGGATAGAGAGTAGAAGGATAATAATAAATAGGAATGAAATTGTCGTGGCTTTCCATGGCACAAATGTCCTATGATAAGTTGGATCCTGAGTGATATTGATATTAACTATCTAGTTGAAACTTGGGAGAATGAGGACTCTAAGGTCCCTAACATACAAGGATTGGTCTTACAGTTGACATGGAACAAAAAATTCCACCGTAGAGGGATGGGAGTCATATCTTGTTATATTAGAAATAAAATTTCTCCTCACATTCAAATTCATAAGATTAACCCTCTCAATCAGTGCATTTGGACAGAAAGTTCAGACAACAATGCTAAGAATATGCATACAGAAATTTGTTATTTTGCACCTATTAATTGTACTTTTTATAATAAAAACAATCTAGATAACAATTATCCCTATAATAATTTAGAACAAGATATTTATAGTTTGAAAAATGAAGGTAATATCCTCCTGCTAGGAGACTTTAATGCTAGGAATGCAACTAAACAAGATACTCTTTTAAGTAATGACTCCAACCATAAACTTTTATGGATAGATGAGGACCTTGTTTTATCTAATAGCTACAAAAGAATCTCTAAAGACCTAATTGAGAATTTGTTTGGTACTGAGTTGGTCAAGCTCTACAACTCTCAAGACCAAATAGTTTGCGACGGAGTAATGAAGTGGCCAAACTCCAACCAGATGACTTGTATTCATGGGCTAGGTAGTAGTGTTGTAGATCATGAGCCTCACTCTCATAGAAACTTTTGACCTTTTAAATGATCATGAGCCTCACTCTCATCATAAACCTTCAACCCTAACTCTAAACTTTTCCATGCATAGGAGCGCCATTGAAAAGAATTATGATAATCAAAGGAATTTGCTCTTTGTCAAAAGTAAAGTTGACATTTTCCTAAAGGATTTAAATAATAAATTAAATCTCCTAACTCATAAGGACAACATTGAAGAACTCTATCATAATTTTACAACTACCCTTTCCACTTATATTAACAAGTTCTCTTTCGAAGTGTCCTATAAAAAGAATAATAGAACGATCAACCCTTGGTATGATAAATAATGTAAAATTGCTAGGAAATCCATTAGGGATGCTTCTAATAAGTCTTTAAAAATTGATAAGATCAATACGTACAAAGCCGTAATTAAAAGGAAAAAAATGTATTATATCAATAAAAGGCAAGAGAAACTTTCACAACTATATAAGTTGGATCATAAGAAGTTCTAGAGAAAATTCTAAAACAAAATACTAAAGAAAATAATAAGATTCCCTTAAGGGACTCGAATTCCTACCTTAAAAGTATTTACAAGTTCCCTAATGCCATGGACACCATTCTTATTGTCCCTACAAAGGAAGAAGTTTTTCTTTATATGGCATAGAGTTTAGGGTTAAGAGGCTTGCAAATGGGAAATCCATGGATATTGAAGGCTACCAAGCTCAAATTTTCAAAATCGAAGGGCCAATCCTTATCCCTCACATACACAAGCTCTTCAATTTAGTAGTCAAGAAGGGCTTCCCTAAACCCTGAAAGAAAAGCCTCATTGTTCATATTTTTAAAAATGAGGATAAAAACATTGCCTCTGGTCCTATGACCATTATGATTAGACTGATTTTAGCCAAGCTTTATGGAATTATTTTGGAAAAGAAGATTAGCCTTTGGATAGAAATTCATGGTAAAAGAGCTAAAGGCTAGGCCGGGTTTAGGTGATATCATTCAACTTTGGAACATCTTGTTACCTTTAGGATCATTTCAAAAGAGTTCCCCAATACTAAAACCAATCCTTTTTGTTGTTTTGTTGACTTTAGAAAATATTTTGACATGGTTTCTAGGAAAAACCTTTATAATATGTTGGAAGAGCTAAAATTTCCTCTCAAGTTGAGGGTCATTGCAATAAGAATGTATGAGAACATTATTGCTAAGTTTAAAAACACTAAGGGTTGGTCAAAAGAAATTAACTGCAATATCTAAGTCAAACAAGGTTGTCCCTTGTCCCCTACCGTTTTTGGCATATACATTGACAAGTTAGAAGATTTCTTGGAAAAAGAAGGTTGTGTCGGCCCTACTCCTCAGTGGTATAGTCGTCAATCTTCTTCTTTATTCCAATGATGTAGTTCTTATGGCAAGGAGTCCCCATGATCTTGAAAACCAACTAAGAATCCTCAAGGATTTTTGCTCCAATAGGGTATCACTCTTAATACTAATAATACTAAGGTCATGATTATTAAATCCAATAAGATCCCTTATGATACCTTCATATCTGACAACAACAACTTCGAGGAAGTGACTTCATACAAATATCTTCGAATTGATATTCACCACAAGCTCAATTGGAATTATAGCATTGAGAAAAAGATTATTGGGGGGTGTAAATCTTATTATGGGCTTGAAAACAATTGCAAATCAGTTGATCTTTGGAGTTGGGATAAGAAGGAACTCCTCTTTGAGACTCTTGTTACACATGTTATTTTTTATGGATGTGAAGTCTAGGGCTATAGTATCTCTCGTGAATCCTAGAGAAAGATAGAGAAAATAAAAAAGAATTTCATAACCTATAATCTCAAAATTAAAGAAAATATGCCCTATCCCATCCTCCTCTTAGAAACAAGCCTCTCCCCCATTGAGAGCATGGCTATGACTAGATATCTAATATATAAGAACAAGTTGAACAACATGGAATACAAGAGGCTTCCTAAAATTGCTTCAAAATCGAGTCATAACCACCATCGACCCAAACGAGGATGGCATAAAGATCCCTGGTCTTGGCTAAACTATTAGGGAATCATGGAAGACACCATTTTGCATAATAAAGATACTATTAAAAAAACGTCAAATCAAAATTTAAGGATAAAATATGGTGTGATAAAGAGTTAGAGGAAAAAAGAAAATTAAGGTATTATAAGGATGTAATCAACCCTAATCTAGAAAATCCAAATTATCTATCTCTTTTGCAAGTGTAAAGAAAAAAATAAGCAATGCTAAGATAAGAACAAATTCTCACAAGCTCCCATAGTGAAACTAGGGGTTGGTCAATTCCTAAAACCCCATGAGATGAAAGAGTGTGTCACCTTTGTGACACTAAGAAGGTTGAACATGAAAAACACTTCCTCTTAGATTGTCCAGCCTATACCCATATTAGATTGTTCAGCCTATACCTATACCCATATTAGATCTCATTTTCAAAATATTTGTCACACTACCAACCTTCCTAATCTCTTAACTCAACAAAAGTATTCTGATCTTGGAAAGCTTATCTTAATGCTCTTAAAAAATAAAAACAAAATTCTAAAAAATGTCAAGTAATCACTTACCCTCATAAGACCCTATAAACCAATTAAATCTTAGTGGAAGTTAATCATCATCATCATCATTCAATATAATATATTAAAAATATATATCATATTTTTTAATATATCATATTTATTAATATTTTCTACTCTACACTTATCCATTTTCAAACATTCACTAAACAAGACAGAGTAACAAACAAAGTGATAAGCATGAGAAAGCTTTTATGTTTTTAAAAAAAAGTAGTTAAACCTTAAATATTTTCTACTCTACACTTATCCATTTTCAAACATTCACTAAACAAGACAGAGTAACAAACAAAGTGATAAACATGAGAAAGCTTTTATGTTTTTAAAAAAAAGTAGTTAAACCTTATTTGTGTATATAGCAAAATACTATATTCCCATGAAAAATTTCTGTTGTCTGTGCAAAAAGATGTTTAGTACAAGATTTTGCAGCTACTTAATTTTTTATATCATTCAACATTTTACACTTAAAAAACATTTGTTTGTTCCGAAAAATTTTGAACAATTTAAAATAAAGTAGGTCCGTGGGTTCGGTGGAAAAAGTTGCATTGGAATTTGAAAGAGTGGATTTCTCTGGATACTGATCTCGATCAGTGCTTACTCGTCGTTTATTTTTGAAACTCTGTTATCTAAGGTGATTTGAACAAGTGCGGTGGCAGGGGTGGGATCATGCATCTCTGCATGGAGTCTACATTATCAGTTGGGAAAACTTGTGGTACTTGAAAGACGGATTCTTATAAGAACAAATGTTCAACAGCTTGCTTATACAGTAATGTTTCAATAATTCTTGCTTTTACAGTAATGTTTCAATAATTCTTAATACTTCTTGCTTTTACAGTAATGTTTCAATAATTCTTAATACTGCAGGATTTTACTATATTGGGTTTGAGGATAGAAGAGATGTTTAAGAGTTTCAAATGGATTCATTCCTGAGAAATTGGGTGGTTTACGGATCTCACGAATTCTGTTCCAAGAATGCCAAGCTCCAGAGTTTTGGGTTTTGGATTGATTGATTACATTTTTTTGGACAAATTATGTGGTTTAGAAAGTATTGGGCTGGGAAGAATAATCAAGAGGTTTAGACCGAAACTGAGGGAGAAAAGCTACAGGTATTGCTGGGCTGAATTGGAACTTGATTCTTGTAGGCAGCCAAGTCTGAGTTCGTCCATGTCTGCTTAATCTGTGAAACAAACCATACATAACAATTAATTGCCGAACATTAAGTAAGAATCTAATGGGGATTTGTTACAAATAGGGAATCAATCCTACAGATGTAATAGAAGTTATATATTATCATTCGAGAAATACAAAAAAGGGAGAAAGAAACCTGCCTCTAGTTTGATTGAACTGGGGTTACTTTGCTTTTTCCTTGCAGTAAAGTGTGAGTTTATTCCTGTATTATTGATATGTTCAGAAAACACGGCACTAAAGAAAAGCTAAAGAATAGAAAATAATTAAAAGACCCTAAAATTACACATAAAGCTAGACAAGGTCATCAAGCTCCTAAAATAGGAGAGACTCAATCAAAAGAAAAAAAAAAACTTAATGTGTAAACAAAAGGAAAATACGAAATGCTTGATGTAGAATCTGTTTGATTATCTCCTCATTTTAAACGTTATCGATTCATCTTCTCTTATGCATATATAGTAAAAATGTAAAATATTTGTAAAAATAATTGTGCGCCCTGTTTTGGATAGGTGAGGCTTCACACTATCAACCAATTAGAAGGTTAATCAACATTCACTTTTGAACAGATGCGCCGTCTAAAATCTTTCGATGTAAAATAATTGCACTGATTAAAGGGATTCAAACTGCAACAATAAATACAAGGACATGCAAGGAAAGATCCTTCATACTAATTAATGACCTAAAGTGGCAATATAACAGGGTGGTGATTATGGCATTAAAAGAATTTCCACCCACCGTCAGCGATTAAGATTTAATTACCAATGAACGTACCTGCAATTTAACGGAAAGCTTGATCGATCCATTGCAAACTACTGCAGACTAATTATTGGAAAGCTTGTGGATTCCCTTCTCTTCAGCTTTTCTTATCTACAATCAGCCCTAACCAACGAACTAACACATCCACACCCACACAAGTTTCAACCTCCATGAACAAAATAAACGGACAGAAACCACATTAACCAGATAGCCTGACTACTACATGGATGGAGAGTAGAATAAAAAAAGGAACGAGAAGATGAATGAAAAGCATAATTATATAAATCTGGGGAATACCTTTTTTCACCAAGCGCCAATTTCTCATCGACCTGTGTTATTTAGAAAGACAGACACTCCCACTTTCTAAACCTGTGGAAACAAGTGTTATTAACCATTAAGTTCATTGAATATATATATTATCTTTTTGTATTTAATAAAGCTTAAACAAAGATACTTATTAATCTCTTCATACTTAGGATATTTGATTTGGGATTGAAATTTATATCTATATTCTAAATTATTACCATTCTTCTCTATACTTAATAAATCTAAAACTAAAATTAAATTATATATTTTTTTGTTTGTTAGCCGTCAAAATCACCCGGGGATCGCACCCGGCCTAAGCCACACCAACCCTTAACATGGTTGGATTTTTTGTCCCCGCAGGTTTCGAACCGGTGACTTACATCACGAAGTGGCTTAACAACACACTCCGTCAACGACTATCCTAAGAGGACAAAATTAAATTATATTAATATATATATAATTATTTTTTTTTTTTTTTTATATTTTAAAAATTAAAATAAATTTATAATAATATACTCCATATAACTTATCAAAAATATATATCAGATTTTTTCATATCTAAAATTTATTAATACTTTTAACTATATTTTAAATATAATAACAAAGATTAGGTTTCTATTTTTTAAACACATACTCATTTCCAAACAAACTCAATAAAACTATAAGCTTTTATGTTTTTTTTTCCTAACTAGTTAATGTTTAAGGCCAATTATTTATACTTTGTATAGATTATACAATCCCCTATTTTTTTAATCACAAAATACAAAAGGATGTTCAGTGCAAGATTTTGCATTTCCCTAATTTTTTATATCACGCAACATTTTGCGTTTCCCTAAATTTTTATACCACCCAATATTTTGCCATAACCCGTTAACACTAAAAACAATTTTTGTTCTTATGAAGCAAAATTATGCTTTTATTTGTTTATTTTAAAAAATTAGCGAGTACCCACATTTTTAAATAAAGTAAATCCGTGGGTTTGGTGGAAAATTTGAGTAGGAATTTAGGAAAATGGATTTCTCTGCCTATTAAGTTTGTCATCAAGGATGATTTTTCCTAAATGCATGGCTTATAAGGATTTTTTTTTAGTTTTGAAAGATCACGACTAGTGTTTAATGTGAAGGATCTATGAAGGTTTATCTATGGAGTAAATTATCATTCAATTAGAATAGCATAACAATACACTGAAGAGTAAATAATTAAATCATAATATCATAGAAAGAAGAAAGAATTTTTATTCACATAGTTGCACAAAAAAAGTTGTGTTTAATTGTGATCAACCTTGATCTTTATAACAATACATATCTTCATAGAACAAATAGTTAGCTTGATTGAACGCTTACAACAATTTATTTTTAAAAACTACTCATGCACTTTGCATGCATTATTTAGTCAAACAATCTATATATGAATACTAGCCGACAAAAAAAAAAACTGCAAATAGATTACATCATGTCATATGATTAACAAGACTACATCAATTACCAAGATACTCCCCCTTGATGTTGAGAGTGCTCACAATTTGATCTCAAAGTTTCAAAAATTGGACTTTAACATTTGCCTTAGTGTAAATGTTTGGAAGTTGTTCTTGAGTCTTTATATACCTTAGTTCTAATTCCTTCTTTTGCACAAAATATCTAATGAAATGATACTTGAAATCAAAATGTTTTGTCCTACTATGATGGATTGGATTCTTGGACAATTTGATGACACTAGTGTTATCACAAAATATTATTGTAGGATGAATTTGTTTCTCTCCAATTTCTTCTAAAAATTTTCCAAGCCATAATGCGTGTGTACCTACTGAGGTGACTGCAACATATTCTTCTTTTGTGGATGAAAGTGAAAATGTAATTTGCTTCTTTGAGCTCCAAGTAATCAAACCTGAACCAAAAGAGAAACAATTACTAGATGTAGATTTTTGTTCATCCAAACTACCTCCCCAATCAGAAGCACCAAATCCAACAAGATTAAACCTTTTAGAAGTGTAGTAATGAATACGAAAATTTAGAGTTCCTCTCGCACACCTCAAAATCCTCTTGGTTTCCTTCATATGTATTTCAAATGGCTTTGTCATGTATCTTGAAACAAAATAAACTGAATAAGCAATATAAGGTCTTGTGTGGGTTAGAACCATCAAACTTCCAACAATACTTATGTATGTTGCCTGATAAGCTATTTCAACACCATCATCTCTACACAACACAATTCCATGAGCAGTTGGAGTGGAGGTTGGTTTACAATCTACCATATCAAATTTCTTCAACATATATTTTTCATACTTTGTTCGACAAATGAAAATTTCATCCTCATTTTGATAAACCTCCATACCCAGAAAATACTGCATGAAACCCAAATCTTTGATCTCAAATTCATTCATCATAGCAATTTTGAATTCATCCTTCATCTTAGAACTACTACCCATATATAATAAGTCATCAACATATATACTTACAATAAGAATATCATTCCTTCTTCTTTGTAGTAAAGTGTAGGTTCAATTTTACTTCTATTGAAGCCACTCACCTGAATATATCCATCAATCCTAACATACCATGTTCTTGGTACTTGCTTGAGGCCATACAAATCCTTCTTCAACTTGTATACTTGATGTTCTTTTCCTTGCACTTCAAAACCTTGTGGTTGTTCCACAAACACTTCTTCTAGGTACCCATTCAAAAAGGCACTTTTCACATCCATGTGATGAATTCTCCATTTCTTCTGAGCTTCTAATGAAATCAACATTCTAACAATCTCTTGTCTCGCTACTAGTGCAAATGTTTCTTCATAATCAATTCCATACCTCTGTGGGACGCCTTTAGCAACTAATCTTTCCTTGTGACTTTCAACACTCCCATCACTATTGTACTTAGTTTTGTAGACCCATTCAGCACCAATATTTTTCTTGTCATGTGGAAGTTTTGTAAGCTCCCAAGTATCATTCATGTGAATAGAATCTATTTCTTCTTGCATTGCTTGCACCCAAACCTCATTAGTACATGCATCTTCAAAACATGATGGTTCAAAATCATCCTTGTAAAGTAAAGAAAAATTTATTGTTTCACCTATTGGATTATGTTCATGTGCTCGACTTTTACTCCTTTGATAAATGTCACTTAATCTTCTGACCTTCCTTGCATAACTTGAATTTGATGTTGGGGTTGCACTTGGAACTGAAGGATTAGATGAAGGGCTACTTGGTGGATTTGTAGCACTTGGAACTGAAATATTAGTGGGATGCTCATTATCAACATCATCAATAATATCCCTATCCAAAACAAATTTAGACATGTCATCATGGAAGTTTTGATGACCATAAACTCCCCCTTCATAAAAAATTACATCTCTTGAAACAACAATGCTATTAGTGAAGGGATTATACAACCTATAAGCCTTACTTTGTTCACTATATTCAACATAAAAGAATGACTCACTTTTTGGATCTAACTTTTGTCTCTTTCGATCAACTACATGGACATAGGCTACACAACCAAAGACTCTGAAATGATTAACATTAGGATTTTTTTCATACGAGGCTTCATATGGAGTCATCATATCAAGTACACTTGTTGGACATATATTGAGAATATATAAATATGTAGCAATTGCATCACCCCAAAAAGAATTGCTTAATCCCTTGGGTTGTAACATACTTCTTTCCATTTCCACCATTGAATGATTTTTCCTCTCTGCTACTCCATTTTGTTTAGGGGTGTAAGAAGTGGTGAGTGGTCTTTTGATGACATTCATATCACAACAATTATGAAAATCTTTTGAAAAAAATTCTCCTCCACGATCACTCCTTAAGCACTTGATTTTGCAACCTCTTTCATGAGAAATCAAAGGCTTCATCCTTAGTCTTAAAAAAATAAACCCAAAACTTTCATGAGTAATCATCAATAAAAGTAATTAAATATGATGACTTACCCAAAATATTTGTCTAAATAGGACCACAAATGTTTGAGTGAACTAACTGAAGTGGATAATAGGCCCTCCATGCATTTCCTTTTGAAAAATGATCTCTTGCATAGTTTCCTTTAGCACATCCTTCACAAATATCCTTCTTTTCTTGAACCTTAGGCAAGCCATAAAATAATTTTTTTGATGTTAGAAGCATCAAACTATGAAAATTCAAATGTCCATACCTGAGATGCCACAACCAACGTTTTTCTTCATATGCCATATTGGCAAGATGGTTGTTATGTTCTCCAAACATCAATGGGAACATCCTATTATTTGACATAAGAACAATTGTAACCACCCTATTCCCTCTATTCTTATCATAACTTGTACATTGTTGATTTTCAAACATCACCTTATAATTTTTCTCACACAATTGGACAACACTCAATAAATTATGCTTTAATTGTGGATTGTAATAAATATATTTAACACTTTTCATACCTTCTTTAGTATGGACTTCCATAGCTCCTTTTGGAGAAACCTCAAATGCTTTGTCATCACCCAACTTGATCTTGGATTTGAAACTCTCATCCATTGTATAAAATAGCTTATTATTTCTCGACATGTGGTTAGAACACCCTGAATCTAAATACCAAATATCTTCGATGTCATTTTCATCTTCTTCATAAGATAAAAACAAATTGTTTGGAGAGGCTTCATCACCTTCTTGAGCATAATTAACACCTTTGTTATTATTACCTTCCTTTAATCTACAATCTCTTTCAAAGTGACCATACCTTTTACAATAATAACACTAGATATTTCTTTTATCAAATCTTCCTCTACCTCTTTCTCTTTAACCACATCTTTCTCTTGGGTAATTCTGATTTTGACTTCTAACTTGGCTTTGGTTTCTTTTTTTGGTATTGTTCGCATATTCATTCTTTGTAATTTTCAATTTTGAAGAAAAATCTTTCTCGCCACTTTCTCCAAATGATTCTATCAATCTTTCTTCATAAGACATAAGAGATCCAACTAGGTGATCAAACTAAAGAGTAGACAAATACTTGCTTTCTTCAATGATTATGGCAACATGGTTCCACCTTGGTGTTAGAGACCTCGACACCTTTCTAATCCAAACCTCTTTGTCCACAATTTCTCCAAGAGTAGCCATCTTATTGACTACATCTTTTACTCTCACAGAATAATCACTTACATTTTCAGCTTCTTGCATCTTCAAATTCTCAAATTCTCTTTTCAATGTCTGTAGCTTGACAACTTTGACTTGATCACTATCTTGGTAATCTTGTTGTAGATTCTTCCAGGAATTCGTTGTTGTCTTTTCACCTACAATTCTTGGAAGCAGACTTTTATCAAGAGAAATTTGAATATGAAATAAATCTTGATCATTCTTCTTTCTAGATTCCTTCTTAGCTACTCTATCATTTGCACTAAGAGTGGTCCAATATATTGGCTTTGCATAACCCATTTCTACAATATCCCATAGATATTTCCCTATCAAAGAAGTTCATCATCTTCATCCACCAATAATCATGTAATCACTTCCATTAAATTATGGAATGGGCAAGGAATTAGAGTTTTCCATGATTACCCTAAAACACCAACCAACTCTGATAACAAATGAAGGATTTATGTAGGCCTATTTATGGACAAGATAACCATTTAATTAGAATAGAATAATAATATACTATATACTAAATGATTAAATCATAATATCATAGAAAGAAGAAATAATTATTATTTAGGTAGTTTCACAAAAAAGGTTGTGTTCAATTGTGATCAACCTTGATATTTATAACAATACATATCCTCATATAACAAATAGTTAGTTTCTCCTGATTGAATGCCTAGAACAATTTATTTTAGAAAACTACTCATGCATTTTGCATGCATTATTTAGTCAAACAATCTATATCTGAATACTAACCAAGAAGAAAGAAAACTACAAATAAATTGCATCATGTCAGATGATTAACAAGACTGCATCAATTACCAACATAATCAATGTTTATTTTTAGATCGTCTCTTATCTAAGGTCATTTGAACAAGTGCAGTGGCACGGGTGGGATAATCCATCTCTCTCTTATCAAAAATTATTTGGACAAGTGCGATGGCATGGTTTGCATAATCCCTCTCTCGATGGAGTCTACATTATCAATCTGGGTAAGCTTGTGGTACTTGAAAGAACGGTTCTCATAAAAAAAAATGTTCACAACTTGCTTTGACAGTAATGGTTCAATTATCATGTAGGTTTTTATTATGAATACGTTTAAAACTTTCAGGTGACATCATGCTTGAGAAATTAGTTGGTTTATGGATTTGCATATTTTTGGGAGTTGTATCGTTTATGTGAAGAATGTTAAGCTCCAAAGACCTTTATCTTAGTGTCAACCCATTAGATTCATTGATTATACTTTTGAGACAAGCTAAGTGGGTTTAGAAAGTACTGGCTTGAGAATATTAGATTCTTAATATTATGGTTACATATTGACTTTGGATAAAAACTACCATGTGAATGCTCTTTTTTAGGAATTTTATTAATCTCTTAGATTTTGCTGAAAACCAACTAATTGGACAAGTGATTTTCTCTGTTAAACTGATGAGGAGGATGGGAAGTGAGCTTCAATCAAAACATAGTTTCCGGTTTTTGGTTTTTGTATGGGTCTGCAAGGATAAATTATAAATTAAATTTTAGTTTATTCCAAGTTGTTGATCTCCTTTTGTAATGGCATAGATAATATTTCTCCTTATTATATAAATTTTAATTTAAATTCTTAAAATGAACTTATAGTAAGTAACTTTTAGATTAAAATGGATACTATTATTTTTCATTTTTAATAAATTAAATATTTAAAAAATAAATAAAAATAAATACTTTAATTAATAATATTAAATATTATTCTCCAGATGGGTGCCACCAGGAGATCATATTCCACATCGTGCACTGACAACATAAGAAGATAAATCCCCTTTCCGTGAGAACCCTACCCAACTCATATGAGATGCCCTGCATTTACGCAGAGCAGAGCGACGAGTGTTGGGATAGTTCAACGACAATAATGGAACTTCAAATCTGGCTTACAGGAACTTGTACGATGGCCTCTACCCACTGCCCTTCGGCATTCATGGTTTCCATTTCCATTGGCTCTCTCATTATTATGCATGGATCTCCATGTTGTTCATTTTATCTCTTTCTTCCTCCCTCAGTCTCTCATTCTCCCCTAGCTAACCTGATTTTGTCGTCTTAGGCCTCTTATTTTTTCATTCCTTCTCTCTCTACCTTCTTTAGTTTCTCCATAGTGCACTCTTCTCCCCTATGGCCTAGTTTTGATATGTCCCATGAAAGAGGCAATCCCAAAAACGGGTCACCCTACAATAGCCAAGCACGTAGGCACCACCGCACTGGACCGATGGATCTCCATCGCTTTCCAAGATAAAAGCTGGCCATTTCTCCCTACTCTGATAAAAAATGGGACATGGAAACCCAAGAAGAACCGCGTTCACCTATCCTGAAGCCCAATTATGAAGGTTGCATAGAGGAGGATGAAATTCTTCCTCATTGGGTGGATATTCCTCAACAATTCTAGGTAGCTCGCAGTGAATGAAGGACGCAAGAATATGGCGGTGAACAAACAATGCAAGAAGGTGGTGGTGAATGAACAACACAAGAATATAGAGGTGATGGGATGACACATGCATGCACCGAGGAGCTGACCATGACAACCCATCCGGTAGAAGAGGAGCTTCCTCCGTGACTGTTAGATTATTGGAAGCATTCAGCTGACCCCAACATGGTAGACTCAGAAATCCACTGGGGTGAATTTTGGCATGACCAATAAGGACATAACACACCCAAAAAAACAATGCAATAGGTCTTCGATAGCCATGCCTCTCCCACAGTGTGCAAGCTCACAGCGTAACACCTAGACCTCATTTTCGAGATGAGGAGGGACCTCGCCGAACAAATGTATCACCAAAACCTCCTCAACAAATGCATGGATTTCATTCTTTAATTCTCTATCAGGAGAGCCTACAAAGAGTCATTGCCTGACTTTTTGTCATCCTTATGCCTTCATGGGCAGCTAGGAAGGATGCCCAGGTTTGCCTCATGTTTAAATTTCCTACTGTTAATTTTGTGGTTTTAGTTTTTTTGTTTTCTTGTTATCAAGAAACGCTAGTTTAGACCACCTATTCTATTTTCCATTTTCATGGTAGAAAAGGTGGTTGGTCTTTTATAGTTATCAAAGAGGTTTTATTAATATGCATAGTTCCACCTATTCTTATTTCCACACACGTGGCAGAACAGATGGAAATTCTAGCTATAATATTTTGACAAATGTTTCTTTTTGAAGGCATAAGGTAATATAGTCTCTCTTTTTATTTACCAAAATAATAATACTAATAATATTAAATATTATAAAATATTTTTTTAAATATATATTCTACCCTATAGTAAATAACTTTTAGATTAATATGGATCCCACTATTTTTCATTTTTAATAATACTAAATATTTCAAAAGATTTTAACCAGTAAATTCTTGATTTAATAATATTAAATATTGTAAAATATTTTTAAAAATACATATTTTAATAACTTCAAGGTTTTAATAAATTTTATTAATCTATTTAAAATATTTACTAAAACTATTCACTATTTGAAAATATCTATGTATCTATAATAATATAGTTTAATATTTTTTATAAATTTAAAATAACATATCAATATCTATTAATGTATTATAAAATTTCTATGTATTTAAGTTAATATATTTTAATATTTAAAGATTGGGGAAATGCAGAACGATGTGCTTTGTAAGCAATATAATTGGGGAAATAATCATGGTGAACTAGGGTTTGAGCGTCGTTGTAGGTATTAGGGTTTAACGACAAGAAACATGGTAGTTAGAGGAGGAGGGAGTGGGACTCCCTCCTATAAAAAAGTGGTGGTGGACAGAGGGAAAGGCCCATGCGAAGTAGGCTGTAAAACCCCATTGTCAGGTTCCTCAGGATCGGTGTCAGAACAACAGAGTGAGGAAAACCATGAGAAACGAAACATAATAGAGGAGGAGAATACAGAAACTTGAGGCAAGATGCCCAAACCCTCAAACCCAACTAGGGGGGAGCGAGAAACCCATGCAAACAAAATATGACATTGATCACAAAAGGGATTCTAGAAGACCTGCAGACACAAGAATAGAGGGACCAAATGAAGACACATTCCCTGATATGAAAATTTATGGGGTTATGTCCCACTTAAAAAATTATGCGTAGCTGGATAAAAAATCATTGGAAAGAAAACAGAGAGGTGGATCTACACCTAGGATCCAAAGGATTTTTTACAATAGTATTCATAGATGTAGAAGACAGAGACAAGGTGTTCGAAGGAGGTCCTTATTTCCATGCCTCAGCTAGACTATATATGATACCCTAGAAGGAGAAATTCTCCTTGGAGAAGGAGACCTTTAAATGTGTTCCAGTCTGGCTCAGGATCTACTCCCTACGATTGGAATACCATGTCACATCTACCTATGAAGCAATAGGAAATAAACTAGGAAAATTTGTCAAGGAATGAAATGTGACTTTAAAAGGGAAGTACACCTCTTTTGCAAGAATTTGTATAGAGATAGATGTTTCAGGCTCTCTACCAGAAGGAATATGTCTGGAATTTAGGGACAAGGAATGGATCCAAACCATATATTATGAACATATTCCTTTTATATGTAGAATATTTCATGAACACGATCAGCTACTTAGGGAATTCTCGTTAAATAGAAAGACAAAATAAGAAAAAATAAAACAAAACTAGGATGAGGAAGGGTTTGTTCGACCAAATTATAAAGGAAAAGGAAATCGAAGACAAAACAAAACCAGTGCAAATAGTCACCTGGAAAAAATAGCTTTGAAGTTCTTGGGAATCAAACCTGATTCGAAGAAATGGGGAATGACAGGAAATGGGATAGAGAGCACGAGGAGAAGGAGACCAACAAAACAATGGAGCAAGAAAACCTTCAGGAAAGCCTAAGAAACAAAATATTTTCCACTAGAGAAGGTAGCCGAGACCCAAATACCCCAATGTGTGAGGGGGACAGAGGCTCTGAAATGACATTGAGTGAGGTTGGAACTGAGGATATCGATCTAAGAGACATCATAAAAAGGGAATGGATAGATCTCCAGAATATCTTAGATTTGTGGAAGGAAAAAATGGATCTATATCATATCGTCTGAACAATTAGATCACATTCATTAACTCTTCCTAATGAGGGAGGAAGAAAAATCAAGAGGAATCAAACGAATGCATGGATAAATAAGGACCTTGGGTATCAAGGTAGGATACAATCAACAACAACACTCTCCAAAGAAATCCAAGAGGAAGAAGGGGAGGAAATCCAACAGTGTGGCCTTGCAGGAACTAGGATCGCTTCTGATTAAGTTGGATAAGATAAAAACATTGTTCCCTATCCCCTTCCCCCACCCCACCAATGTTTAAAATCAAGGTTATCACTTGGAATATAAGAGGCTTGAACAACCCTAGGAAACATACAATTTTAAAAAATAAACTCAAAGTGTAAAAACCAGACATTTTTTTTATTCAAGGAACCAAATATACCTCAGAAAAGATGGAATAAATAAGTAAGGAAAATTGGAATATCTATAATGTTTTGGATATAGATAAACAAAATGTTGTTGGAGGGATACTCACCCTTTGGAACCCAAAAAAGTTGGAATTTCTCTCAGCAAAAGATACTAAGAATTATATTTTAGTAATCATGCAAGTGATAGGGAGTCCAAAGAGGGTTATGTGCATTAATGTTTGTGGCCCTCAACTACTAGAAGATAAAAAATAAAAAAATTTAGACCTAGAAAACTTAAGGGATTGAAATCAAAACCCTTACTGGATTTCAGCAGGTGATTTCAATATGATCACAACTTTGGATGAAAAGAAAGGAGGTATAAGAAGAATGGATAGAGTTGTAGAGGCTTTCTCATCCTTCATAGAAAAAACCAAGGTAGTTGAAATCAAAACTAGTAATGGTCAGTTCACCTGGAACAACAAAATAATCCTCTACCAACAAATAACTTTGACATTAGACATGTTCTTAATCTTGGAATCAATAGTCATGGAAGGTATAGTAATGGAATGCAACATTATTTTTTTGGGGGGGGCTTAGAACAATGGCCTATTCTATTGGAGGTACATTTCTAAATTTTTTGGATTGAGCACCCAACTTTCAAGGAAAACATCAAGATCTCATGGAAAGAGAGCATCCAAGAACAAGGAACAAAAATGTTTAAACTTCAAAGAAGACTAAAATACATTAAAAAAACACTCAAGTAGTGGAATAAAGAAGTCTTTGGGAATATTGACTAGGCTAAAAAAGATATAGAAGAGAAAATTGGACAGCTCCAAGAACAATGTATCCAAGAAGGCTATAATGAGGAGAGGAAAAAAGAGGAGAAACATTTGAGTTAGAAGTGGGAGACTAGATGTAAAAAAGAGGATACCCTGTGGAGAGAGAAGTCCAAAGTCAGGTGGTTAAAGGAAGGAGAAAAAATACAAATTTATTCCATAGGTATACTTTAGCAAGTAGAAATCATCATAAAATCTTGAATATCCGTGACCAGGAAGGGGTAGAGAAATAATCCCACTTGGACATTGGAAATAATCTTGTTAATCATTTTCAAAATATAGTTCGAACCACATTTATCACAATGGATCTTAAGCCATATACACACACTAGTAACAATGGATCATAACTTGAATATAAATAAATCTATCTCTCCTGAAGAAGTTGATCAAGTGATCTAGGAGATGCCAAATGGAAAGGCCCTAGGACCTGATGATTTTACTGTGGACTTATTCAAAACCTATTGGGAGGTGGTAAAATATGATATTTATGGCATAGTGGAAGACTGAAGATGCTAGACCTCAATCCTCAAAGCCATGAAAACCACTTTCATCACCTTGATACCGAAAGAAAATGAGGTGAGGAATCTAGTCAGGTTCAGACCAATTTCCATTTGCAATGTGGTGTACAATATTATATCGAAAGTTATCACTAATAGACTAAATCCCCTACTCCCCATTATGATTTCAAAGGAACAATCATGCTTTGTAGAGGGAAGGAAAATAATGGATAACATCATTCTTGTTGGAAAATGTTTAACAGGTAGCATACGCTTGTCATTGATGGCTAGTACAACACTAATGATGGCTTGAGTACAGCAGTGATGATCAACAGGAAAATAGAAGATAAGTCCAGGAAGATTGAATGATCTAAGGCAACACAACATTGATAAAATGATCTAAGGCCCGAGAAGCATTTCGAGCGCTGAACAAGAGGACAGATCTAAGACGTTAGATCCAAGCGCGAGACTCGACCATCACTGGATCAAGTAGAACCTGCACACCTTTTAAAGTATAGCAAGGAGAAGCGGGCGTAATCACGATATGCAAAATCACGACTTAATCTAAGCTATCAGATCGAGGTTGAATCTGGACCGTTGATCCCATTCCATGTCGGAGTTTCGAGGATTGCGAGTTAAACATCTCAAAGATTATTAACATCAGAAATCCTGAAATCACGATATGCGATATTACGATTTAATCGTAGCCGTCAGATCAAGATAAGATCTGGACCATCGATCCGACTCACGTTAGCAAACCACGTCAGCTAGGAACACGTGGCACAACCAGGTAATGACAAGTGTCAGACTGATTCAACATTTCAAGCACATGTAAGTCATGAATCAGGGTGACACGTGGCAGGTGTTCGACACGTGTGATGTCAACAGGCTTACACTCTTTCGGATTTTTCGTGGATCGGGAGTTGGAAGCATCAAAAACATTCACCACAGGAATGTCAAAATCACGATATGTGAATTCATGAAAAGATCTTGACCATCAGATCACCAAGGAATGTGGACCATTGATCAAGCATGAAGAAGGCCTGTGAAGTGTCGAAATCATGACAAAATCTAAACCATTGGGTCCATATGACACGTAGTGAAATATCATCATGTCACTGACTGGAAATTCAAAGGAATAGGGTTTTATCTTGCCGTCAGATCAAGGTTTGATCTTGACCGTTGATCCGAATCCATCTCGAAGTCTCGGCTATCGTGACTTGGAGTGACGGGAATCTCCATCTTAGGAATAACAAAATGCAAAATCCCCCCTTAATTAAAGGAAGAATGGCAAAGCAGGTCTAGAATCGCTTGAGCATCGTTGATCTAGGTGCTTTAATCCTAGCCGCTCGAGAGATGTGTGCCAAATTTCGGACCCCCCCCCCCCTCCACTTAAAGGTAGAATGGCAGGGGGCCTCCGAAATCCAATCCCGACCATAGATCTGAGAGCACAGATTCTGACCGTCCAGATTTTCTCGCTGCATATCCAATGGTGCAGATAAATTTGAACAAGATTGGAGGGAAACTATAGCATGACATAGTATAACTTCCAGAAACCACTAATGGTTTCAGCCAAAGGACTCAAAGATACTTGGGGATGATTGACAGAGAAGGTGAAGAGCCTCTGAGAATATTCAAGAGGCATGAAGATGTTTTTGAAGGAAACTGATAGCTGGATGGGCATTAAGGCCTGTAACTGAAACAGAGAAGGTGAGCTTGACTTTCACAGAGAATATGAAGAGTCTCAACTACCAGAGAGGTTGAGAAATATCAGCAGAACACCCAATGATGCTTGACGCATGGTGGAAAATAGCCAGAGAAGCTGAAGAGTCACGATGATGATCTGATAGAGCACTCAAGTTGCGGAGGAATTGTCAATATTGCATGCACAAGATGCACGGAAGCTATATATACATAGTACAGAGAAGAGAAGGGTTGTTTTTGTTGTTGGAGTTTGTTGTGGTTGTTTTTGGTGAATGTGACTCATGTGTGAAGGAGGAGAGTGCAGCAGCTAAATTGCACAGAAGAGGAACTATGCAGTGAATGGACATGGCGCATAAAGAATAAAAAGAAGAAGAACAGAAAGTGCAAGTGATGTGTGCAGAAAGGAAATGAGGCAGACAAAGAAATGAAATGCAGCAGAACAATGATGAGTCTGGTAAGCCATTGTTGAACATCATATCACTGTAATAACTTTCAGTAGCAAAGATTTACATTTCAGGGTGGTTGGGATGTGCTAGGGAGGACTGGTGTCCTCAAAGGTTCAAGTGGGTGCTTGAACACAGGGAGTTGGTGCTTCCTTCTAGTTGGTGCTAGAGAAACCAGGGAGTTGGTGCTTCCTTCTAGTTGGTGCTAG
>ML778584.1:444640-510624 GCA_009831015.1 Picea engelmannii
GTGTTGGTGCTCTCAGCAAGTTGTAGCTTTCAAAACTGAGGTTGTAGCCTCATTATGAGTTGGTGCTCATATGTATGATAATGTAAAGAATGTAACTATTACTTATCATATAAAGAAAAAGAGGTTTTTACCCTACATGGGTTTCCTCGAGAAATATCTGTCTCTGTGTTTCTCATATATGTGAATGATGCAGAAAGTGCCATTGTTTATTTCCCTGCATTATTGTGATCATCATTCAGTGTTTCTGCAAAGAATTTAAAAGAAGCATAATTGTTTAAGCATGGTAACAACTGATTCACCCCCCCCCCCAGTTGTCCAACAATTGGTATTAGATCCGACCCCTTTTATCTAAGGGTAGATCCTAGAGCTTAAATAGGTCAAGCCATGAAGGAAATTCAACCAATAAGGCCCCTCTGTTCAATGGAACAGACTTTGCCTTCTGGAAAGTTAGAATGAGAACCTACATAATGGATTTAAGTGCAGATGTATGGAATGTGGTAGATACTGGTTATGTAAATCCAGTTGTTCTAGCTAATAAGAATGACAAACTATAATTTAGCTTCAATGCTAATGCTATGAATGCTATCTTGAGTGGGCTTGCAGAAGTAGAATTCATAAAAGTTATGCACCTAGAAACTACCAAAGAAATGTGGGACAAACTCGTTAATAGTTATGAGGGTAATGAGAAGGTAAAGGATGCAAAGCTTCAAACCTACAGAATACAGTTTGAATAGTCGAAGATGAAGGAAGATGAAACTATTGGAAAATACTTTATGAGAATAGAAGAAATGGTAAATGCAATGAAGGCACTTGGTGAATAAATTGGGGAACCTTCTTTAGTTCAGAAAATCTTGAGATCTCTCCCAGATAGGTTCAACCCAAAGGTATCTACTATAGAATAACTTAATGATCTAAAAACCTTGTAGTTTGATCAACTTCTAGGAACACTGACTGCATATGAAATGAGAATAGTTAAAGATAAACCCACTTCTAAAGAAGCATCATTTAAAGTAGACAAGAATGAGGATTCTGAGCCCGATGAAATTGAATAAAAATTTGTGAAGAGAATAAAGAAGGGATAAGGAAAATACAAAGGTAAACTACCTTTCAAATGCTTTAACTGTGGAACGATATGTCATTTTTCAAATAAATGTCCACACAAGAAACATGATCAGAACTATGAAGGTGAAGGGAAGCACAAATCCAGGAGATTTGATAAAAAGAAAAGTTTATGTGTAAACAATGATGACTCCTCAGAAGACACTGATAGTGACTCTTCCTATGAAGATAAGGTAAATGACTTCATGCTTATGGTAAAATATAATTATGACAATAAAAGCACAGGCAGTGATGAGAATGATGAAAAAGCTCTAGTTAACATGGAAGGAGAACTGATCAGTACATTGGAAGAGATTGACAGACTAAGAATCAAGAACAGAAAGCAAAGACAATTGTTGATACAGTTCGAGAAAGACAGTCAAGAACCTGGTGAAGACCTTGTCCTACTAAAAGTATAATTAGAAGAGGCAAAGAAAATCGAAGATATTCTGAAACAACAGTTATCAAGAAAGAAGACAAGATGTGAATCATTAGAACAAGAAGTAGTGAAAACAAGGAAAGAAATGGAGAAATTTCAAGCCTTGTATAATCAGAGTCTGTCAGGTATCAAATCCTCAGAAAGATTAACCACCATTCTGAATCAGCAAAGGAATCCAAAGATTAAAACTAGTTTGGGTTATGAAGAGGGATCGAGCAGTGGGAAGCCAGGAAATGAACAACCCATCAAGTTTGTCAGCCGCCTCGGACAATAACAAGTCTACAGAAACAAAGGAAGACAATCAGCCGCCCAGGACGAGTAAAGAAAAAGGTGCGAGGATTGAATTTGTAGAATGAAGAAACAATGCTCTCTCTGTTGAAAGACGTCATCAACAAGAAATAAATCGATTTAGTCAAAGAAGGCAACCATTTTCCAGGTACAAAGAATTTGTCTATGGCTATTGTTTCTACTGTTCTAATTTTGGTCACAAAGCTGTAAATTGTTCCTTAAGACTTAGACATGAGCAATTAAGATTTCAAAGGAATAAATACTTCCCACAACAAAGAATGATATAGTCAAGTAATAATCCTTCACGGACTGCAAATTGCCAAATTAATTCTGGACACATACAACTAAGGAGGCCAAGAAATAATCAACAGTCAACAAGTAGGCAACACTGCAACAATAAGTTTAACTTATTGAATAATGAGGTTGAATGCTACACCTGTCATAACTTTGGACATAAATCTATTGAGTGTCAGTTAAGGAACTATGAACCAGATTCGAAATCCCCTACTGAAAATGTCAAGTTTTGGAAGAAGAAGGAAAGTAACAAGTGTGGATTAGTATTTTCTACTCAACGAAAAACAAACCCTTGGTATATAGATAATGGATGCTCCAAACACATGATGGGAGACAAAGTAAATTTTCTATCTCTAAGTAAAAGCAAATCAGGAAGTGTAACCTTTGGAAATGATGCTCCAGGGAAAATAAAAGGCAAAGGGATGGTAATCTTAAGTAATGGAAAAGGAAAATCCCAAGATGTTCTACTTGTGGATGGGCTGAAGCATAACCTACTCAGTGTAAGTCAAATGTTTGACAGAGGATGCGAGGTGTTGTTCACGTCCAAGGACTGTAAGATAAAGTTTGTAAACTCAGGACAAGTGGTGGAAAAAGGCATAAGGACAGAAAATAATGTATATGTGATGAAAGAAAATAGAGAAGAATGTCATCTAAGAAAACATGATGAAATCTTGTTATGGCATAGGAGACTTGGACATCTAAACTTTGACCACTTAATCAAACTCAAAAACCTCGAGGCAGTAAAAGATCTTCCGAGAATATCAAAGCCCCAAGATTCAATGTGTAAACCCTATCAAGTAGGGAAGCAAAACAAGACACAGTTTAAGTCCAAGAGCTTCACTTCAACAGAGAAACCACTCCAAATAGTTCATATGGACTTATGTGGATCATGAAGACAGGAAGGCACAGGAAAATAAAACTACTTCATGTTGATTATCGATGATTACTCCAGACTTACTTGGGTTGCTTTCCTCAAAGAAAAAGATGAAGCATTTGAGAAGTTTAAGATATTTAAGGCTTTAACTGAGACTCAAACAGGGAAGAGGTTAAAGGCATTAAGATCAGACCGGGGAGGAGAGTTTATGTCAAGAGACTTCAAGGAATTCTGCAATGAGCATGGGATCAAGAGAGAATTCACAATACCAAGAACTCCACAATAAAATGGAGTAGTTGAGAGGCAAAACATAATAGTGCAGGAAATGGCCAGGTCAATGATGAATGAGAAGAACATTGGTCAAACCTACTGGGTAGAAGCAATACACACATCAGTCCATGTGCTTAACAAATCTCACCTCATACCACAAAGTGACAAAACACCTTATGAATTATGGTTTGGAAGACCTACCTCAATCAAACACTTCAGAGTCTTTGGGAGTAAATGCTACATAAAGAATAATGAGGAAAACCTTGGCAAATATGATCAGAGGGAAGATGAAGGTATTTTCTTAAGATATGATACAAACAATAAAGGATACAGATGCTATAATAAGAGGTTGCATAAAATGGTTGATTGTATTGATGTAAAAATTGATGAAGGAATCCCAACAAGAGAGGTGTACGGTAATGAGTCTTCTACAGAAGACACAGCTAAAGTTGAAGATGAACAGGTCCAAGAATCAGAAAATGAAGACTCTGAATCAGATGAAGACTCATACACTCAGACAAACTCAAATCAGCAATCAACTACAAATTCCTCCTCCGGAATCATTCAAAAGAATCATCCTGCAAGTCAGATAATTGGAGAAAAATACAAAGGTGTACAAACCAGGAGAAAGCTAATCAAAACCACCAAACAATCTCATATAGCTCTCATATCCATGCTAGAACCCAAGAATTTTATTGAAGCCAACAAAGATGATCACTGGGTTAAAGCAATGAATGAAGAACTTGATCAGATTGAGAAAAACAGTACATGGGAGATCGTTCAAAGACCCAAAGGTAAAAATGTCATTAGCTCCAAATGGATCTTTAAGAATAAGTTGAATGAGAAAGGACAATTTATCAGGAACAAAGTGAGGTTAGTATGTAAAGGATATGCTTAGATAGAAGGACTGGATTTGAATGAAACATTTGCACCCGTAGCAATATTAGAAGCTATCAGAATGTTTCTTGCCTATGCTTGTCATAAAAGGTTTAAAGTATACCAAATGGATGTCAAGTTAGCCTTTCTCAATGGAGATTTAAGTGAGGAATTCTATATCGAACAACCAAAGGGTTTCAAATTATCTGATAATCCTGACTTAGTATGCAAGTTGAAGAAAAATTTATATGGTTTAAAACAAGCCCCTCGAGATTAGTATCACAGACTGGATACGTATCTCAAAGACAAAGGGTTCAAGAGAGGAACAACTGACATCAATCTATATATTAAGACAAAGGATAATGATTTTTTCATCGTACTAGTCTATGTAGATGACATCATCTTTGTATGTAATAAGGATTCACTGGTACAATGGTTTTCTTCTGCCATGGATTCTAAATTTAAAATTTCTATGATAGGAGAACTGTCATTTTTCCTTGGTCTGCAAATTACTCAGAGGCTCGAAGGGATGTTCATTTCTCAAGAAAAATATTTAAGAGAAATGTTGAAAAGGTTTCAAATGGAAGATTCTAAATCTGTGGGTACACCTATGGTAACTGGATGTAAATTAATCAAGGATGATGATTCACCTGATGTTGATCAAAGCTCATATCGATCAATGATAGGAAGTCTATTGTACATCAGAACATATCACCCAGACATAATGCATGCTGTAAGAATGGTAGGAAGATATCAAGCTGCACCCAAACAGAGTCATTTGCAAGATGTCAAAAGGATATTCAGGTACTTAAAAGAAACAATGAATTATGGTCCGTGGTATCCCAGAAATCAAAGTCTTCAGTTGACTACTTATTCATATGTAGATTGGAAAAACTGTGTTGATGAGAGAAAAATCACCAGTGGAGGAGAATTCTTCTTGGGTGACTCCTTAGTATCCTGGCTTAGTAAAAATAAAGGTTCCATTTATTTATCAACCATAGAGGCAGAGTACATTGTTGCTGCTACCTATTGCACACAGCTATTATGGATGATTCAGACACTTGCAGACTTAGAGGTAAAATACACTGCATCGATTCCAATTCATTGTGATAACACTAGTGCCATCAATGTGTCTAAAAATCATGTCTTCCACTCCAAGACAAAACATATTCCCATAAAATATCATTTTTTTAGAGAGCAGGTCACCAATCAGATTGTTCAGGTCCATTATATTCCCACTATAGAATAAATTGCAAACATCTTTACTAAACCCCTAGCTAAGACACCGTTTGAATATCTCAGACATAAGTTGGGTGTCATTTCCTTTCACACCTAAAAGAGTCCATCCTATTAGGGGGATATTTGTATTGTTTGAATATCTAATGCCTCCTGAAATTACTGCAATAGCTCAAGGGCAGCATGCCTCTTCTTTGACATTGATGTCAAAGGGGGAGAAAATAATTTGGGTGCCTTAGTTGCCATCAATGACAAAGGGGGAGATTGTTGGAAAATGTTTAACAGGCAGCATATGCTTGTCATTGATGGAAAGTATAGTAGCGATGATCAACAAGAAAATAGAAGATAAGTCCAGGAAGATCGAATGATCGAAGGCAATGCAACATTGATAAAATGATCGAAGGCCCTAGAAGCACTTCGAGCGCTGAACAAGAGGACAGATCTCAAACGTTAAATCTAAGCACAGGACCTAACCATCACTAGATCAAGGAGAACCTACACACCTTTTAAAGTATAACAAGGAGAAGAGGGTGTAATCATGATATGAGAAATCATGACTTAATCTGATCCGTTGGATCGAGGTTGAATCTGGACCGTTGATCCCATTCCATGTTAGAGTTTCGAGGATCTCGAGTTAAACATGTCAAAGATTATTAACATCAGGAATCTCAAAATCACAATATATGATATTACGTTTTAATCACAGTCGTCAGATCAAGATAAGATCTGGACCATCGATCCAACTCACGTCAGCAAACCATGTCATCTAGGAACATGTGGCACAACCAGGTAATGACAAGTGTCAGAATGATTCAACATTTAAATCACATGTAAGTCACGAATCAGGGTGACATGTGGCAGGTGTTCAACACGTGTGATGTCAACAGGTTTACATCCTTTCGGAGTTTTTGCGGATCGGGAGTTGGAAGCATCAAAAACATTCACCACAGGAATCTCGAAATCGTGATATGCGAATTCACGAAAAGATCTTGATCATCAGATCACCAAGGAATGTGGACCGTTGATCAAGCATGAAGAAGGCATCTGAAGTGTCGAAATCATGACAAAATATGAACCATTGGGTCCATAGGACACGTGGCAAAAGATCGTCATGTTGCTGACAGGAAAGTCAAAGGAACAGGGTTTGATCTTAGACGTCAGATCAAGGTTTGATCTTGACCATTGATCTAAATCCATCTTGGAGTCTTGGCTATCATGACTTGGAGTGACGGGAATATCCATCTTAGGAACAGTGAAATGCGAAATCGTGAAAGTGCCTTATGCATAAGGTTGTGGCCACAACTCTTGGTCACAAGAAGGGAAGGAGTCATTCAAGATAATATTTGTTTCGGGGTTTCAGAGATCATCACTTAGAGAGTCGAGATGCCTCATCTCCAGATTCACGAAATGCGAATTCGTGAAAAGCACTTTAAGCATAAGCGCTTGGTTATGACTATAGCCATATAAGGGAATGAGCCTTGGTGCACAGTTAGGTGGAGAACAAATGGCAGGTGGGGAGGAGAACAATACAAAAGGTGACATGACAGGAATGGGGCCCTTCCTCGATACCCCACCNCCCCCCCCCCCCTTTAATTAAAGGTAGAATGGCAAAGGGGGTCCGGAACTGCTTGAGCATCGTTGATCTAGGTGCTTTAATCTTGGCCGCTCGAGAGATGCATGCCCAATTCTGGACCCCCCCCCCTTCCACTTAAAGGTAGAATGGAAGGGGGGCTTCGGAATCCAATCCCGACCATAGATATGAGAGCACAGATTCTGACCGTCTAAATTTTCTCGTTGCATATCCAACGGTGCAGATAAATTTGAACAAGATCGGAGGGCAATTGTAGCACAACATAGTATAACTACCAGAAACCACTGATGGTTTCAACGAGAGGACTCGAAGACACTTGGGGATGATTGACAGAGAAGGTGAAGATCCTATGAGAATCTTCAAGAGGGATGAAGACGTTTGTGAAAGCGATTGACAGTTGGATGGGCATTGAGGCCTGTAACTGAAACAGAGAAGGTGAGCTTGACTTTCACAGAGAAGACGAAGAGTCTCAACTACCAGAGAGATTGAGAAATATCAGCAGAACACCTAGTGATGCTGGATGCATGGTGGAAAATGACTAGAGAAGCTGAAGAGTCACGATGATGATCAGCCCAGTGATGTTGGATGCATGGTTGAAAATGACCAGAGAAGCTGAAGAGTCACGATGATGATCAGACAGAGCACTCAAGTTGCGGAGGAATTTGGCATATAGTGTGCATGCAGAGGCATTGAAAATATTGCATGCACAAGATGCATGGAAGCTATATATACATGGTACAGAGAAGAGAAGGGTTGTTGTTGTTGTTGGAGTTTGTTGTGGTTGTTTTTGGTGAAGGTGATTCATGTGTGAAGAAGGAGGAGAGTGCAGTAGCTGAATTGCATAGAAGAGGAACTGTGCAGTGAGTGGACATGGCGCATAGAGCATAAAAAGCATAAGAACAGACAGCGCAAGTGATGTGTGCAGAAAGGAAATGAGGCAGAGAGAGAAATGAAATGCAGCAAAATAGTGATGAGTCTAGTAAGCCATTGTTGAACATCATATCACTGTAATAAGTTTCAATAGCAAATATTTACATTTTAGGGTGGTTAGGAGGTGCTAGGGAGGACTGGTGTCCTCAAAGGTTCAAGTGGGTGCTTGAACATAGGGAATTGGTGCTTCCTTCTAGTTGGTGCTAGAGAAACCAGGGACTGGGTGCTTCCTTCTTGTTGGTGCTAGAGAAACCAGGGAGTTGGTGTTTCCTTCTAGTTGGTGCTAGAGAAACCAGGGAGTTGGTGCTTCCTTCTAGTGGGTGCTAGAGAAAACAGAGAGTTGGTGCTCTCAGCAAGTTGCAGCTTGCAAAACTGAGGTTGTAGCCTCATTATGAGTTGGTTCTCATATGTATGATAATGTAAAGAATGTAACTATTACTCATAATATAAAGAAAAAGAGGTTTTTACCCTGCATGGGTTTCCTCGGGAAATATCTGTCTCTATGTTTCTCATATATGTGAATGATGCTGAAAGTGCCATTGTTTATTTCCCTGCATTATTGTGATCATCATTCATTGTTTCTTCAAAGAATTTAAAAGAATCATAATTTTTTAAGCACGGTAACAACTGATTCATCCCCCCCCTCTCAGTTGTCCAACAATTCTATCCCATGAAATAATTCATACTCTGAAAAGAAGGGAAAAATCCAGTATGATAATTCAACTTGAATTTTCCAAAGGATATGACAAACTAACATGGAACTATATGGAAAAAGCAATAGAATCCTTTGGCTTTGAAAAACACTGGATCAAGTGGGTAATGACCCTGGTGTCTACAACTAGCATCTCACTATTGGTCAACGGATCCCCAAAAAAATTGTTTTACCCTTCTAGGGGGCCCAGACAAGGAGATTCATTGTCACCCTTCTTGTTTATCATTATGATGGAAGGGTTGAGTAGAACCATAAAAGCCGCAACAGAAGAAGGAACTATAAAAGGACTTATAATGTATGAAGAGTTCCCTACAAAAAATTATCGGCAATTTGTGGATGACACAATGTTGGATGAAATCCCCACTGTCAAGGAAGCTAAAGCCTACAAGAAGATCCTAGTTTATTTCAGAGAAGCCTAAGGGACATAAATAAACCACTAAAAATATATGCTTTACTTCTTCAACACCAATATTGGTGTCTAAAGGAATCTCTCCAACATCATGAGGTTTGAGAGGAAAATCATTCCCAACAGATATCTGGGTGTGCCCCTAATGGAAAAGGAAAGTAAATACACTACCTAGGAAGGGATACTCACAAAGATGCAAGAGAGAGTAAAGAGATCGACCTACATCTAACTCTTAATTTAGTTGATCGTTTAATTCTAACAAAGGAAATCTTACAAGGAATCCCAACATATTTAATGTCTTTGTTCCCAACCCCAAAAGGTATTTTAATGAAAATCAAAACAATCCAAAGAAATTTCATATGGAGAGGTGCAAAGGATATAAAGAAATGGGCCTTAGTTTCTTGGGAGAATGTGTTGGACAAAGAGAAAAGGGGGTCTTGGTATACAAGACCCACAAGTAACAAATGCATCCTACGGAGAAAAATTGTGCTCGAGATGGGTTAAATACAACTTGATATTGTGGGATAGCATGTGGAAAGAAAAATATGCTCCAGGTAGCAATCCTCAAGAGATAATTAGGTTCACATGCACAAGAGAAGGATCATCAATATGGACCTTAGCATGGATGAATAAAAAGTGGATCCAAGATCACAGTTTCTGGGAAATGAGGAATGGACAAACAACAAGATCTTGGGAAGATGCATGGGAACAAGAACCCAAGATGGAAAAACAAGACACATACATGATAAAACAAGAGATGATGGGGCAAGTTAAAGTAAGACTTTTTTAGTACTGGAAACAAAGGGATGAGATACTAAAATGGAGAATATGGGACAATTTTCAAAATCAAGACAACACTCGAGACGAAGAAATGGTCAAAGATATATAGGAGGAGGTGGCTAAAAGGAATATCTGGTTCTCAAAGGAGGAAGACCAATGGATATGGGGGAGGAAATATGGTGGATAAATATTTTTGAAAGAAGCTAGACACTATATAGCGAGCTAAGTCCAATGAGACATGGAACCTCATTGGGAATGAATTTCGAGTTACCCTCAATGGTCAAGGCTAAAAATATTTAAATGGTTTGTCTATAGAAGAAAATATTGACCTGGGAAAACCTTGTTAAAAGAGGCTTCCATGGACTATCAATATTTCATCTTTGCAAGGGTCGGGAGGAAGCAAAATACCACCTTCTGGATGAGTTCACCTATGCAACTGAGATCTGGGACTGGGTAGCAATGGGATTTATCCAAATGGATAGGGTAAAGTGAGATATTAGAGCTACTTTAAAGAATTGGAAGACACACTACAGTGAAAATGAAGTGGTTAACCAATGCTAGGGGTTAACTCCTGGATTGGGATGATTTTAAGGATGGAAAATTATTTTAAAATGTAGAAACCTTGGCAAATATTACTAATCCTTCGTATGTCAACTATAAATGTTTGGCGATATTTTTTTGAAATATTCAAATTTCTAAGTATTTTATATAGTTTTTATAAACTTTTGGTGATTTTTAAGGAAAAATAATTTTATCCTATAGAGTTTGGGTGAATTATTTTAAAAATAACGAATCTCATTTTTGGAAAAACCATGGAAAATTAGCCCATGAGCGAAATTTAGCCCCTAAAATCATCTATGCTCTTGGAATGGTCATCTAGGAAATCTAGAAAGAAAGAAACAGGAGAGTCTTTAGGATTGAAAGTTACCCAAACTCTAATATCAGCTACACTATGAAAACACAATTAAGGGAGACAGTGCAAAGCAAGAAATTTTCCTGCCAAAAAAACAAAAAATCTACCCATGACCTTTGAATCCTTCTCTGGTTACAATTGAAAGAATGGAGCCTTAACTTATTTTCCCCTCATCCCCAACATACTCTTAGTAATGTCAAGACATGGTTCCCTCAAATAAGCTTCTTGAAATTGAATTTCAATGGCGCTTCCAAAGGCAACCTTGGAAAGGCCGAAGTGGGGGGAGTGTTAAGAGATAGTGGGGGGAATATTATTTGCATGTATGCAGCTAGCATTAAAAGCACCACAAACAATGCAGATGAGTTCGAAGCTTTAGAACAGGTTCTGGACATTATGATTAGCGAATGCCTAACAATTGTAACATCCCTGACCCTCCAGAGACTGAGTAATGCTACCATGAAAAATATAAACTTATATGATATGTTTGCATTTTAATGAATTTAAAACTATTAATCACGATAAACAAAGAATTACTTCTACCAATTCAGATTCAAACAATATTAACAGTAAATCCACATGCAACAAAATACATGATAACCTTCAAGCATCACAAAACATGCATAAAATACATAATTAATCACAGAAACGATACTTATCTTTTAGCTCGAGTAATCCATTAACTACGTGTATACCTTCCATGAACCTCCCAGCCTTAGACCACGTCGCTCATCATTCTCAACAGTAGGTCATCCCCGAAATGGGACTAAACTCCACTAGGCAAGGGAATTCTAGGCTTGGAAAGGACAACAAGGAACTTGCATAAAGCAACAGGAAGGATATTTTATCCCGAGAGCCACTTAAGTGCACAACACATAGACCCTCATTTCGCACAAGCATGCTCCACCCTAGGAGGATACACCTTCACTAATACAATTCCATTGACTAGTAAACCTCCCTTACGTTGGGCTTCAACAACAGGCGGGACCAAAAGTCTCAGAGCACTGCACTCCCTTCCAGGAGAATTGACTTCCCAAAAAACTCTCTCACCTGGGAGAGTTGCTCACAGGCCTGAAAACCGACCTCTCCAACTAGTATTAGACTGAGCTACAGCTGGTGACGGATGACAGCAACAACAACAAAAATAGGGAAAAATGTGTATGGACACCCAAAAAGGCAATAGTCGAACACCAGGACATATCAAGGCTCAGTAAGAAACAAATGATAACAATAATCCACACTCTGTCAAGGAATTGTGTGGCCGCACAACCAACAATTATGACACAACACTGCTCAGAGGACAGAAATAAACAAACCAAAAATAGTTAAGGTGCGACCTCAGCTCTGTAGGTGCGAATAGAATGTGTTCACCGAATCACATAGTTCGACTTCCCTTTATGGTTTTCATAGATGTGTGAGGGTATGCAGAGGTCAGATGCAAAGAAAAATTAGGTTCACGTGAAAGATGGGAGAATCGAAGGAAGAACGCAAGTAAATGATGGCAGAATGACCAACGAACCCCACAACACAACTAACACTTCAACTCTTAACTGCATGAGCCCAGGTTGACACTTGTCTTCCTGGAGCTGCATGCGCTCCAATTATCCTACGTCCCACTTTCCAGGAACTTATGATAATAAAAACATATCATGTTCCATTAGTCTTCAGGAAATAATATTAAAATAGTATTCTTCTAGAGGTAAGCCCCCTATCTTAGCCCCTAGGCCCAAATACTTAGCCCCCCTTCCTTACCCCACCTAGTGGACCTTAGTCCCCCATAAATATTCTTTGTGGTCAACCTACATGCAACAATGTTTATATTTTTATTAATGATCTGCATAATTACATATACAAACAAAATATCAGGCTCCTGGCCTTGGCATCTGGCTCACCAGCCTAATAAATAGATAATTTCCTCATCTTATAATCACTTGACTCACCAGCCTATAAGAAAAATTACAATTTAGCAGGCGCTCAGCCTTGGGGTATTACAATCCCCTCCGCTTATTTTTTCACTATCCTTAGTGCAACTTATTTATAAAACAACAACAAGATTTCCAAAATATTAAAAAAGATGTAGGTACTCGGACCGCATAGCATCGTCATGCTCCAACGTTTCATCGTGAGGAACGTACCAGGTCAACTGGACTTTTACAATATCTATGGCTTAATTCTAGAGCGGTTTTATTTTTCGGTCCAGTACGCGCACCAGATGCACCTGCAATGTGGCTTTTTGCTCCACCTGAATCACATTCCAATCGATTACATGATTAACATCAGGTACATATTTCTTAAGTAATGAAATATGAAACACATTATGTATAGTCATGGATGTAGGCAATGCAAGAATATATGTAACTAGTCCAATCCTTTCTAGAATTTCAAACGGTCCACAAAATCTGGCTGCCAACTTTGAACAGTTTCCCACCTTCATGGAACTTCTATTAGCTTTCACTTTCAGGAAAACATGATCACCCACTTTAAACTCCCTGTGGGTCTTGATATTATCAACATAACTCTTCTTTGTGTCTTGGGGAGCTTTCAAATTCTGGTTAATCTTCAACATTTGTTCTTCCATTTCCTTGAGAAACTCTAGCCCAACCACTACTTTATCAGTTGGGTTATCCCATCTTATTGGAGTGTTTCAATTTCTATCATAAAGTGGTTCAAATGGGCTCATCTTCAGTGATGCTTGATACCCATTGTTGTAAGTAAATTCTACCAAGTGTAGGTAGTCTTCACATTTAGACAATTTATCCATCACATGCATCCTTAACATGTCTTATATCACTTGGTTCAACCCCCTTGTTTGCCAATAGAGCCCAGGATGATAAACCGTGTTGAAGTTTAGATTTTCTATGATGCCCTTGAATAACCGTTTCCATAACTTTAAGGTAAATTTCGGGTCCCTGTCAGACATAATTTTCTTGGGAATACTGTGCAATCATGTGATTTCCCTCATAAATATATCATAAACATTAGTTGCCTTGTCAGTAGTCTTCAATGGAATAAAATGGGCAAATTTCGTAATTTTTCCACCACCACCATGATTGAATCATGTTGCTTTCCTTTTCTGGGAAATCCTGTGATGAAATCCATTGTCACTACCTCCCACTTCCACTCAGGAATGGGTAAAGGTTGTAGCAACCCTGGTGGGTGCTTATGATCCACTTTAACCTTCTGACACTCCAAACATCTGGCGATGTATTCAATAATATATTTCTTCATTCCTGGCCAAAAGTAATGGCTCTTGACTGCTTCCACCATTTTTTGATAGTTAGGGTGCCCAACATAAGGCACATTATGCATTTCTTTCAAAATAATAAGTTTTAATTCCTTAGAATTAGGTACATAAACTTTGTTTTTGTATAGAAGTGTTCCATCAGTTTCCAATTTATAATGTTCCACTCTCTGTAGCATCTTACCTTGTTGTTGCTTTGCTACCAATTCCATGCACTGCACATATTCATTTGCAACTTCCAAAATTATTCTTTTAATGCCTGTTTGGTACATGCTAATGGTTGTAGCATGTAATTCATGCACTCTCCTGTTGAGTGCATCAACCACTTTGTTATCTTTTACTTTGATGTGCTTGATATCAAAGTCATACTCACAAAGGAATTCTAGCCACCTACTCTACCTAGCATTCCAGTTTGGTTCATCAAACAAATACTTTAGACCGTTATGTTCTGTCCTCATTTTAAATCTCTTTCCCACGAGGTAATGACTCCATTTCTTTACAACGTGAATAATAGCCACCAACTCCAAATCATGAGTTGCATAGTTCTTTTCATGCTCTTTCAATTTCCTATACTCATGAGATATTATAAATCTATTCTAGTTGAGGACTCCTCCCATTCCTTCTTTGCATGCATCTATACACACTACAAAGTCTTCATTTGAATCTGCAATCCTCAGGATTTGATCACTGGTTAACAACTACTTCAATTGCTGGAAGCTCTTCTCACATTCTTATGTCCACTAAAATTTCTTCTATTTCCTTTGAAAGGAAGTGATAGGGTAATCTATCCTTGTGAACCCTACAATGAAACTTTTCTAATATCTAACTAGGCCTCTAAAGGATTTGACTTTTGTCATGTTCTTAGGCGCTGACAATTCTCTGATGGCTTCTATATTCTAAGGATCTACAACTATCCCATCCTTTGAAATAATATGCCCCAAGTACTAGATTTATGTTTGATAAAATGAGCACTTGCACAGTTTGGCATACAATTGATGTTCTCTTAGAACTTGCAACACCATCCTCAGATGATGTTCATTCTCTTCCTTCGGCTTGGAATACACCAGGATATCATCAAAAAAGACTATGACAAACTTGTCTAGATATTCTCTAAATACACCATTCATCAGGCACACAAAAACAACGGGTGCATTTGACAACCCAAATGGCACCACTGTGAATTCATAATGACCATACTTTGTTCTAAAGGAGATATTGATGATGTATTCATCCTTTATTCTTACTCAGTGATACCCTGACCTAAGATCTATCTTTGAAAATATTTTATCATCCTTCAACTGGTCAAAGAGATCATCAATCCTTGTCAAAGTATACTTGTTAGTTACAGTCACCTTGTTCAACTGTCTAAAATTGATGCACAATATCAATGTTCCATCCTTCTTCTTCATGAATAGGACTGGGGCTCCCAAAGGTGACACACTTGGGCATATATACCCCTTCTTTAGAAGCTCTTCAAGTTGCATTGTTGAGATTTCTCTAACAACAACTGCCCTCAGAATTCCTTGGATTGTCCTTTGACTCCCTTCTTCATCCAGGAAAGTGAATTACTTGTTACGATAGTCTAATATGGTGTGGTGTTGTTCCAACCAATCCATACCAATTAGAAATTCATAAGAACCTAAAGGTAAAATGTTCAATTCAACTCTCGCTCTCTGTCTGTTCATGTCCACTGGACATGAATTAACAAATTCTGTAACCTTTTTCTTGTCTCCTGTAGCTAGCTGCACTAACCTAGATTTTCCATGTTTTCTTCTCGACAATTGCAAACTTTCCACCACTCTAGGATCTACATAACTATGACTAGCCCCTGAATCAATTAAAATATTAAAGACATGGTTATTGATCATACCTTCTACTTCAATCATGTGTGATTGAAACTCATCTTGTTTTTTGTCTAAGGCTGCGTAGATCCTTGGTACTCTACGTCCTATGTCCTCCACTATTTCTTCTTGCTGAACATTGTGTACAACTCTCACTTTGTCATTTGTGTGGGGGAAATCTCTTTACCTATGATTTCCTTTACAACCCCAACATTCCATAGGTGGTTGTATTGAAATTTGTCCACCTACTTCAGCCTTCCTCGGCTCTCTAAAAGATGGTTGTCCTTGAGCATTGTTCTTGAAAAATGGTGGTTTGTGTCCCTTTTTCCTCTACAGCCTCTTAAACTTGTTCTTGTCTTCCCTAGCTTTTTAGAAAGTAGTCTTTTCTTTTTGTTGATCATATAACCATTTTCCTCTCCTTAAAGTTTCTTCCAATATTTTTGGGTCATCATACTGGATCTTGTCACTGATGGAAAATGGAAGTCCATTTAGATACCTTTAAATTTTGATAGTCGCATCCTTGATGAATGGAACATACTTCAATAATTCCAAAAATCTTCATTCATATTCATCAATGGTTAGGCTGCCCAGCTTGATATCAAATATCTCTTTCATCTTTCTATCACAGTATATCTTATTTAAGTACTTATTTTCAAAATTTCTCTTGAACTCCCTCCAAGTAACATTCTTCTCTCTAACGTGTTATACTTGCAGAAGATGCTCCCACCATATGGATGTGTTTCCTTTAAGTTGGTAAATGGAAATTCTTCCTTCTGTATGAGAATAATATTTCTGCAATTGGAAGTATCTCCTCATGCCTAGCAGCCATGTCTCAACATCTTCATCTTTCTTTTGTTCTCCATCAAATGTAGGAGGTTTAATCTTGTTCATTTCACCCTTTAGTTCATCCACTCCAGATCTCAAATGTTTTTTGGTGAGATATGTCTTGAACTAATGTGCACCTCCTTATTGAAATGTTTTGGGGACTAACAACAATGTCTGCTAATACTTCTTGATCTTATTTTCCTATCAGGGTTCTTGTGACTCCCTGTTTTCCTCGAGTCACTCTCCTTATCCAAATTTTTCTCAATTCTCTCCATACTTTGAATCAACTTTAAGTTGAATTTTACTTGTTAATCCCTGGCTTTCATGAGCTTTTTGTTATTATCTCGGTGAGCCTAGGTGTCTTTCTACAATCATTCAATGATTTTCATCATATGCTTTTCCTTTTCCATCTCTCCTCCATGCCCATTGGAGTTCGATTTTTCCACTCCTAGATGGACATCCATTCCTTTTACTTCGTTCTTTGAAATAGAATAATTTTGTACCTACTCCATTTCTATGTACTCAGTGGTAATTCACTGTGTTCCTAACACTCATTGAACTCTGCAAACACAACATGTATTCAACTGAAATTTGTCAGGTTATCATTCCTTAACAAATCCCACATAATTCATAAACTGAATATGTTTTAAGAAACATTCATATTTCACTTTCTTTCCAATATTTTCTTTTCTCTGCAATAACTTTCAGGAACTATCCCCTTTCTCTCAGTCCCCCAACCCATGTGATCACAGGTCATGACCAAGCACTAAGTCAAAATATGCTTACTCGGGTCTTTGGCTTTAGAAAGTTTCAAAGCACCACACAACAATCTCTTGGAGTTCCATATTACCTAACTCTCGACGTAGGGAAGATCAACCATCCACTTCTACCTAGCATTTGATGACTAACACTTACTATGGAACCTCATGTGTCTGAGTTATTGGTCTTCGTGGGACTTCGGAGCTTAAGAGGATCTCACATCCACACATCCAAACTCTTAATATCAAAACATTCCCAATCACCTTTGGTGACATCATTACGTCAAATCACTTAACATTTTCCAATTGCGGGGGCATACAACAGTGGTTTGGAGTAACCTACCTTCCATCCCGTAATTCTTCGGACACTGACACGTAACCCTCGGTGAAACCAAGGTTTGGATTGCAAGATCACCTTGGATAATTAAATTTTGTGCAAATTGGCCCCTCGCGATTCATCCTGGCCGTTGATCTGGATGTATCATGATCAACGCTAGTGTGGGTCCTCTAAGATTTAACTACATTACATAACCTCGGCCCCACTAGACCAGCTCATATGGATATCCACATGGAAGAATATTGGCGACTGATACGTGGCCCATTCATATGGGTGACACACGTCACGTTCCAAATGCCATTTCAATATTCCACGGGTTTGTAATCCACTGACATGTGGCACACATCCCATATGTCCACGTCACCTCCAGGTGACATCCTCAAGCTTTAGAGCTTCAGAATTTGGGAGTTTCAACTCCTCTACGATCATTTTTTCCTAGAGCACTTTCCCCCTTCACCTTTTTGTTTGACCTTTCAACAATGGTTAATCCAATAGTCAATCTCCTCTCCCCATATCTATGGTGTAGATTCACTTCGGGGCTTCGGAGCTTCGGGATTTGGGATTTCTCTTATTTTGCGTCAACTTCACCGAAGTTACGAATTCCGAAGGGCTTCCTGTTTAACCCTTCTACACCTTCAAAGATCTGATAATCATAAGGTATTTCCCTTCCTTTCGAACAGATCCTATGGTGCAGAAATTTTTTTGTTACTCTGTAGATTTGCAAAGAAATTCACGATTAACTGCCTCACAACATTACCATATCTGACGATCGGGAAGGATTATCCTTCTCCCAAATAGATCCTAAGGTCCACATTACTCTGTAGGCCAATACCACTTTTTTCATGGTTTTATGACATGTTACTCCTCCTAAGCTTCATAACACGACCAATGTAAATTCTTGGCACTTAGGAAGGTTCTGAGGTTCGAAATTGGTTCCTCTTAATATAATTTTATTTTGAACCTTGAGTCTAATGACCACTTACCCAACCCATCCAGGCTTTGTGTGGAAACGAGGGGTGATTTTAAGAATGCCCCCAAAAATTATATTTATAACAAATGGGCGAATCCCCATGATACATAGGAAAAATTGAAGGCTATTTTATCAAAAATAAAATATGTTTATATATTTTTTTGATGAATCTTTTATTCAATTATATAATCTTGTATAATCTTGGCGAATTTTTCATTGAATTATAAAACGTTGAAAAGTCTTGGCGAATTTTTGGATAAAGTATAAAACCATATATAATAATAGGAAAATGTATTCATTATACTCATTTTCAACATTTGAAAAAAGAAACATAATTTTTCCATCCTCTAGAAAATGTTGCAAGAATTAGGGGTTATGTTTGTCAAGGTTCTCACTGTACACTCTTTCACATCCCTCTATCAATTTTGATGATATTTTACCAAAAATTTCATATGTGTTGATCATGATCACCATTTTTGTCAAGATCACGATATATTAATATTTTTTGCACCACTTCTATTATGGATTCTTTATTAATGATTCATCAGTTATGAAAGTACCCTTCAAACAAGTTCATCATAGGATCTTCTTAAATAGGAGTGCACATAATTCTTTCCATCAATAATTCCAAAAGTTTAAGAGTATCGATAGGTCACATTCCATGCATGTCTTCCTCTGTAATCATCCATTTGCACTAAAAAGGGACCCCTTTCCAATGAACATAGGTCGCTTTTATCCCTTATATCTTTATTGTCTTATAAAATGTAAAGGGACACATAACTTTATAATAAATGTTGGGAATAGATTAGGCCTTAGAAAAAGAGATAGTCTTAGTTAGACTTCCATAATTCAGCATGAACAATGAAAGATGTAGACTAAGTAAGGACTATTATGCCATCATGTATATCTATACCTAGTAGTAGCACGGTGCATAGTAAAATTCCTATCACCCATTTAAGCCCATTAAGGGTAGCACATGCTATGTATGTCACTTGGATCCTACTACATACTGACTCCCAAAATTGAATTGTAGAAAATTAATGAAGAAATAAATTATCCAAAATTAGACATAAATATATTTTTCCCATGTGATACAAGTGCCAATAAGTATACCTCTTTCTTAGTTACATGAAACTCTCCATAACATGTGGATTATTAGCAGAAACTATGTAATGATTTTTTTTCAATCTTGTTTATCAAGCTTGTTCTTCAACTTTGATTTCAAGAACGATAGTGCAATAAATGTTTTGTCATCCTCTAGTGTCTACATGTAATGCTCTTTTAGTCTTGGCATCAAAAGTATAATTTCATTATAGGAATGTCAGTCTCATGCTAATAGGTCTCCTATGACAAACACATAATAACCTAGTGCATAGACCATTTTCCTTTCTAAATAACCAATAAGTCTTTTCAAAGAAAACATAAAATAAACATAGTAGATCCTGAATGGTGAATATTTTTAAGTCATGCCACAAAGTGAAAGCAAATACAAAAATATTTCCTTGAACCATCAAATATATACAAAGAAAATTATAATAATTATGGAAAACAAATTGTGTGCCCAGAGACTAACCAAAGCCATATATTAAGCCTAATACCATATGTTTTTCAAATAAACATGACAAAATAGAAGTTTCATCATAAGCCAGTTGAACTAACATTTTCAAGTATAAATAGAAGGTTCACCGATGGGTAGGATTAGCTTGGCTAGAAATGTGAAGGAGTAGGAGAAGGCTTTGATCTTATTCCCTTTTGCTCCAAATTAAACCCTAGTTGTTTCTACGAGTGTGAGAAATAGCATTTTGGGTGCATTAAAGCCATTCTATGGCTCCCCTATCATAAGTTGATCTTGATCCTTGAGTTGAGAAAGAGCTTCAAAGAGATTGAACCATGAGGAACCCATGGTTGGATGAGGAGATCACAAGCCACAAGGACATGCATATATACTTGTTGTAAATTTTTTATTTCAATAATATAGATATCTTTTCTCTCCCCTCATAAATTCGATACAATTTGTATTTGAATGTTTATGCATTTCTATAGTTGTATTGGTAAAATTGTTACCTTGTGGTAGTGGTAGTCGATTCATGTCAAAAGCTTTTTGGTAGTTGATTAATGTCAAATGTTTGAATATACTTTATTTATATAAAATTGTGCCAATGGAATGAGTGAGATATTTCATTTCTTGAATGTGTGTAGGTGCTAAAGAGATCTATTTGTTGAAGATCAAAATTGTAGCTTTACAATCTGAATGAGAAAACAAGAAAACTTTAACAAGTGTTGCATTCTCTTTATTTACTATACAACAAAGAAAATCCACTTAGAAAGTAGTAAAAAAGATGACAAATTATATAGTGACCCATTTCAAATCAAGGAACGAACTCTCACGAGATCCACACTAAAATTGGGTGCTAGACAAAACCTACAACTCATTGGGAAGAAATATTATATATAATTTTTGTGATACTAAGAAAGTGAAGGATAAAAGTTAATTTATTTTACGATGCCTTACTTATGTACACATTGATTCTCAATTTCAAAATATTTATAAAATTAGAAATTCATAACTCGTTACCTCATGAAAACAAAATAGATCTAAGAAAACTTCTCTCCTATTTCAACCATAAAAACAAAATATTAAAACAAATAAAAAAAATGTTTCTTAATGTTTTAAAGGTCAAATAAACCACTATTAAAGAATCTTCTTCATTATTTTTTATTTGTTAATAGGATATATATTATTTTTTTCTTGTAATTCAATTAATTAATGTATATAATTATTTAAAAAATAAAATAAAAAATCGTGTTATTATGAATAAATTGTATATATTTCATTTTTACCTAATAATTTTACAGAAATTAAAAATTATTCTCTTTAAAGAATGTTATCATCATTAAATTTTATATATTTCCTTATTAAAAATAACCTAAATTTATAAAGAATCTTTTTTATTTTTTTAATATAATTTAAAAAATTATATTTCTTAATATAATTTAAATCTTTCAATAACTTGAGTTTATTTGGTATTTTTAAATTTATATTAATTTATTTTATACCTGTATTTTTTTAATTAATTATATTTTAAAATTATCCATTTTTTTCTTTCCTTAATTTAATTTATTATTATTATATTATATATCTAATTTATATTTATTTTGAATTATAATAGACTTTATAAAAGAAAATATGTTAATATTCATTTAGAGTATAAATATATGTTTTATATTCATATTATTCACTTAAAGCCTTATGTGTATACAACACAAAACAAAAGCTTCTACTCTTACAGCTTAATTGGTTATATAGATTATAAAGAACCTTCAACCAAAGATGTTTATATGTTAAACCAGAGTGATGGATGGATTCGAAGGGGGTAAATGGAGTGTTATAGTTGCAGATGGCGGTGGAAATGCCCTAAGTTTTACATTTGCCAAAAAGTATATAAAGTGTTGCCTAAATTATGAGATTGCTTTAGCCAAGATGTTTATCTGTTGAATATGATTCAATTTTGGTAAAAACCTACACAACAAATTTGTGCGCATACTATTAATGGAATTTCCTCAATATATTTGGGTAGGGTCACTAATGGAGAAATAACTCAAACTATCGGTGAATTTTGACGTTAAAGTCCGAAGTACCAATAGATTTTGTTCAATGCCCAAGAGAAATAAGAATAACATTATATTACATGAGAAATAATTCAAACTACGAATTTTGACTTCAAGTCAGAAGTACCAACTGATTTTGTTCAACGCCCAAGATCATTCAGAACAACATTATATTGTATGCTTCCCAAAAACAAAATTGATAACAACCTCCATGACATATATTTATTGATGCGAGCATGCAAGATTGCATGTGGGTGTCGGTGAGTTCCATTGTTCCATGCACATTCCTCTGTGGGCCATAAGAGGACATATTATTTATGAGCAGATTCCTTCATTCAGTGCAGTGCATCGACACAATCTAAGCAAAGCTGCAAGGGATCTGGAACCACGCCCTCATAGACCATAGCTTGTAAAATGCATCACTATTGATTGCTTAAACATTCATTCATTAACTCACAACATGACTTTACAAATAGAAATACATATAGAGCAATCAAACAAGGCTAGATAATACTCACATAATGGTTTACATATGTGGTGGGAATAATGTGAGTAACGTGATTATCACAGAATTCAATCTCTTCTGACAACCCAATCACGTTACAGAAACCCAACGTTGTGCCCATATTTAACTTGTTGGCTATGTATTCCACCAACTTCCATTCCAAATTTTGTTTTATCAATGTCATGTGAATATAAATCTCTATGCAATAATATTAACAATATCAATACCATGTGAACAAATATATAGGCTCGAGGGATACTTCGGTTGTCATGGATGTGGCAATGGAAAATGTGAGGGAGGACTCGAAAGATAACTTTTTAATCATTGTTGTGATTCTTATGTTTCGAAAATATTCCAGGGAATCTTCATAGTGAACCATTGGTAATGAGGACAACCAAAAACCTAGTTTGTTACACCACATTGCTTGTGTTGGATTTCTGCTAGCAATATTGTGTGTGCATTTCCCAAACAAGTAATAATTACAAAGGTGAATCTATATATCTCCTAGATTTTCAAATATATAATAATAGCTTTTCATGAGAGTTACCTTGAGCACTAGAGACCCTCACGCATTAATGGTCTCCTCACGTATTAATGGTCATTTTCCCTGGAACTTATAAATTTCATAAAATAATGGAAACAAAAATTGTGAGTTGAGTGTTAAAATGGCTATGGATAAATGGGTTCGATCATTAATTAAACATAAGGAACATAAGTGTATCATTTCTCTTGCTCAGATAACGTACAAGTCCTATATAAATGGCTCCAATACAAATTCCACCAAAAAAATGAAGAGACTGAAACAAAAGAAATACAAATTCCACGGTCCACCTACCTGACATCTTGTGTAGTGAGGCCGATCTGAAGTGTATGACTGATCTGAAGTGTACAAGAGAGCTAGGAAAATGTCCTCTGAAATTCATCCAAGTGTTGCAAGAATGAGTGTGCCTTTATAGGTCTCAAGGATTCAGCGTCAAGGTTGAGTAAGCAATTTAGATTTGAAATCATGTAACATGTTGAAGGCCCAACCTTTTCCATAATTTAAAAACACTAGTTTCCATAAAACTAAAAATGAAATCATGAATTCGAAATCGAGGGGAAAACTAAAAATTTATGGGAAAAATCATTTCCTAACAAAAGCCATGAAAACTGTGGGAAAAATTTGTGCCGAAAAACCTTAATTTGAAATTCCATGAAAACCATGGGCTAAATACGTGCCATAAAGCCTTGATTTTAGGATATGTAGGTGATTCACTCACAAAAAAGCTAGATTTTAAGAATTCCGGGCGAATTGGATATTTAACCATGGAATCAGGAGGGCGAATCCTCTTTGCACTAATTTTCTTCCTATAAAATAAGTGCCTAATGATGTCAAATTTATGTTTTTTAGTTTAATGTGTGGGATAAAAAAATTTATTTTCTTAAAAATTACTTTAATAAAAATTAGCCTTTTCAAAAATTTAAACCCCAAAATTTCGTCCATTTACGAAATTTCACCCCTAAAATTATCTATGGTGGAAACCTTGGGTCAGACCTCAAGTTTTTTCCATTTCAACAACAACTCCTTTTGAAACTCTTGCTTCAACTTCCACTAACATGGCCCATCTAGGCTCATTGTTGTCACCATGCTCTGATACCATATTGTAACAACCTCGACCCTCTAGAGACTAGGTAATGCTACCATCCAGAATTGTAAACTTATATGATATACAACATTTTAATGAAATTAAAACACTTCATCATGATAAACACATAATTATTACCACTAGTTCAGATTCAAACAAGATTAATAGTAAATCCACATGTAACAAAATACATGATAACCTTCAAGCATCAAAATACATGCATAAAATGCATAATTAAGCACAACAATGATATTTATCTTTTAGCTAGAGTAATCCACTAATTGCATGCAGACCTTCCCCGAACCACTCAACCTTAGACCGCATTTCTCATCACTCTCAGCAGTAGGTCACCCCCAAGCTGGGACTAAACTCCACCGATCAAGGGAATTTTAGAATTGGGAAGGACAACAAGGAAGTTGCACAAAGAAACATGAACGATGTTTTATCTTATGAGCCACTTACACCCACAACACACAGACCCTCATTCCCCACACGCCTTCTTGACCCCAGGAGGATACACCTTCACTAATACAAGTGCATCGCCTAGTACACCTCCCTTACCTTGGGCTTCAACAACAAGTTGGACCAGAAGTCTCAGAGTATTGTGGCTGCTACAAGACTCCCTTACAGGAGAACTCACTTCCCATCAAACTCTCTCACTTGGGAGAGTTTCTCATATGCCTGACAACCTTCCTCTTCAACCAGTATTTGAATCCACTACAGCTTGTTACGGATGACAAAAACAACAACAACAACAACAGGGAAAAAATTGTATGGACACCTAAAAAGGCAACAGTCAAACACTAGGACATATCAAGGCTTAGTAGGAAACAACTGATGACACCAAGCCACACTCCATCAAGGAACTGCGTAGCCACAAAACCAACAGTTATGACACAAACCTGCTCAGACAACATAAAGAAACAACCCAAAAATGGTTAAGGTACAAACTCAGCTCTGTAGGTGCGAATAGATTGGGCTCACCGAATCACACAAGTCATCTTCCCTTTATGGTTTTTAGAGATGCATGAGGGGTATGCAAAGGTCATACGTGGACAAAAATTAGGTTCACATGCAGGATAGGAGAATGGTAGGAAGAACTCAGGCGGGTGATGGTAGAATGACCAGTGAACCCCCCAACAAAGCTGACACTACATATTTTAACTGCATGAGCCCAGGTCAACACTTGTCTTCCTGGAGATGCATGTGCTCCATTTAGCCTATGTTCGACTTTCTAGGAACTTAGGATAACAAAAACATATCATGTTCCTTTAGTCTTCAGGAAATAATATTAAAATATTATTCCTCTAGAGGTAATCCCCCTATATTAGCCCCTAGGCCCAAATACTTAACCCCCCTTCCTTACCCCACATAGTGGATCTTCGTCCCCCATAACTCTTCTTCGTGGTTGGTTTACACACAACATTGTTTATATTTTTATTGATGATCTGCATAATTACATATACAAACAAAATATGAGGCTCTTGGCCTTGGCATCCGACTCACTAGCCTAATAAATACATAAGTTCCTCAGCTTATAATCTCATGACTCACCATCCTATAAGAAAAAATACAATTCATCATGGGCTTGAACTTTGGGTATTGCAACAAGTGTCATAGTCAAGGGAGATTTAGATCTGGTGATCAACACAACAAAAAAATCCATTGTGGAACCAGAATTGGCAAGGTGATAAAACACTAGCATCTGGCACAAAATCTACAACGAATTCTAAAGAACTTACAAGCCATTGTCACGATAGAATTTATATGGATATGTAGATTGATAAACGCATTGGCAGACAGATTAGAAAATGAGGGAGCAACTCTGGGGGACACTTTGTTTGATGAGGCATGGATTGAAATGTTGAGGGGAAAACTCACATAAGAATGTGAATACTTGGTGAACCTAGATCATAGTGGTAGGTTTAGGAATGACAGTCACATCGGGGATTACATGGGACAGTCGGACCCGACATGGGACCCAGGCGAAGTATGACTATCACAACACTTCTCCCTCATATCTCATGATGAGAGTAAACGAGATAGAGAAGGGAAGGCAGGTGGATGTAAAAACCAATAGCATGGATATAGAGGCTAGATCGGGATATAGCCCAGGAAGTATGAAAGGAAATCATGAGAAGATAAGGATGTGAGCAATGGAGGATAACATCACCATGGGGTGACGTGGACCTCCCTAGGCATTCCTTGTTCCACCACCTGAGTTGGTGACATTTGTACTATGTGCACCCAGAGGATAAAGAAGTCTGAAAATTTAGAATTCAAGCGATTGGAAGGAAGAAAGCATGAAAAATTCAGAAAGCCAAAGTCCCGAAGCTCTGATGCTAGAAAGTTCCACAGTGGGTGTCAGTCGTTGGATGTTGGGTAGTAGTGGATGGTTGATCCACCTTACTTTGTTAGTCTGTTAATTCGGAACTCCGAGATACTAATGAGAGGTACTTTGAGGACTTCTGAAACTGGAAGTCACGAGTAGGCTCCTATCGAGCTATATCTTTGCCAAAGCTCGTGGTTGCATGGGTTGGGGACTAAGAGAAAAGGGATAGTGCCTAAAATTTATTGCAGAACATAGGAGAGCCTAGAAATAAGAGATCTGTGGGGGTTCTTGATTGAGAAAGAATTCCAGAGAATGAAATCCGAATGTTTTTCTTGAATCATATTGGTTTTGAATTCTGTGGTAATTGTTAAGGACTGATGGCTTAACAAACTTCGGTTGACTGGACATTGTGTTTGCAGAGTTTAACGATTGTCATAACCAAACAAAATTTCCATAGAGTGCAAAGAAATGGAGGAGGCACAAAATGCTTCCAGTTCATAAAATGAAGTAAAAGGGATGGATGTCCATTTGGGAGTGGAGGGTTTGAACTGCAATGGGCATGGAGAAGAGATATATAAGGAAGGGAACATGATTAAAATCATTGAAAGATTGCAAAAATATGTCCAAAATCACTGAGAAGATAACAAAAATCTCATTAAAGCCAGGGATCAACAAGGTGAATTCAACATAAAGTTGATATCGAGCCTGGAAAGGATAGAAAGGAAATTGGATAAGGAGACTGACTCTAGTAAATCAGGAAGTCACATGTCCTCTGATGTGAAGAGGAAATATAGGAGTGTTGGAAGACACTATCATCACTCCCAAGGATACTCCAAGATGAGGGAACACAGTAGCTCAAGCCCATATCCTACCAAAAAACACAAGAGATCTGGAGTGGGTGAGCTGAAGGGAGAAATGAACAAGATTAAGCCTCCTATGTTTGATGGCAAGAACCAAAAGGCGGAATATGTCAATACATGGTTTCATGGAATGAGGAAATATTTCCAATTGCATAATTATTCCCCTCATGCAAAAGGGAGAATCACAATGTATCAACTGAAAGGAAAGGCATCCATGTGGTAGGATCAACTTGTGCAGGTGCAACACATTAAAGAGATAGATGTTACTTGAAAGGAATTGAAGAAGTATTTCTAAAATAAATAATTGACTAAGAGATACTATGACAAAAAGATGAAAGAGTTCTTTGAACTCAAGATGGGTAGCATGACCATTGATGAATACAAACGAAGGTTTTTGGAATTGTTGAAGTATGTTCCTTTCATAAAATATGAGACTGTCAAAATTAAAAGGTATCTAAGTGGATTGCCACCTTCCATCAGTGATAAGATCCAGTATGATGATCCTAAAACTATGGAATAAACAATAAGAAGAGAAAAATGCATATATGATAAACAAAGAGAAAAGCCCACTTTTCGGAAGGCCTTGGATAACAAGAAGAATTTCAAGAAAGAGAAAACGCAGAAGGGAAACAAACCTCCATTTTTCAGAAACAGTCCTCAAGGACAACAATCTTTTAGAGAGCCCAGAAAGGAAGAAGTATGTGTACAAATTTCAAGATAGGCACCTATGGAATGTTTGGGCTGTAAAGGAAATCATAGATACATAGATTGCCCCCATAGAAGTGACAAAGTGAAAGTTGTCCACAATGTTCAACAGGAAGAAACAATGGACGACATGGGCATAAGTGTACGAAGGATCTATGCAACCTTGGACAACAAGCAAGATGAATTTCAATAACACATGATTGAAGTTGAAGGTATGATAAAAAACCATATCCTTACTATTTTAATATACTCATGAGCTAGTCATAGTTACATAGATTCCAAATTTGTGGAAAGATTATGCTTGTCAAGAAGCAAGTATGAGAAATCTTGGCTTGTACAGCCAGATACAAGATCCAATAGGAAATTTTTTGAGTCGGTTAAATCATGTCTAGTGGGAATGAATGGAATAAGTACCAAGGAAGATCTTAATATCTTTCCTTTGGGTTCATGAGATTGCCTAATTGGTATGGATTGGTTGGACCAGAACCATGCAATCCTAGGATTTCGTAACAAGGAATTCACTTGCCTGGATGAGGAAGGAAACCCAAGGAAAGTGAAGGGTATTCCAAGGGTAGTTACTATCAGAGAAATATCAGCAATGCAACTGAAGAAGTACTACAGGAAAGGTTGTCAAATACTTGCAACCCATATAGGGGAAACACCTAAGGATAAGGTGTCAAATATTGAAGACCATGAAGTATTAAAATATTTTGAAGATGTATTCTAGGAGTTACTAGGACTACCCCCAGAGAGAGATATTGACTTTTCTGTAAACTTGATGCCTTGAGCAACTTCAGTGTCAAAAAATCCTTACAGAATGAGTACACTAGAGCTAAAAGAGCTACATATGCATCTTGAAGAACTTCTAAAGAAGGGGTATATATGCCCAAGTGTGTCACCTTGGGGCTCCCCGGTCCTGTTCATAAAGAAGAAAGATGGGGCGTTGAGATTGTGCATCGATTTCAAACAGTTGAACAAAGTGACTATTAAGGAAAAGTATCCTTTGCCAAGGATCGATGATCTCCTTTATCAGTTGAAGGATGCCAAAATATTTTCAAAAATAGATCTCAGGTCAGGTTACCACTAGGTAAGGATAAAGGATGAAGATATCAGAAATACTGCCTTTAGAACAAGGTATGATCATTATGAATTCATAGTGGTACCATTTGGATTATCGAATGCACCCATTGTTTTCATGTGCCTAATGAATGGCCTATTCAGGGAATATATGTACAAGTTTGTCATAGTCTTTTTGGATGACATCCTAGTTTATTGCAAGTTGAAGGATGAGCATGAACAACATCTGAGGATGGTGTTGCAAGTGCTAAGAGAGCACCAATTGTATGCCAAATTGAGAAAGTGCTCATTTTATCAAAAGTAGATCAATTATTTGGGACATATCATTTCAAAGGATGGGATAGTTGTGGATCCTAAGAAGATAGAAGCCATTAGAGAATGGTCATCACCTCAGAATGTGACAGAAGTCAGATCCTTTATTGGTCTACCTAGCTATTACAAGAGGTTCATTGTAGGGTTCTCAAGGATAGCTCACCCCATCACTTCCTTGCAAAAGAAGGAGAATAAATTTCAATGGACGGAAGAGTGTGAGAGAGGCTTCCAACAATTGAAGCAGTTGTTAACTAGTGCTCCAATCCTAAGGATTTCATATCTGAATGAATATTTTGTAGTGTGTACAGATGCATGCAAACAGGGACCAAGAAGAGTCCTCAACCATAATGGATTTGTCATATGTTATGAATCTACAAAATTGAAAGAGCATGAAAAGAACTATGTCACTCTTGATTTGGGGTTGGCAGCCATAGTGCACACTTGAAATAAATGGAGGAACTACCTCATGGGAAGGAATTTCAAAGTGAGGACAGACCATAATAGTCTGAAGTATTTGTTTGATTAGCCAACCTTGAATGCTAGGTAGATTAGATGGTTGGAATTCCTTTGTGAGTATGACTTTGATATCAAGCATATCAAAGGAAAGGAGAACAAAGTGGTTGATGCACTCAGTTGGAGAGTACATAAAATACATGCTACGTCCATTAACATGTATCAAACCGATATTAAAGGATAAATTTTGGAAGCTGCAAATGCCTATTTGCAGTACATGGAATTGGTAGCAAATCTACAACACGGTAAGATGATACAAAAAGTGGAAGACTATAAATTGGAAGTGGATGGAACACTCCTGTACAAAAATAGAATTTATGTACCTAATTCCCAGGAATTGAAAATTATGATCTTGAGGGAATTGCATAGTGTGCCTTATGTTGGACACCCTGGATATAAGAAAATAGTGGCACTGGTCAAGAGCCATTACTTTTGGCCAGGTATGAACAAAGAAATTGCAGAATACATCGCTAGATGTATGGAGTGCCAAAAGGTCAAGGTTGAACATAGGCACCCAACAAGGTTACTATAGCCTTTACCCATTTCTGAGTGGAAGTAGGAGGTAGTGACAATGGATTTCATCACAAGATTGCCCAAAACAAGAAAGTAGCATGATTCCATCATGGTGGTGGTGTATAAGATTATGAAATATGCCCATTTTATTCCATTGAAGACCACTCACAAGGAAGCCAATGTTGCCGATATTTATATGAGAGAAGTAGCACAATTGCATGGTATCCACAAGACAATTGTGTCTGACAGAGACCCAAAATCTACCTCAAATTTCTGGAAAGGATTATTCAAAGGGTATAGAATGAATCTAAACTTCATCACTGCTTACCATCCTGAGTCTAATGGGAAGACAGAGAGGGTGAACCAAGTGATAGAATATATGTGAAGGATGTATGTGATGGACAAACCATCCAAATGGGAAGACTACCCACACTTGGTATAATTTTCCTACACACTTGGTATAATTTTCCTACAACAATGGGTATCAAGCATCATTGAAGATGAACCCGTTTGAATCACTTTATGGAAGAAATTGCAACACCCTAGTAAGTTGGTATAACCCAGATGATAGGGCAGTGGTTGGGCAAGAGTTTCTCATGGAAATGGAAGAGAAAAGGATGAAGATTAAGTAGAATTTATAGGCTGCCTAAGATAGGAAAAAAATTTATGTTGATAAGAACATAACCTACAGGGAATTCAAAGTGGGTCCTCATGTTTTCCTGGAAGTGAAATCCTATAGAAGTTCCTTGAGGCTGGGAAATTGTTCCAAACTAGCAGCCATATATTGTGGGCCATTTGAAATCCTAGAAAGGATTGGACCATTTGCATAGATTACTGCAATGACTGCATCCATGACTATACATAATGTTTTTCATGTTTCATTTCTTAAAAAAATATATACCTGATCCTAATCATGTGATTGATTGGAATGTGATTCAAGTGGAACAAGAAGGAATCTTGCAGGTGCATCTGGTGCATATACTAGACCAAAAAAACAAGCATCTCCAGAATCAAACCATAGGGCTTGTAAAAGTCTAGTGGACCTAGTACAGTCCTGAGGACATGACATGGGAGCATGAGGATTCTATGCGGGATGAATACCCACATCTTTTTGAATATTTTGAAAATCTTGTTGATGCCATGTAAATAAGTTGCACCGAGGATAGTGCAAAAATAAGGGGAGGGGATTGTAATACCCCAAGGATGAGCCCCAATTATATTGATGAATTATAATTATGTTTATAGGTTGGTGAGCCAAGTGTTTATAATTTGAAGACTTATATGCTTATTAGGTTGAAGAGCCTAGATGCTTAAGGCCATGAGCCTGATTTTGTATATATAATTATGTAGATCATTAATAAAATATAAACATCGTTGCGTGTAGACCGACCATGAAGAAAGATTGATGGGGGACTAAGCTTCCACTAGGTTGGGTAAGGGAGAAGGGGCTGAGAGGTTGGAAAGAGGGCCTAAGTCTAGCGGCTTAAAGTCCAACATAATAATAATAATTTATTATTATTCCAAAATGTGATTAAAGGGATATGTCTTATCCCGAGTTTCGGGGAAGGTAATGAGTGCAAAATGGAGTGGATGAAATCCAAGAATATAGGTGTCAACTTGGGCGCATGCAATTAAATATGAAGAGTCAGCTCATGTTGGGGGTTCTCCCCCCATTCTTCCATCAATCATATATCCTATTTGGCCTTTATGATCGACTTTTGCATAACCACCCACCTATGAACACCAGAACCGTGAAGCCAACCTGTGTGAGTCTATGAACCTAGTATATATGTACTTGCAGAGTTGAGTTCATACCTTAACCATTTTGGGTTGCTACCTTTTTTTTTCTTGAGTTGTATTGACCAGTGGTTGTTGTCCTCACCTTGTTGGATCTGAGTTGAAGATTGGTTGAAGAAGCAGGTTGTCAAGCCCATGGTTGAAGAGGCAGGTTGTCAATCCTATGAGAAACTCTCTCTAGGTGAGAGAGTGTGTTGAGGAGGAGATCTCTCTTGGACAGAGTCTCGTATCTGCTACATAGCTCTGAGAATTCTAGTCTGGTTTGTTGCTGAAGACCAAGGCAAGGGAGGTTGAGCATTTGATGAACTGTGTGACTATGAAGGTGCATACTCCTATGGTGGGACGGGCATGTGTTCAATGATGGTCTGTGAGTAGTGAACATAAGTGGCTACGGGGAGAGAATCCTTCCTCCGAAACTATGTGAATTCCTTGTTGACCTTTCCTAGCCTAGGAATCTGTTTCCCGGTGGAGCTTAGTCCTAGCTCGGGGCTGACCTACTGCTGAGAGTTATGAGGAGGGTGTTCTAAGGCTGGGAGGCTCATGGAAGTTATGCACATAGTTGGTGGTTTTACTCTGGTTAAAATATAAGTATGATTTTCGTTCTTAATTATATATGTTATGCATGTCTATGTCTTTCAAATTTTATCATGTATTATGTTGCATGTATAAATTACTTTTAATTCCATTTGAGTATGTATGGTAGCAGTATCTCTGTGTTTTTTTATTCAAATTTGTTAAATATGAATTATATGTATGTATGTATGTTCCACACAGTAGCGTTTCTCGGTAGGACTAGGAATGGTTGGGGATGTTACATCGATGCTTTAGAGTTTTTTATGGTCAAATCTGGATAAACCCTAGTTCTAAACTCTTCAAAATTAAGAATGACTTGCACAAGCATGAGATGGCCTGACAAATATATCACCAAAAACTTCCTCTAACTTCAAATGGAATTAAAACTTTTCAATATTCAACCCAACTCAAGTGATTTCATCATGGTAGTATTCAATCATTTCTTCATTGTTTTTTGAGCTCTCTTTCCCATATTGTGTTCATGTGGAGTGCTCTAATATGTTTTTGTCAACTATGAGGGAGGAAGGAATGAGATATTTGTGTCGATGATGAGTTAATCCTATCAATATGTATCACATTTTAGTTAGTAAATATGTGTCAACTAGTAATATATCTTATTTTTTTCTACCTATAAATAGATCAAGAATATACAAACAAACTCACACTTGTCCACTTGCATGATGAGTTAATTTGTAATACATTTTAGCTAGTCAATATATGTTTACAAGATCATTAATCTTGAGTAATGAGATATCTCATTTATTTGTACCTTTGAATGGATCAATAAGACACATACAAAATCACACTCAACCACCTACAAAAAACAAGTCCCAATTCAACCCAACAACATATATTTTTCTCCTTGATTTTTTTTCTTGAATGAAAATAACTTGGATTAGATTTGTTGGATTGATCCACTATTTGTAATAGCACCCATTAGATTTATTTTTTTTACAATAGATTAATTTTGAGTAGTTAATCAACCTATATGGTTCTTTCCATAGATTGAGAAGATACAATCAAACAAACACTTTCCCACCTACAAAAATCAAGGCTATAATTCAACCCAACAAAAAAAAATTCCCTCTTTTTTTTTGTATTTATTTAAAATTAATAATAACATTATATTATATCATCTTATATGTATTATATTATATAAAATTGGAAATTCTACCAAGACAAGAAAATAAAACATTTTTCTTATGTCTAAAAATGTTTCATGCACCTGTTCTTTCTTCTCTAACAAGAAGAGAATGGTGTTGTCTTGGAACATAATAATTGGATCAAGTTTATCCATTATATTTTAGGGTCACTATTTCATTAGGTTAGATCATGTTAAGCCATCAATTTTGGCTCAATCCCCTTAGTCTCACAACACCCTATGACCCTAAAATAGAATAGATAAAAAAATATAATTGTTAGTGGGCCTACATTCTTAGTCTAACAACACCCTACTACCCACTTTGTTTCAAAACACCTTATTTCATACATTTTACATTTTGACACCTTATTCTAATGAGTTGCATACATGTCCTAGTTAATATATTGTTTCTTTCTCTTGAATTCCATTGCAACTAATGTGTTAAGAAAGAAAAGTATTATCTTGAAATGACCCATAAATATTTTTAAGAAAAATATTACTGAGGAAACATAATTCTTTAGAAATCTTGTTTTTGGTTCAAGATAAAATTCTCAAAGAAAATATGATTTTTAAGTTCTTGAAGACAGAGAAACACAAAAAAATTCATTTTCAATCCTCATAAAATGAGAATGTGTTATTGATTCTCAATTTTTCACCATTTTTTTATTTTCTTCACCCATTGTTTTTTTTTTTATAAAATTTCATGTACATGTTTTTTCATTAATAATGTTTAAAGGAATAATTTTATTAAATTTTGTGTCTTTCTAAAAATATTGTTTATCTATGTCTAATCAATGATCATACATTTTTCATCCATAAACGAGGGACTTATAGCCCACTTACTTCACCAACATCGATCCTTTGCAGAATTTACTTCTAGTCTCTATTCCCCAAGGTATATAGGTATATTTGTATTCAACAATGTCTACAATGCCTCTTTTCTTAGTGTAACCTACACACAACAACTAGATAATAATGAAATAGTAATAAGGGCTCTAAGCTGGGTTATGTATTCTAATTATTACCAAGCAGGAACATAGAAATTGGTTATGTTTCTATTCTTCAATTATTTCTCCTATCCTTGAGGTATGAGAATACGGTTCTATTTGTTGACTTTGAGACACTAGGAAAATCCTTTGTACATGAATGGATACAATCAAACTTTGTAGGTAATTTCAACTAACTACACATCTACAACTTAGCCATTTCCATTGAATTGCCTATATGTATTTAATCTTAATGGAAACAAACTATATAATAGATATATTCTCACTTATTTAATTGAAATACATATATATATATATATATATATATATATATATATATATATATATATATTAACAGCCTAAATTTTTATAATTTTACAGAAGATTGGGTGAACTAGTCTTCAATTTTAGCAAGAGAGGAATTACCACAGTTGTTAATTGTTTTCAAATCGACCACACATACATGAGATGGTAATTAAATAACTATGATAAAAAAAATGGATTAATATTTAAACACATGATGTATGGTTTTAATTGAAATATCCAAAAATGTGCTCATAGAAATTCCTATGCAATGGTGGGTTGCGCATCGAGAACCTTATTGTGAATGTGTAGTAGTCGAAGCATCCATGCGGAAAATATTCCTACCAAATCTAGACATTTCTTTATACACTTTCCCTTGTGAAAGGTGATGGATATATAAATAGTGACGCAACGCACATAGTCATTATATGAATTTCAAACATGTGCTTTCAAAGAAACAACCTATATCCCTTGTTCCCCTATTTTCCACTAAGAAGTTCAAATGGTCACATACATAGGGGATGGACATGGATAATCCATCAATACCCCATGAATAGATGTTCCCTATGCTACTCTTCCCCAACCCCATTAATAAAATAGATGACTTGGGAATCAGTGAAAAGGAACTAGTTAATCAATGGATCTTACCATAACCAGCCAAGCCTAGTCCCTTCTCTCCCTGGTGGAAGTTGATCCCTTCTACCCGCATGAGAATTTTTTTTGACCCACCGAAGTTCACTGTGTCCAACTAAGAAATAATTGAAATGACATCGAGGTGCAAAAGAGAATGTGTGGCGCCACTGGAGAGTAAAACTTACGCATATGTGGTGTCATCTATGTCATCATTAATTTGGAATATTTGTCAACAACAATAGATTTGTGATCATAACGGTCGATGTGATAGGTAGTTATACATCATCAACTTCATTTGATTTCGAGGATATGGGATCATTAATGTCGCTGACAGGAGGATGATTATCCTGATTCAGAGTAAAGATGGAGTTAATTTTAGGGTTGTTGAAAATCTTGGTATTAAGGTGAAAATCATTGATCAACGTTCAACATTACAAATCTAATGGCTAGAATGGAACATGGTGTTGTCCAAATCAAGGAAAAGATGGGAAAATAACTTTGCATGTATGAGAATATAGGTTTCATTATGGTTTCATCCTCTTAAGAAGGAGCACGAAATTCCAATTCTTTACATCTTCTCTACATTTCAAATGTGCTCCTTAACTCCCCTGACCATAAAGTATTCACAGATCCAAGTATCCTCTCCTTCGTGTGACATTCCAGACTCATTGTCACCATCTCTAGTATGGAATTATCGAGCCAACCTCATGCATGGACAAATTCTAAGGTCATGAAGGAACAACGAATTCTCTATCCAATGCTACCCTATGGTGTACCATTCGAAGGTTCTACTTTCATAAATGTGTCCCTTCTCAAGCTTGTTGACTAGAACATTTGGGATTCCAATCAATTCCCCAAACTAGAATCTAAAAAATACATAGAGGTCACAAAACAAGAAGATGGAATTGAAAAATTGGTGATGCAGGGGTGGGAAAGACCCCTAAAGAAATGTTGTATTTTTTCCCTCCTTAAATGTCCACATTTTGGTCAGGCTTGGGTCATCCAGTCGTGTGTCCTTTTCCTCTTCACCTGAGTGCATGGGGTTCACCTATGGATGGACCAACCCTATCTTATTGACAAGTAAATTATACATAGGATTTCCATCCTTCCCACTTTTGGTGATGATTCAACGTATAGTCTCGGGGAAAAGGATGCACCGTAGGAGGAAGTTTATATCAAATTTGGCACAAACAGGGGAGAGAACAGGTTTGTAATCCCAAAAATTAAAAATTTGGTTGTCTGGTTTGCAACACAACTACTTTCATGCAAACTCATTCACAAATTTGAGAAGGAAGAATGCATTATCGACGTCGTTCTCATGAGAGAGTGTTGTGTTGATGGGGTTCACATGCCTTTGGACCCCTACTTGTTTAAGGAATTCCTTACTAATTGTATCAATGTGTAGGATCAGGGGAGAGAGTTTCACTATAGTTGTCCCTCCCATTACTGGGTATGGTAATGTGGAGAACACCCCTCGGATTTCAAATCAACATAGACATTGCCCCATGATTTATTTCTCTTGGGTCCTTATAGCTCCAACACTCCAATAATGTCGAGATCCATGCGAAGAATACTAAATCCTTATTTCAATGCTACACATAGTTCATCAATGCTTCTGCTTAGAGGTTCAACATCCCAACCCACATCTTCAACAAGTATGAGGGTTATCTTCATTTTAAGTGTAATTCCCATAACTTTTTAACATCTCCCCATGAAGGTACAAGAAATAAAAAGGTAGTGCTACCCTTATATATTATAGAGAGGGATATGATGGATGGAGTTGCAAATTGGTTTGACACACACCAACCTCCCTTATCGGAGGTGCAAGATGGATTTGAGCTCAGGACAAAGAATTTCCATGAACAAAATAGGGTTACGACTACTACCTAAAATGATGACAAAGAAAATTTGTAGAAGGATTGGGAGTCTCCCATATCAGTTGAACACATCCAAAGTGTTGGTGGACTTGAAGTGAATACTACAACCACCAAAAAGTGAAAATGAGTTTCTAAAACTTTGGTTGCAACTCATATCGACATTGACTCTAGCGTAAATAGATATCGCTCATCTCCACCCTAGGTGATGCCTATTGAAGAAGAATTCCCCCTTCCCTCAACCCATTCAAAAGTACTACATGACTCTAGAAAATTCCAGCATACAACTACCCCACACCAACCATAATTGGGTTCTTCAACACAAATATGGAAAGTAGAAAAATGGATGAAGTAGATTCATGCACGGTTGACTAAACAACAAGTATTCCAAAATCACATGGTGCGGAAAGTGGATATTCTGGGCCAAAAAATGGATTTTACCTCCCAATAGGGAAATCCACCCTCATCAACCCAAGCCATTGATGTTTCAAGAGCTAGTCAACATAGAGTTTTGAGTGTCGACCCATTAGTCTTGAGCCCCTAAGACTTGACCTATACAAAACTTGGCCTGTCACAATTCCCTAGAGGTGAAATCAAGATATTTATCACTACTATGGTGTATGAGTTTGGGGAAATCCATAAAGATAGTGCCTTGAATAAGCATATCTATTCCTTTAACTTTAAAAATAGGTCTCTATTCATGTCGCTATGAGATCTCAATTACAATAGGAATCGTGCTGGCATCTAGAAGTTGAAGAGGCCTAGAAAACTTTACAGGGATTTCACATTGTTGAAGTGGTTTCACATATAGAAACTTAGGGCCAATATGTGTTCATCCTATCTATCCACACCAATATGGTCACTGCTCTTAATGAGGCATATTTTATGGTTTATCATCATGACAAGGTTCAACCAGAGCTTTCAGACCCATAAAAAATTAGAGAATTCGTTGAGTGAATTCACTTCCTCCAATATCATAATCTTAAACATTGTTTTTGGGTTCAATAGGTAATGTCAGAGGAGAAAAAACTACATAGGCATGTTTTCCTTGCCGAAGTAGTCATACAAGATGGCCAAAACCGTGCCCAATATTTTTCATCTTTGGTCAATCAAATCTTTAATTTTTCGGACCATTTACAAGGTCCTCTAGAAATAAATACTATCCATGATATAGTTGAACCAACTGAGGTAGAAGTTGCACAACAAAAGCATGAATTTTCTTCTTTTCCTCCGAGGGAGTGTGTCATAGTGAGGCTATAAATTGTAGAAAAAACAAAGGAGATCACTACATATTCGGCTAAGTAGCAGAGTATATCAGAGATGATCACCTCAGTGGATGATAAGTCATTGATATTGTTTACCTAGATATAATACAGGCAGGTTGTTTCTGACCTTTTAATTGAGAAAATAAACATAATAAACCTAACATCTCCTCAAGTCGCCACAGTTGAAGCCAATGTGGTTGTTCAACTTACACGGGATCGCCAGGGTTACCTTAATGAGCCTCAACACCAATATAAGGAGTTCATGCAAAAATTCATAAGCATTGTCATGTATGTTGTGATGGTCATTCCATGAGGATTTTGTCTCGAGGAAAAACCAAGTAATAGTGGTGGGGGCATGTTGGCACCCATTTTTTTTGGGTTAATCGCATGCACATGAAGAAACAAATTTGTGTTCTCCAATTTTCAATTTTTTTCATTCCAAAGCTAATATGGGAATAATGAAAATAGGTGCACACTCGACCAATTTTTTATATTGTGTGCCAAGTCCAAGGTATATCAAATGCCTGTCGGACCAAGTTTTGATGTGCACTAGAAATCAAGAAGATGCTTGATACAGGAGCATTGTAAGAAACCAGCCAAGCAAGCAACGTAAAAGGTGGAAGACAGATGGAAAAGCACCAACGCACGTTTTTGAAATGTTTTAAAAAATTATTGAAGCAGATATTAATGTGATAGTTGGGGAAGCATACTTACATTTGTATCTTAGATGTTGTAAGAATATCTTTAGCATCACTTTCATCTGTAGAATGTAAAGACATTTATATTTAATTAATGAAAGTAGGTAGATTTGAATTCATAGATTAGACAGTTTAGAGAGTAGGAGGGAAAACGAATATAGACACCCTCACCCTTGTATCATTGTAAGATAGATGATCATTAAGAATTAATAAGTTGGAGGGTTGTAGAAGAGAACTGTATAGAAGAAACCATGTACAGGAGCACTTGAGTTAATATATGAAGCTTTGAATCAATTTTCATGGTGTTATGATGCTTACTATTTACATTTGTTGAATGGTATGCTTACAGTTGTTTTATTCTCTCTATTTGTGCAATTGTTTCAATGCTATGTTGAATGTGTGATTTCATGTTAAGTATATGAAGTATGAGAGAGGAGAAGAATGAGCCTCAATTGTTTCTCATCCTAAGATTTCCTGCAAGGACTGCAGTGAAATGTCCGCAAGGTGTAAATTGACAAGAGTTTCAATTTTATCTTAGAAAGCTTAGGAGAGATATCGATGTTCTCATACCAGAAGAAGTGCAGGTGAAGTACAGAGTCGTACAAGGTGTGCGTAGGCTATTTGAAACCTTAGAAGTTTTCAACTAAGGTGAAGGTGGAAGGACAACTATTGCAAATAGTACACAGAGTCGAGGACTCAAATAATTAGAGGTTATTTGAATGATTGTCGCAAGGAGTGCGAGCAAAATTCCTTTTGGAGACTTGAGTTTGCAAGTGAAAGATCGGGAGAGATAACACCTTTCAACACTTCAAAGGAAGGCAGAAATTGAACCACTTAAAAGGGAGACAAAAGTCGAAAGCATCTCATAAAAGACAAGTTTAGGAGGGAGAACACCGATTTGTCTCGCAGAAGTCATTAAGGAGTGAATCGAGTTGTCAGAATTCTCCAAGGAGAACTCGCAAAATCATGGGGACCGTAGGATCCAGAGGAGCTACAAGGTGGTTAGGAGTTGGACGAGTTTGCCACCATGACATCAAGAATCAACGTGGACAATTTATCATGGTCTTTTTGAACCGTAAAATTATTTCGGGAAATTAGGACCCATAAGTTGGGAGTGTAGGTCAAAATCCTTAGTCACTCAAACTCTTGATTCATGAAAAGGATAATCAAGTGTGAAATTTTGGTATTTCGGGGTTCGGCATAATGAGAATATTGATGAAAAGGAACTCAAACCTTAGTATTGAAAATCTCGAAGTCACGAAACATGACGTGCCTTTGGTGTGAAACATCGGCATTTCGGTATTTCAGGGTTCAGCATATCGGGAATCTTGATGAAAAGGAGTCCAGGTGCTTAGCATTGAAAATCCTGAAGTCACAAAATGCGACGTGCCTTGGGGAGAATTTAGAGATTTCGACATTTTGGCACTTCGGTTGTCGGGAAGTAGAGGAGGCAATGATATTTGGAATCGATATTTTCAAACTCCTGGTTGACGAAAAGCTGAAATATCCAGAGTCCTTAGATCATGGAGGATCTCAGCCATTGATCATGTTGGAGGCAACATTTTGGGAATTCGGAGATCAGAGTTTTAGGAGGTGAGGAACCTTTCTACTGTGGATCTCGCAAGTCACAAAATCCGAAGAGTGAAAGGAAAAATTCCTGAAACATTGAAGGATAATCATTGTGGGACCAATCAGGTTTCAGGGTTCTGGCAGTCAAGAGAGAAAGTTGCATGTCAACGCAACTACTGAAATCGCAAAAAGGAAAAATACAAAAGGTGGGTCCTAAACATTAATCGAAGGATATGTGTGATAGAAGTCAAGGGAGTGGTCAATCTTTGGGGAAAATCCTGAAAGACCTTCGATCTCGCCAAAAGGGGAAATTTTGAAAACCGGAAAATAATAAGGGAAGAGGAACGAGTGTTGGTCGATCACTCAAGTTACAAAAAGAAGAAATAGGTGGTAACATGAGGTGTGTGTTTGATGAATTGAAGAAGTCAACCCTCATTGATGTTTTGGGTTTCAGAGGTTGAAGAGACAAGGGGCTCGACAACAGGATTCACGAAATTGTTAAATCCAAAATCCTGAAAGGAAAAGAAATGCCCAGATCATATTTGTTGGTCAGTTGTGGAAAACACCTTGTGTGTGTGTGTGTTATTCCCTATGGGGAAACCAAAGAGTTAATCTGACTTAGAGGAAGATTTGGAACGATCCTAAGATTGAGAGGTCGCGCAGAACCTGCTGAGGCAGGAGGTGCTGTGCCAGTGTGGTATCAGAGCTCATAACAAGTTCTTTTCTTTTTGTAGCAGAGAGAACAGGGGAACATTTTACATCCATTCCACTGAGAAGAAGAGATAGGACAATGTCAATTCTTGATCCAACAAGAGAAAGAGAAATCAGTGAGTTACGTGCCAGGCTTGATGCCATGGAGACATCACAAAGGCGCAGAGTTGACGCTGGGGATATCAGGGAGGCTGACAGTGAAAATGAAGCTGGAAATGAAGGAGAAGAAGTTGTAGTCGAATATGTTGCGGAAAAACACCTATTCAGGGCTCTTGCAAGGATAGGTGCCAAAGAAAAAATGGACATTCCAGTGTATGAAGGAAACCTAGATGTTGAAGAGCTTCTAGACTGGATTAGAGCTCTAGACAAGTACTTTGTCTATGAGGATGTTGAAGAAGACAAGAAGATCAAACATGCCATTTCTAGACTTAAAGCGCATGCAACCCTATGGTGGGATGAACTGCAAGGTGACAGATGTTGTAAGGGAAAGCAAAAAATCAAAAGGTGGGATAGAATGGTTACAAAGATGAAAGCCAAATTTATACCCAAGGATTATCAAATCAATTTGTTTCGGAGGATGTAGAATTTGAGACAGAAGCTGATGTTAGTGAAAGAATACACTGAAGAGTTCTACAAGATAAATATCAAAGAAGGTCATCAGGAAAGCGATGATGAAAAATTTTCCAGATACATGAATAGTCTACGGTATGACATTCAAGATGAGATGAGCATGATGACCATTCGAAATGTGGAAGATGCTTATCAAATAGCTCTGAAATCCAAAGAGAAGTTGAGCCAAAATCAAGGTCAAAGAGGCCAAGGTAGAAGTCAAGCTAGATGCAAAACAATTGCCCAAGACAGAACTCAGAAATCTGTAGAAGAGGGGAAGAAACCTCAAACTCAGCATAAGAGAGGAGGAAGCTCACAGAGAGGGTAGTATGCTGATAGAAATACTTTTTCTCGAGCTAGAGGAAGAGGAAGAGGCAGAGGCAGTCAAGTAAAATGCTTTGTCTGTGGAAAGATCAGACATAAATACTATGAGTGTCCAAATAAGAAAAAATATGGTGGTGAAACTCACATTGTTGAGGCAGAAGACGTTGATGGCGGAAGATCTTTGATGATGAGGAAAGTTCTCTTGAAGCCAAAGAAGGAGGCAGAGAACCCAGCCCAAAGAAACAGTCTGTTTCGGATTGCTTGCAAAACTAAAGACAGGGTATCTAAGGTCATAGTGGACAACGGTATCACAAAAAATCTCATATCTACAGAGATGGTAGAAAAGCTAGAGCTAGAGACTGTTGTACATCCAAGCCCATACAGATTTTTGTGGCTACAAAAAGGACATCAGGTAAATGCCACTAAATAGTGTTTAGTTGAATTTAAAATAGGAGGATATAAAGATGAAATATTATGTGATGTCATTCCCATGGATGTTTTTCATCTATTGTTGGGTAGACCATGGAAATATGACAAAAACATAGTTCATGATGGGAGAAAGAACACGTACACCCTAGAGAAAAATGGGAGGACACAAATGTTCCTTCCGATTAAAATCCAAGAGGTGAGAGTAGAGATGAGCAACACTTTACTTCTCATGAGTGGGAAGGAACTTCTTATGGAGGTTAAGAAGAAGGAAGACACACAATTTATTGTGGTTAGGAAGCCCAAAATTGTTTTGATCAGTATGAGAATAGATGATTTACCAGAAGAAATCCAGGAATTGTTGGGAGAATTTTCTAATATAGTAGTGGACGAACTACCTTGTTTGTTACCACCTATCATGAGTATAAGCCATCATATCGATCTTATACCTGGAGCCATTTTACCAAATAAAGTCGCGTACAGGTTGACGCCACAGGAAAATGAAGAAGTCAAGAGACAAGTCTAGGACTTAATGGACAGAGGATTGATTCGAGAGAGCTTGAGTCCATGCACTGTTCCAACAGTGCTCAGCCCAAAGAAAGACGGAGGTTGGATAATGTTTACAGACTCAAGGAAAATCAATAAGATTACCATTAGATATAGATTTCCATTACCAAGGATGGATGACTTAATGGATTTCTTGAGTGGAGCAAAGTTTTTTTCAAAGATTGATTTGAAAAGCGAGTACCATCAAATTCGAATGAGAAAAGGTGATGAATGGAAGACAACATTCAAGACAAATGAGGGGCTGTATGAATGGCTTGTCATGCCATTTGTCTCAATGAATGCACCCAGTACTTTCATGAGGTTGATGAACGAAGTCCTGAAGGATTTCATTGGGAAATTCGTCATCGTATATCTTGATGATATATTAATCTTAAGAAAAACAGGAGTATAACACTTGAAGCATTTAGCTGCAGTAACGAGAAGATTACAACAAGATAAATTGTTGATAAATATGAAGAAATCATCAGCTATGAGCACATAACTCATTTATTTGGGTTTTGTTATCTCTGCAAATGAGTTGAAGATGGATCCAGAAAAGGTAGATGCAATTAATAGTTGGCCATCACCGAAGAGTGTGTTTGAAGTTCGAAGCTTCCATGGTTTGGCAAGTTTCTTCAAGAAATTCATTCGAAATTTCAATGGAATTAGCACACCAATGATGGATACGGTGAATAAAAGACACAAGTATTTTCACTGGACAGAGGAAGCAGAGAAGATCTTCAACCTGCTGAAGAAGAAGATCACAGAGCAACAAATTCTAGTTTTGTGATATTTTAGCAAGACATTTCAAGTCAAGTGTGACACGAGTGGATTTGTAATTGGAGTGTTCTTGAGCCAGGATGATAGGCCGATCACATATTTCAGTAAGAAATTGAATGAAGTGAAGATCAAGTACTCAACATATGACAAATAATTTTATGCAGTCATACAAGCACTAAAGAAATGGAGACATTATTTGGTTCCTAAAGAGTTTGTTTTGTACAGTGATAATCATGATTTACAATTCATGACTCAACAGAAGAAGTTAAACCAAAATCATGCTAAATGGGTTGAATTCATGAATAATTTTACTTTTGTGATTAAGCATATTTTTGGAAATGCTAACAAAGTTGTTATTGCTTTGAACAGGAATTACTTTCTTATGGAGAAATTCAGAGTCAAGACTTTTGGTTTTGATAACCTCAAAGAAATGTATAGTGATGACCTAGATTTTAAGGAGGCATATGAGGCATCTGAGAATCCATTTCTCAGGGACAGAATCCAATGGACCGAGTATATGATCTAGGATCGGTTATTATTCCGGGGCAATCAGCTATGTATTCCAAAATTCTCCATGAGGGAGAACCTGCTAAAGGAAAAGCACAATGGAGGATTGGTTGGACACTTCGATCATGATAAGACGTTCTCAAAGTTGAATGACTCATATTTTTGGCCAAGGATGAGGACAGATGTTAATAAATTTGTGGACAGATGTAGGATTTGTCAGCACACAAAAGGGAAAAGGCAGAACACAAGGTTATATCAACCATTACCTATACTAGAAAGGACGTGGGATGCAGTGAGCATGGATTTTATATTGGGACTACCAAGAACACAGAGAGGCTATGATTCAATCTTTGTGGTAGTCGACAAATTTTCAAAAATGGCACATTTCATACCATGCTAGAAAACCAGTGACACAACTCATATTGCAAACCTATTTTTCAAGGAAGTTGTCAGACTTCATGGCTTGCCAAGGAGTATCATGTTTGATCGATATAGCAAGTTTGTAGGGAATTTCTGGAGGACCTTATGGAAAAATATAGGGACAAGTTTGTCTTTTATCTCATCATATCATCCTCAAAAGGATGGGCAGACATAAGTCATGAACAAAAGCTTGGGAGATTTGTTGAGGAGCTTAGTGACTGAACACCACAGTCAATGGTATATAATGATTCTCTTAACAGAAGCACGGGACAGAGTCCATTCCATATTGTATATGGAATGCAACCAAGGGGAGTTTCTGAATTGAAAGACTTGGAACAAGCTGAATTTAGGAGTGCTAGTGCAGAAGACTTTGTAGAAGGGATGAAGGAGCTTCACTGCCGAGTCAAGGAGAGATTGCAGAGTTCAAGTCAAGAATACAAGCAAAGAGAAGATCAACACAGGTGAGAACTTCAATTTGAATTTGGTGATCTGATTATTGCGCATCTGAGGAAGGAAAGGTTCCCAAGGGGAACATATAACAAACTGAAGATGAAAAAGATTGGACCGTGCAAGGTCATAAGAAAATTTGGGGCTAACACATATGAGATTGAATTACCCGATGGGATTGGAATCTCACTGATATTCAATGTTGCAGATTTGTACCCTTACAGAGCTAAAGAAGAAGGAGCAGAGCAAGAATAGAAAGAGATTCAATGGACAGAACAAATGCCTGTAGCTGAAAAGCTGCAAATGGAAAGCATAATTGACAAAAGGTTTATCAAAAATACCAAGAGGAAAGAGTATTTTGAATACTTGGTCAAATGGAAGGGACAACCAGTTGAAGATTCCAGTTGGGAGGATGAAGAAGAAATTTAAAAGCATTGACAGACCATGCAAGAGATCATGAACATGAGTTCATGAAAATTTTCAAGCGAGGGAGTATGATGTAGGAGCATTGTAAGAAGCTAGCCAAGTAAGCAACGTAAAAGGCAGAAGATAGCTGGAAAAGCACCAGTGCATGTTTTTGAAATGTTTTAAAAAACTAATGAAGTGGATATTAATGTGATAACTGGGGAAGCATACTTACATTTGTATGTTAGATGTTGTAAATAGATCTTGAGCATCGCTCTCATCTGTAGAATGTAAAGGTATTTATACATAATTAATGAAAGTAGGTAGATTTGAATTCATAGATTAGATAGTTTAGAGTGTAGGAGGGAAAATGGATCTAGACACCCTCACCCTTGTATCATTGTAAGAATAATTCATAATTCATAAGCTAGAGAACTATAGAAGAGAACTGTATAGAAGAACCCATTACAGGAGCACTTGAGTTAATATATGAAGCTTTGACTCAATTTTCATGGTGTTATGATGCTTATTGTTTACATTTGTTGAATGATATTCTTATAGTTGTTTTATTCTCTTTGTTTATGCATTTGTTTCAATGTTGTGTTGAATGTTTGATTTTATGTTAAGTATATGAATTCTGAGAGAGGAGAAGAATGAGTTTCAATTGTTTTTCATCCTGAGAGTTCCCACAAGGAGTGCGGTGAAACGTCCGCAAGGTGTGCGTTGACAAGAGTCTGAGTTTTATCTCAGAAAGATCAGGAGAGATATCATTGTTCTCATACCAACAAAAGTGCAGGTGAAGTAAAGAGTCATGCAAGGTGTGCATAGGCTAGTTGAAACCTTAGAAGTTTTCAACTAAGGTGAAGGTGGAAGGACGGTTATTGCAAAGAGTGCACTGAGTCGAGGACTCAAATAACCAGAGGTTATTTGAATGATTGTCACAAGGAGTGCGAATAGAATTCCTTTTGGAGACTTGAGTTTGCAAGTGAAATCTCATGAGGGATAACACCTTTGAACACTTCAAAGGAAGGAAGAAATTGAACCACTTCAAAGGGAGATGAAAGTCGAAAGAATCTCATAAAAGACAAGTTCAGGAGGGCGAACATTGATTTGTCTTGCAGAAGGCATTAAGGAGTGAATCAGGTGGTCAAAATTCTTCAATGAGAACTCGAGAAATCACGGGGACCGTAGGATCCAGAGGATCTGCAAGGTGGTTAGGAGTTGGACGAATCCACCACCTTGACATCAAGAATCAATGTGGACCACTGATCGTGGTCAGTCTGAACCGTCAAATTATTTCAGGAAATCAGGACCCATAAGTTGGGAGTGTAGGTCAAAACCCTTAGTCACTCAAACTCCTGATTCATGAAAAGGATAATCAAGTGTGAAATTTTGGTATTTCGGGGTTCGACATACCAGGAATATTGATGACAAGGAACTGGGAAATTAGTATTGAAAATATTAAAGTCACAAAATGCGACATGCCTTTGGTGTGAAACATCGACATTTTGGTATTTCGGGGTTTGACATACTGGGAATCTTGATGATAAGGAGCTGGGGTGCTTAGCATTGAAAATCTCAAAGTCATGAAATGCGATGTGCCTTGGGGTGAATTTCGAGATTTTGACATTTCGAAACTTCGAGTGTTGGGAAGTAGAGGAGGCAACGATCTTTGTTATCGAGAGTTTCAAACTCCTGATTCACAAAAAGACAAAAGATCCAGAGTTTTCGGATCATGGGGGATCTCAGCCATAGATCATGTTGGAGGCAAGTTTTTGGGAATTCAGAGATCGTAGTTTTAGGGGGTGAGAACCTTTGGATCTCGCAAGTTGCAAAATATCAAAGAGTGAAACGAAAAATTCCTGAAACATTAAAGGACAATATCCCTGGGCCAAATCAGGTTTCGAGGTTCCGAGAGTCAAGAGACAGAGTTGCATGTCAACGCAACTCCTGAAATCATGAAAAGGAAAAATTCGAAAGGTGGGTCTTAAGAATTAATCGTAGGATACTTGTGACAGAAGTCAAGGGAGTGGTCAAGCTTCAGGGAAAATCCCGAAAGACCTTCGATCTTGCCAAAAGGGGAAATTTCAAAAACCAAAAAATCATAAGGGAAGAGGAACGAGTGTTGGTCGATCACTCAAGTTCTGAAAAGCCAAAATAGGTGGTAACAAGAGGTGTGTGTTAAGTGCATTGAATAAGTCAACCCTTGTTTACATTTTGGGTTTTGGAGGTTGAAGAGACAAGGGGCTCGACAACAAGATTCATGAAATTGCGAAATCTGAAATCCCGAAAGGAAAAGAAAATCCCCGATCATATTTGTTGGTCAGTTGTGTAATACACCTTTTGTGTGTGTGTTATTCCCTGTGGGGAAACCAAAGAGTCAATCTGAATCAGGGGTAGATTTGGAATGATCCTAAGACCGGGAGGTCATGCAAAACCTGCTGAGGCAGGTGGTGTTGCGTCAATGCTCGCCAGAATCAAGAAATGAATTGAGGGGAAATATTCTTGAATGATTGTTTCCAACAGGACAAGGGAATGTGGATATGACAAAAGATTGGATGGATAGGAAGTTAATAATTCCTAAATAATAGAAAAGATATGTGGAATGCAGGGACAAATCAGAAGCATGAGATATTGTTATCAGGTAGAGAAAGTGGAGAAGAACTGAAAGAGATAGTGCTCTTGAGCAAAGAAAACTATAAAAATAAGTAGAGACATCAGAAATGGAGTCAGACACCCGCTTAGAGGATTCACAAAGTTGTTGTTTTTGTGGGTCGATCTCACTTTCATCCTTTGTAGTATTTTAATTTCATAATTCTTTTGAATATAAGTAAGATTCAGTCATATGTTGGAGGTAAAAAAGGATGCGCATGGTGTGGTATATTGTAACTATGGGAAATTATCTAAAGAGGAAATGAGAATTTGTTGTTTTCAAGTATATGTTTCTTAATGTATGCCTATGTTTAATGGAATGGAAGGAGTAATAAATTTGTAGCAATTTTGATCTATCATGTGTTACTTATGTGTTAATTGGATATGTGTGTGTATTGTTTTACATATCGATAATAGTAAGATTTTGTTAATGGAGTATATGGATGTCACCCTGGATGGATCTGAGTGCATTTACTCCTGCATCCCCATCACAATACCATACCATCTCTATGATCCTCATTACATATCAGGTGAGGCCTTCTTCAACCTTGGATGAAGATTTATATGGCAATTATTTGGGGGTTTTGTTGGTAAAATCTAGACAAACCCTAGGTATAAAATCTCCAGCGTTAAGAAGGACTAGTGCAAGCATGAAATGGTGCGACAAGTATATCACCAAAAAATTTCGTTGACTTCAAATGGAATTAAAACTTTTCAATATTCAACCCAACCCTAGTGGTTGCATCATGGTAGTATTCATTCATTTCTTCATTGTTCTTTGAAATCTCTTTCCCATAATGTGTCCATGTGCAATGCTCTAATATGTTTGTGTCAACTATGAGAGAGGAAGGATTGAGATGTTTGTGTCCATGATGAGTTAACCTATCAATATGTATCACATTTTAGTTAGTCAATCTACTTCAAGTAGTAATATCTCTTATGTGTTTCTACCTATAAATAGATCAAGAATATACAAACAAACTCACACTTGGCCACTTGCATGATGAGTTAATTTTTTATTACATTTTAGTCATTCAATATGTGTTTACATGATCATTAAATTTGAGCAATGAGATATCACATTTATTTCTACCTCTAAATGGATCAAGAAGTCATCCAAAATGATCTTTTAAATGACTTGGTTAAGTATGTTGCATGAAAATTTTTACTAGTTGAGAATTAATAAGAAAGAGAAGAATCTTAAGAATATATTTTTCAGCAAATAATAAGTAAAAACAACAAACCCTCAACATATTATAGACACCAGAAGTTGGTAACGGAGTTTGACAACTTTCCTACGTCTTTGGGCCTTTGTCTCAGTGGGGGAGGCTTCTTTATTAATCTGTTCAATTCTTTAAAAATACATCAAAATGGAATCAAATTGATTTCATAATAGTCTCACCATGTTCTTATTGACCTCAGGAATCCAACGCAACTGATGACTCTGAAAAGGACTGAGTGTAGCTCCTGAAAATGGCCTCCAAAGCTTCACTACCTCATTGGCTTCTCTGAATAAAATGTATTGTTCTACAATTCTCTGCATAAATTCGACCTTTTTCTAGATTGTAAAACATCTTACTTTATAAATAAATGGTTATGGGATCAAATCCCAATGAACCCACTCTTTATGGCTCAAAATCTCACCAAATTACATAAAATATGGTTTCAACCACCCATTTTTATGATAATTTGAATCTCTCACTTTTTAAATGGGTAATAAAATATGGCATTATTTGATGAGATATGACCTTTAATAAGGGATAGTACTAAACCATATAATATATGGTTCACACCATTTAATTTGGAATGGCACTAAATATGTTTATCGTGGTGTAATCCTAGCACGATATAATATGGTTTTATAACCATATGGTTAACAAACATCACAATATATGGTCGACACATTTAATGGTTGGCTAGGGTAGTAGGGTCGACCCCCACCTATTGGCCCTTTTTCAACCATATCACAATTAATAAATAAATGTCGATACTCATTAACAAGTGGCAAAGTGCCTTGGTGGCTAGCGAGTGTTGTGGAAGTCGTTGGCACTAGAATAGGTCTGGAGTTTGATTCTCATGGAGGATAAATAGAACCAATTCTGATATTCAGCCCATTTGGCCTCATCCAAGGTGCCATGTGTCTTAGTTGATTAATCCCAGTCATTTTTCCCACTGTACCTACCAACTGTCCACTCTGCCAACTGCCACATGTCGCACTAAGAAGCTTCCATGTTTCAGCATCAAATGTGCCACATGTTACTTCAATTTTATGCCACATCATCTTTGACCAGTTGAATTTTTTCCCTGTTTGAGAAAAACTTCAGACTGCGATAAATTTCGCATACAAAATCAAATTTTTGATGTGTTTGTGTCACCGGAAAGCTTGCGGTGATAACTTCACGATCATGTCATTTTATTGAGCATTTGAGAACTTTTATTTTTTAGCATTTCAGGATTCATTTTGGATCATTCCTCCCCGATAATACCTTTTGGTCCTCCAAAAAGATATTAACCAAACATCAAGTGCACGTAGGCCTCCCCACTTGTCCTTTGTCTTTAAACTTTGTCATGTACACCTGTGGCATCATAATCAATTGCAAAAAAACCATGATAATTGAACACATATTGTTAGCCATTTACATTTGCTCACATCTTTCTGAACCCACTATCATCCATGTAGAAAACATTAACATCGATAATATCAAAAATATGATTGAAAATGAACCAATATGTTTGACGGGCTTGAACGACATTAACTTATATTGAAGAAAAGTATGATTGAAATCCCATCCTACAACCATTTCATGTTCATACTTAAGATCAACTACTTTACTTGGCACAATTATAGATGTATTTATTACAGAATTTTCCTTCTTTAATTGTTCCATTGTTACAAGAGATTGATCTTCTTTTATATGATGAGCATGGACAACATATTTGGTTCCCTTCCTAACCACGTGATATTGATTATGTTCCATGTAGAATATTGCTTTGTGATCATATAAATAACGGATACCTAATACCATTCCACGTGTTTCTAGTGAAACCACATCACATATTACTTCATCCACATACTTAGATGTAATTGCAAAATTTATGATATATTGCTTTGTTATTGGTATTTTGTGATCCTTGCTTATCCAATTTAGTGAATAGGGTTTGTGATGCATCTTAGTTTTTAACCCCAATTTCTTAACCACTTCTTCTAAAATTAAGTTAGATTGAGATCTGCTATCTATCAATGTATCGATCTTGGTATGTTTCATAATGACTCTTATATGAAACAATTTACTTCTAGAATCATAACCATCACCAATTTTACCTGACAAACCAACTGTTGTGATTTTAGACCCATCACTTGAATTTGACCCCAAGTCTGTTGGTCATGTTGTTGTTGCAACATTTTTCCTCCCTGTCCTCCCTTTCCTCTCTTTGAACCACTTCGGTCTCTTTTCTAGGTGCAATTTTTCGCAATGTTCATCATCGTGTGCTTCTTTCTTGCAATGTTTGCAAGAGAGATTCTCCTCCTTCACTGTCACTGAGTTTTCTTTCTTCCCATTCCCTTTGCCTTTTCCTTCCTTCTTTGAAGATGATTCCCCTGATACACTAACTCTAGTTTTTCCTATTTCAATATATATTGCTTGAACATAAACCTCATCACGATTATTAGGTCCAAACATAAACACAACATTACGAATATAAGAAGGAAAAACACATATATATTTCATAAGAGTTTCTTGTGTCGCCAATGGAACATCTAACATCAAAGCCATCTTACAAAATTCATCTATATATTCCTACACAAATTTTCCTTTTCTTAACTTAAGACTTTGTCATTCAATTAAATCCTTTTCCTTATATCCTAATGGATAGAACTTTTTCGTAAGTGCAGAGATAAAATAATTCCATGATGGAAAATTTTACCAACATGTTGAGTTCCATGTTGCATCTTACTTTTCCACAAGATGAGAGTTGTGCCTTCAAGACGAAGTGGTGCCAATATTATTTTTGTTTCCTCATATTTGATTGATTGCACATTAGAATATACATCCATCTATCTAACCCATTTAGTAAGTTTTTCAGCATTAACTTCTCCATCATACATAGGAAAAACAAATTTTACATCAATTTCAACTAATTGCATGTTAGGCTTATGTTTATGAGCATGTTTTCTTGCAGAAGTAGGATTTGAACTTGTACTTGAAAAATAAGAAGATGGAGATGAAGGAGGTGAAGGAGGAGTTTTTGGACGGTCCTCTGCTTCTTCACTTTTGTCTTTCTTTGAATATTCCCCTTGAACTGATCTCTTTCGTTCCAAGTAATAATCATACAATACTTTTACCATCTCCGTTATGGAAAATCAAGTTTTTTGAAACTCTCTTTCATTTTGAGAAAGTCCTTCTTTCGATCACATATTCTCACTTTGAGATGTCCTCTTTCTTGATCCAGTCTTAGGATCCCCTTCTACAAGCTCTCCTTCACCATGACTTAGTTTTTCCTTGGTGATCATGCATACTCAAAAACAACCAAATGTCAACCTTCTCTAATACCACTTGATCTGAAATGATATTTTAAATGACTTTCTTAAGTATGTTGCATGGAAACGTTTACCAGTTAAGACTTAATAAGAAATAGAAGAATCTTAAGAATAGAATTTGCAGCAAATAAGAAGTGAAAATAAAAAACCATAAAAATATTCTAGACACCATAATTTGATAATGGAATTTGGCAACTTTGCCTATATCTCCCAGCCTTTGTCTCAGTGGGAGAAGTTTCTTTATTAATCTCTTCAATGCTTTAAAAATAAATCAAAATGGAATCAAATGCGTCTTAGTCCGGACTCACTATTTTTTTCTCAACCTCAAGAATCCAACGCAACTGACGACAATGAAAAAGACTGAGCATAGCTCCTGAAAATGGCCTCCAAAGCTTCACTACCTTACTGGCTTCTCTGAAAAACAATACACTATTCTCCAAATGTTTACATAAATTTGAGCTTTGGGCAGATGGAAAAACCTTTTATTTATAAATAAATGGTTCTGGGATCAAACCCCAACAAACCCACTCTTTGGCTCAAAATCTTACCAAATTACATAAAATATAGTTTCAACCACCCAGTTTTATAATGATTCGAATCTCTCACTTTTTAAATGGGTAATAAAATATATTTAAAAAAAAAACCACTTTAAAACTTTCCATATGGAATTATTTAATGAGATACAACCTTTTGGTTTGCACCATTTAATGTGGAATGGCACTCAATATTTTTAACGTGGCATAATCCTGGCGCGATATAATATGGTTTTATAAATATATCGTTAACGAACACCGAAATATATCGTCGACACATTTAATGGTTTGTAGGGGCTCCGACCAACCCTTTTTCAACCATATCACAATAAGTAAATAAACGTCGATGCTCATTAAATATTGTCAACGTGCCTTGGTGGCTGGTGAGACTTGTGGAAGTCGTTGGTGCTAGGATAGGTGTGGAGTTTGATTCTCATGTAGTATAATTGGTAAATAGTGTCAATTTTGATATTTGGACCATTTGGCCTCATTAGGTTGTCACTTGCCACCATTGGATTGGGCCACGTGTCACCTTGTGATTAGTCAACTAATCTCAATTAGCTTGCTCAATTTTGATATTCGAACAATTTGGCCTCATCAGGTTGTTACTTGGGATCGTTGGATTGGACCACATGTCACCCTGTGATTGGTCAATTAATCTCAATCAGCTTACCCAATGTACTTATCAACTGTCCACTGCCACATGTCGCACTGAGAAACTGCCATGTTTCAACGTAAATGTGCCACATGTCACTTCAGAGTTCTTCCACGTCATCTTTGACCAATTGACTTTTTTCATCTTTGAGAAAAAATTTAGTCTGTGATAACTTTCGCATATGGACTCGGATTTTCGATTTGTTTACACCACCGAAAAGCTTGTGATGAGCACACGATCATGTTGTTTTCTCGAGTGTTTGATAACATTGATTTTGGAGAATTTCAAAATCCATTTTGGATTAATAAGACACATACAATGAATGCGTTTGAGAAAATGGGAGAATAAGTTTTGAGATCTCTGCAACTCGGAGACAAACCCTAACACACTGAAATTCCAACAACTCGTGTTCGCCTGATGCGCACTCTGACGCCAGAGCACTGACCGCCAAATACATCGAACTGTAGACTAGAACTCAGCACGGTCCCTGTTAGCCTTACAATGAGCTTGGGGGAGGGGGGAAAACCCCCCTCGTATAGCGACATAGCCGCTAACGACAAAGCCGGGTCCCATGCTAAAAGTCCAGCTTTCGAACCACTGGTGCATATGAGGGAGCAGTTGTTTACCCAGGAACAAACTTTCAGCAAAGAAATGGAGCTGGAACCCAGTACATCCCACACGCAAGCTTCCAAAAACTGGCTGCCAGGTAAGTGCATCCCTCAACTGGATAAACCACCTCTGTACCAAATAAAATCAACTAGGGTGGGGGAGCACACCCAGTTCATGATGGAACATGCACTGATAGGTAAATTCTTGGGCCTCTAGCCAACTGAGAGAGATCTCACTCGCTGGATTAAAGACTGGTGGAACCCTAAAGGAGACTATGAGGTCCATCTAGCTCCAAGGGTTTTTTTACAATCATACTATACAATCTTGAAGATAAAGACAAAATATTCGACAACGGACCATATTTCTACAAATCAGTGGGCCTTTTTCTAAGATTCTGGACTGATAGATTCAACCCAGAACAAGAAGACTTCACAAGAGCCCCGGTCTGGATCAGGCTCTACTCCCTGCCTCAGGAATTTTGGCTAGAAGAAATACTTATGGGCATAGGGAACACAGTGGGTCAATACGTCAAGGCTTCAGAGGCCACAAAGATAAGAAAGTATACATCATACGCCCTTATCTGCATCTATATGAACATATCGAAGGCCTTGCTCGGCTCCATCACTCTAGAATACCAGGATGAGGTCTGGAACCAAACAATCGACTACAAGCATATACCCTTTTGGTGTCGGAAGTGCCACGAGCACGGTCATCTGTTCAGAGACTACCCCTTGAATGCCCCAGCCCCTAAGCCCTCTGAGGCCAAGAAAAAGGATGGTTTTACCAACGTCACAGGCAGGAGAAATAACCCTCCAAGAAAACAGAACCAGAGTTCGGCCCCAAAGGTCCCCTCCAAGACCTCTTTTGATTCCCTGAACCATCTTTCGAAAGAGACGGATTCACAGAACCCCCCCCCCCCAAGTTTCAGGGCAAGGAAAAGGAAAAGGCCCGGAAGTGCAACATCCAACACATCCAAAGGACTCAACTCAGTCAACACAATCCATTAGGGAAGAAGATACTAATATGATCATGGATGAAACGGATCTGGCAGAAATTGACCTAGAACAACTGGAAGAAGCACTCAATCAAAAGGATCTAGAGCACCTCCAAGTGGATCAGCTCAGGAAAGTGCATAAAGTGTTTACCAACTCAACCGTGGGATCAACAGCCAGGCTGGGCATCTCGACAGATCTGACCATCGAGCAAAAAAAAAACTACAAAGGAAAACAAAAGGCATGGCCACAAACCAGCCCAACAACTCATCAAGGAAGTAGGGCACTTAATGATCAACTCTGGGCAGATACAGAGGCTTTCAGAGGGATATCTCCACCCCCCCCCCCACCATCCTCATGATGAAGATAATATCTTGGAATATCAGGGGACTTAACGGAAGATCTAAGCAACGGATCCTCTGAGATTGCATCAAAATAGAGAATCTGGATATCCTATTATTGCAAGAAACCAAATGTGCAGGAAGGGAGGCGGAGAATATTTTTTGAAACAACTGGAAGAATGGGGAGTTCCTCTTCCAAGATTTAGTGGGGGCTGCAGGAGGACTCGCTATCCTTTGGAACCCTTAGGTGGTCACTTTACTTCATCCCTTCTCCACAAGAAATACTCTAACAGCTCTCTACAAAGATGTGGCCTCCTCCAAGGATGGCACTATCACAAACATTTATGGTCCGCAGTCTATGCAAGACAAGGAAATATTTATACGATCTCTTCAATATGTTCAAATCCTAATACACACTCTGCATTGGATAATCGGAGGTGACTTCAACATGATCCTAACGTTGGAAGAAAAAATAGGCGGCTCAAAGAGGTTGGAGCAGGACAGCGGTATGTTCAAAACCCTAATAGAACAACTGAACATGGTTGACATGGAAACCCGGAATGGAATCTTTACCTGGTCCAATAAAAGAATACGGCACCAGCACGTGGCCTGCAGACTAGACTGTTTTATAGTGACCAAGGCTCTCCTTGAAAGCGACCAGGCTTTGGAAGTAGATATTGTCCCTAAAGCAGGGTCGGACCACTGGCCCATCGTCTTCTGCATGGACCCGGGTTTCCCACCTAGGCCCAAACCTTTCCGTTTTGAAAAGTTTTGGCTCTCTCACCCAAACTTTCATCAGTTAGCTCACACCTGGTGGGCCCAAGCAGAAATTGAGCATGGAACTCATATGTACAAACTCCAGAAGCGCCTCAAGAACTTCAAACTGTACCTAAAACAATGGAACAAATCCACATTTGGAGACATTCTCCTTAGAAAGTGGGAAATCGAAGGACAACTAGAAGAACTCCAACGAACTTTCATAGCAAGGAATCAAATGCAGGACCTAGCGTGGGAAGAGGAACAGTTGATAATGAACTTAGAGACCTGTAGAGAACAAGAAGAGATCTTGGGGAGGCAAAAACCCAGGGTCCAATGGCTTAAGGAGGGGGAGCGCAACACAAAATTCTTCCACATGGCGATGACGCACCGTCGATATATTAATCGCATCTCCCAGCTGGAGGATGAGAAAGGTGTCCCAATAAGAGAGCATGACAAAATAGCGGAGGCGCTTAATTCCTTCTATCAAGATCTCCTAACAGAGACCAACACAAATAGGGGGGAGGCCATCCAAAAAGTCACCCGGCACATACCATGATTGATCAATTCAGAGCAGAGAAGTTATTTGATGAGGCCTATCACTCAGTCTGAAGTGGACTCAGCCGTAAAGGACATGCCCCCAGGGAAAGCACCTGGACCTGATGGCTTTACCACAGACTTCTTCCACCACTGCTGGGACATGGTCAAGGAAGATGTCTGGCTGGCAGTTGAAGAATCCATAAATTCTGGACAAGTTCTCTCTACCTTAAACACAACCTTCATCACTCTCATCCTAAAGGAGGAATGGGCCACCCACCCGAAGCACTTCCGTCCAATCTCCTTGTGCAATGTCATTTACAAGATAATCATGAAAACCATTGCCAATCGCCTCAAACCACTCCTGTCGCTTATCATTTCAAGGGAGCAATATGGATATGTGGAGGGGAGACAAATATTGGACAGTGTCATATTGGCCAATGAGGTGATCCACTCCTTAAAGACAAGCAAAACACCAGTTATGCTCATTAAACTTGACCTTTCAAAAGATTTTGACAGGTTAAGTTGGCAATACTTGCGGTCGGTTCTGGATTCCTTCGGCTTCTCGAATGACTGGGTGGACTGGATTCTCAAGCTCACTACTTCCTCCTTTTTCTCAATTCTTGTCAATGGCACACCCTCCCAACCTTTCCTCTCTACCAGGGGAATCAGACAAGGTGATCCTCTATCTCCTTTCCTCTTCGTAATTATGGCGGAAGGCCTAGGCCGATATCTAAAAGCAGCAGTCCTAGAAGGAACGCTTGAGGGGCTGCCACTCCACAACTTGCACCCGGCGCCCTCGCATAGCCAGTTTGTCGATGACACCCTCCTTATGAATACTCCCACAGCCAAAGAGGCAACCAAGCTCAACTCAATTCTCTCTGACTTCTTGGATGCGTCAGGTATGCTGTTCAACCTGGATAAGTCCAAACTTTATTTCTTCAACACGCCAGTCTCGGTTCAGGCCCACCTCTCAAGAATTCTTGGCATAGATAGATGCTCCCTCCCCTCCACCTACTTAGGCATACCCTTAACCAGAGAAGCGACGAGATCTATCTCATGGGATAGCCTGCTATTATCCATTGCTAACAGGCTGAATAGCTGGACCTTCCGACCTCTGAATATTGCGGCTAGATTAGTTCTGCTTAAATCAGTCCTGCAAGCTTTACCTACGTACCTCTTTACTGCTTTGGCTGCGCCCATTTCGGTCATCAAAGCCATTAGGAGTCTTCAACGTAATTTTCTATGGAAGGGACACCAGGGAAATAAGAAATGGGCCCTTGTTGGCTAGGATAAGGTGTGCAGACACAAAAAATTCGGAGGACTGGGCATTCGGGACCCAGGGAAAATGAACCAGGTCATGGGAGCCAAGATGTGGTGGAGATGGCTGCAACACCCACATGAAATCTGGGCACAGCTATGGAAGCAGAAATATGCACCAACAACGCAACACAACCAGCTAATCAGATTCAACGAACAGAGGCAAGGATCCAATATCTGGAACACCGCTTGGCGGAATCGCTCCCTCATACAACAACATGCCTTCTGGGAAATAAGGAATGGTGAAAGTGCATTATTTTGGCAGGACTCGTGGCAACAACTACCTCCTCTTGATGAATTGGAAATCCTTCACCCTCTTAAGATCAAGCTGTAGAAATACGACCTCAAAAAGGTTAAGGACTTCTGGTTCCCAAATAACGGACGACAGCAATGGAGACCATGGAAAACCAGCAAAACAAATCTACAGATTGTGGAGGACTTCAACCTTCTACCATGGCAGGAATGCATGAAACTCAGGAAGATTTCTTTTAAGGATGGTATGGATATTCTTCGATGGGGTCACTCCACCTCAGGAATTTTCTCAGTCAAAGAAGCTTACCACCTTCAAATGAACCCTCCGAATCAAGCCCCTGAAGGAATCTGGAGCAAAGTCTGGCAACCTTTTCTCTAGCCCAAGATCTCCCTTTTTCTTTGGCTAACAGCTCAAAACCGCATCCTCACCTGGGACAATCTTATTAAGAAGGTCTTCACTGGCCCTTCTAGATGCCCACTTTGCCAACAAAGTGAGGAAACCATGGAACACCTTCTCAACAATTGTCACTACAGTCAGCAGATCTGGGATTGGGGAGCTCAAGCTATGCGTCGTTCCCAGCGGAATTTTGGCAGCATTCGGGACACTCTGGCCAATTGGGGAACTTCCCCCTTTCACAACCCAATTCTCCAGTGCATTTGGAAGCTGCTCCCGGGCTTCTCCCTCTGGGCAATCTGGAAGGAAAGAAATCAAAGAATTTTCAACTCCAAACCTTCCCCTTCAACCAGTACTTGGGAAAAAATAAAATTCTTTATCCGTGAAACCATTCTTAATAATTCATGGCTTCACGATGAGATTCAGTGTAAGCCTGAGGAGAAGCTCATTCTGGAAGGATGGAACCTGCATCTGCGAATTAAGACACAGGGGAAGACCAACAGGGGGCGTGAAAGCAATCCAACAGTTTGGACCCCTCCCCCATTTGGCTTCCTTAAGCTTAATTTCGATGGGTCCTCCAGGGGAAACCCTGGACCAGCTAGTTTCAGAGCCGTCCTCAAGAACAACATGGGTGAGATTACTCATATGACTACTGGCTTCTTGGGTGAAAACACAAACAATGTGGTGGAGATCACAAGTCTTTTAAGAGGCCTTCAAGTAGCGGTTCAACACCATTTCCTTCGGCTGATCATTGAAGGAGACTCACAAGTAATAATTCAACTCATATTGAAAATCCTTCATGGTCAATCTCCAGGGCAGATCTCCCCCAGCTGGAGACTCTCCGGACTTCTGAAGGATTTTGAGGGCTTCATCCACCCCAACTTGACCCTCATTCCCGTTCATGTGAAACGAGAAGCTAACAAGGTTGTTGATCACCTGGCAAACATAGGAATTGACTCAAAGGAGAATCCTATCTACTGGCAGGCCAACGTCTCTGAAGAAACAGTCCTCTCTATGCAATGCAAAGACCTTGCTAGTAGAGACTTCCCCGCCCCGGATGGGGTGACACGCGGCATAGAGGAGGTGACACCCGGACTCACACTCAGCGCTGGTTTAATGGTTGATGGCCACCACCCACACCTCCGCATTAACGATGGTGGATGACCATAGCAGAGGACATGCAACGGAGGTACTCCTCCCTCGCGTGACCATTAAACCCCCCTGTGCACACGAATTCATCGTTGTTATGGATGGACGGAGGCTTCGACAGTTTGGTTATGGTTTTTATTTTGAGCCAGAGCAGCGAAGGAAGGCTCCTAGTGCAGCTATGCCATGGTTATTTACCGCCTTCTCTCTGCAATCTGAGAAGATTTTCCAGGGCTGGTGGCTTCTCTGTGGGTCTCAACAGAGTTGGCTTGCCTGTGCTCAGCACCCGCAACCGCTCTTGACCTGGTTTTTTTCTAATTCATCTCTGCATTTGATTGGCATTTGCTTGGGTACAATGGTTAGGAAGCGAGGAAAGCCTCGACGGGATTCTGCTTGGGACGTCCACAAAGTGCATAGGCGTCGGGAGGAGGACCTTGAATGGGCCTTGGCTTTGGCGTCTTCCATTCTCAGGAAGAAGGCACGGGTTGAGAGGAGGGCGGTGCTCAACACCATCATTGAACAGGGAGCTGGCTGCAGCAGGACTGAGAAGGAGACCGAGCCCGCGGATTTGTTTTCAGGTTGTGTTGTGGAGGAGGACCTGTTGATTGGGGACTTTCCGTGCGACGAGAAGCCAAGCGCCATGGAGATGCTCAGTAGGAAGGGCACCAAGTGCATCTCGACTAAGGACGATGACCTTCCTGGCTGCGTGGTGGAAGAAATCCCATGGACGGGTGACCTGCAAGCTACAGGTGCCGAGAAGATGGTGAAAGAAGAGACGGTTGTGGTGCAGAGGAAGCTTGCGGTTGGCATTGGCAAAGCTATGGAACTGAAGACTCCTCCTCCTAGTGGCCTGGGTGGCGGAACGCATGGTCCTCTCCTCAGTGACGAGCACCTGGCCTTGGTGTTCGAGCTCCGTAGCCACATTGCAGACTTGGAACACAGGGCCCTCATCATGGGCCATCGCATAGATCTGCTCCTTGATGCGTTCTCCAGGGCTCCAGCTCAGCGAAAGTGCCCCCTGTGCACGTAGACTTTTGCCATTCCGACGGGGACTGGAGGGAGCGACACGTCACCGGGTGCCTAGGTTCCTCTGCTTTCCAGGTTTTTCGTTTTACTGTGTAATTGTTCTAGGTTTATCTGGACCACTGGCATCTGTCCTGGTTTCCTACGGGCAGGACAGATGTCTCTTTTCTTAATGTATTACTGTATAATTGCTAGATGCCTCCCACTAATGCTGGTTTCCGAATACCGACAACATTTTTGGTGACTGTAGCCATGACTCTGTTTATTTTGTCAAAGTTTTGAGATAATCTAATATAGCAGGTACTACACCTTTTTTATTTAAAAAAAAAAAAATAAGACACATACAAAATCACAGTATCACCTAAAAAACCAAGGCCCAATTCAACCAAACAACTTTTATTTTTCTCCTTGATTTTTTTTCTTGAATGAAAATAATTTGAATTAAATTTGTTGGATTGATTTACTATTTGTAATAGAACCCATTAGATTTTTATTTTTTTTACAATAGATTAATTTTTAATAGTTAATCAACCTATATGGTTTTTTCCATAGATTCAGAAGACACACACAAACTCACACTTTCTCACCTACAAAAATCAAGGCTATAATTAAACCCAACCAAAAAAAATTCTTTTTTGTTTATTTAAAATTAATAATAACATTATATTATACTATATCATATGATATGTATTATATTATAGAAAATTGGAAATTCTACCAAAACAAGACAAGAAAACATTTTTCTTATGTCTAGAAATGTACAAGAAAACATTTTTCTTATGTCTAGAAATGTTTCATGCACTTGTTGATTCTTCTTTAACAAGAAGAGAATGGAATGGTGTTGGCTTGGCACATAATAATGGGATAAAGGTTGTCCATTATATTTTAGGGTCACTATTTCATTAGGTTAGATAAGGTTAAGTCATCAATTTTGGCTCCACTCCCTTAGTCTCACAAATCCCTATGACCCTAAAATAGAATAGATAAAAAATATCATTGTTAGTGGGTTTACTTTCTCAGTCTAACAACACCCTACTAACCACTTTGTTTCAAAACATCCTATTTCATGCATTTTATATTTTGCACCATATTCTAATGAGTTGCAGATGTCCTAGTTAATATATTGTTTCTTTCTTTTGAATTCCATTGAAATTAATGTGTTAATAAAGGAAAGCATTATCTTGAAACAACTCATAAGTATTTTAAAGAAAAATTGAGTACCGAGGAAACATAATTCTCTAGAAATCTTGGCCTGCCTATTTTTATAGGTTTCTTTTCCTTCATTTGAAGTAGGTTCTTCCATCACCCTAGTAACGAGGTCATCCAAGTCACCTTCTTCTAGGATATTAAAAACCCTAGCCTTCCAGGGATTGAAGTTTGAAGCCCCTTCAAGCCTATTTTCTTCTTTCACTGAAGATGAAGCCATACTGAAAACACGATATGATATAAAAGAATCTTATTGTTGATCTACAAAACAAAACCTTAGGTTTGGATCTACGCATGCTCAAAAGTCTGCCACAATTGAGCTCTTTTCACACCCTAAGCTTTGATACCATGTTAGAAATTTAAGGGAAAACTAGAAACATAAATATTCTTTCAATTTTATTTACTACTGTTGTTTTGGATCAACAATTTATATTCACAAATTCTGATGTAAACCAATAACAAAAATAATACAAACACTCTAAACATTACCTTAGCAAAAACAAGGAATAGATCTAAACATTACCTTAGCAAAAACAAAGAACATATCTGAACATTTCCTTAGTAAAAACAAAGAACATATTTACCTGATGAGATTGTTGTTGTCCTCTTTTTTGTATGCTTAGAAAAATCTTTAAGGATCATGGATCAAACCCTCAGGGGTAGATCTCATCATGATCTAGTGAACATTTTGCCAATAAGAACTTAGGGAAAATATCATAAAACTAGCCAGCATATCAAACAACAAGTACTAGGATGAAACATGGGCACCACTATCCAAAAAGAAGGCCACATATAGCCTTAACAAAAATTGTCCAAAAACAAAATTTTTATGGTTATAACAGTAGTTAGAGGGCTACCTTACAAACCCTATTAAGGGAAACAAACATAGGTTACCATAGAAGAAGCAAAGGCAACAACATAGGTGGCACTAGTAATAGGACAATGACAGCAAAAAAGTGCAACAACAGTGAGACAATAGAAACAAATAGCAAGGAGACAACAAAAAATCATGTACATGTGACTTTACCAGCAAGAAGATAGCAACAACCTGAGGAAAACCCTTAATGTTCAGTAAGAGAAAGGTCCAAGGAGGGATGCACCCTATACCAACAATGAAGGAGGTAATCAAACTACTATCCCAGTCCAAGGAAGGATCCACAACACATATATCAGACCCAGGAAGGGAGTCACACTACTATCCAGTAAGAGAAACAATCCCAAGGGAGGCCCGCACCATTTGATAAACCAGAAAATTAGATCCAAGAGGGATGCATTACAAGCCAACATAATAAAAATAGACCTAAAGAAGTCACACCCTTTACCAAACTAAACAAGAAGGATCCGCAATAAATTTCAAACCAAGAGAGGTTTTGGAGGAAAAATAATGAGTCAGAGAGTGAGGGGAAGATGTCTCCTTTTATAGTTTAGATAGGAGGTTAGGGTTAACTAAATTAACCCTATATTTAGGGTTATATTAAACCCTAATAAAATAAACAAATTAAATAATTCATATTTTAATCTAAAATATTAATTAGAATAGTCGACAAGTCAAGATGGCTAGCAAACACCCAAACCACATAAACAATAAGGAGGACATGGCTCAAACAAGGCGAAGCAACAATAAAAAGACAAATTCAAAGGGGGGGTCTTTTTCAATGGAAAAATGTGCACAATGGTCTCATGATATAACTTATAATATTTTATCATCCCAACGTAAGAGGAAGGTCAATGATGTGATAATATCCATCTTCTTAACTTCTCCTAGGTCTCATGGATCATCTCAGGAGAGAAGAAGATCACACATCATATTGGATTGGTACTTAACCAAGAAATTGCCTAGTCTCATACTAGGATACCCCAGAACACATATGGGGGCCCTAGATCACATCTAGGGTTTTATCCACCAAGGTACACAACCAAGGATCAATCCAAGCATGAGAAATGATTCCATGGAACACATATAGGGGCCCTAGAACACATCTAGGGACTTATATCATCAAATGGCTTGGTCCTTGACCAAAAACCCCAACAATACACTGGGGGCCCTCTCTAGGGTCTTTTTCCATGGCTCTCATTGCTTAGTCCCAGACCAAGAACCCCAAGAGTGTACTGAGGGCTCTATATCTCAGCTAGGCTCTTTGCCATCCTCTCGGATAATGGCTCTTGCAATTGCTTAATTTGAACTAATAGTTATTGATCCCTCTCCATACTTAATAAATTTTATTATTATTATTATTATTATTATTAATTAATTAATTAATTATATATATATATATATATATATATATAT
>ML778584.1:510830-611442 GCA_009831015.1 Picea engelmannii
TATATATATATATATATATATATATATATATATATATATATATATATATATATATAATTGGTATTCTTTTATATACTTAATGAATTTAAAACAAAAATAAATTTATATTAATATATTTCAAATTATTGATTTTTTCTATACTTCATAAATTTAAAATTAAAATAAATCTATAATAATATATTTAATATAAAAAAATTGGTATGTAATATTTATTAATACTTAATTTCAAAAATTAAACCTTTTATGTTTTTTAAAATATACTCAATCACGCTAATAAATAAAATGTTAAACTTGAAAAGGCTTTTACGTTTTTTTTCGTAAATAGTTATTGTTTCACGCAAATCATTTATACTTTGTGTGTAAAGGATGTTCACCCTAAGACAATGCAATCCCCTCTTTTGTATATCATAAAATACTACATTCACATCAAACATTTATGTTATGTGTGCAAAAGGAGGTTCAATGGAGGATTTTGAAGCTCCCTAATTATTGATATCACCCAACATTGTACTATAGATATAAATATAAGTGGTTAACTCTAAAAACAATTTTTATTTGATAAAGAAAAGTTCTGTTTTTTATTGTTTTTATTTTAAAAAAAATTACCAATTTGAATATTTTGAAAATAAAGTAAATCCTTGGGTTCAATGGAAAAGTTGATTAGGAATTAAAAAACAAACGGATTTTCTCTGCTTATTAATTTTTTCTTCGAGGACGATTTGTATTGTATGCATTGGGGATATGTTCGGTAGAAGATTTTGGAGTTCCCTATATTTTGATATCACACAACATTGTAGTATAGATATAGGTGATATGACATGACAAACATTGTTAATATGAGTGAATTAATACTTTTTTAGGTAGCAACATTAGAAAAAGGATCTTTCTTCTTATTAAATTTCTCTTAGTTAGTGGTTATAAAGCATATGGCATATTTGTGGTAGGTGTTAGAGGGTTTATGGTTAGTTGTTACGAGGGTTGATTTTTATATGAATATGGGTTAAGGGTAGTTAGGATTAGAGAATAGAGGTTATAAATTTTATTTGTGTAGTGTAATAAGGGTTAAATATTGTGAAAGGTTAGTCTTTATAGGGGTTATACTAGTTAAGGATTAAGCTTTATAGGGAAATTTATACATGTTAGCATCTATAGAGGCTACATAAGTTTTATACTTGGGGTTTATAGATATTAGGGTATAAAGGGGTTATATGTTATGGGTTACCAAGGTTCATGTTTATAAAAGTAATAGTGATTATGGGTTGGGGTATTAGTGATCTAGGTGGATATTGGTGAACACCCATCTATTCCAACTAGCTCCTCTTGGCAGTTTTTAGTTCAACACATTCTTCTGTACTTCTTTGTAATTATGGGTTCTACACTTCTAGGGTTATCTGAATCCCTACACATATTCCAAGTGGAGACTGGTGGCCGTCCACCTAATGTAATTGGCTTATTTTGGAAGTTTACATGTCAACACATCTTTTTGTACTTCCAAGGCCATTTTGGGGCCCTAAACAATGTTTTTTTGGCTTTCCATAGTCAAATGATAGTCGAAGTCAGAGTTTGATGACATAATGTGTATCTCTCGAAAATACCTTTCTAACAGGATATCACATGCCAAACAAAAAGGTCGTATGCAAAATTTATGACCCTCGGAAGTTGAGGTACCAACCTACCTAGCAAGGCCCACACAAATTTTGGCGTTTCACTTCCTAGGGTTAGGGTTTTGGATGTCTAGGGTTTGGGAATTCATGAGTAATGTCAAAAAGGCCTATGGAGCCTCATTGTAATAATTTTTCTCAAACAGATGTGCATAGAAGCCACATCTCTTCTCATATATAGCTACCACCATTTGAGCAAGTTGTTTTCAGTTCTATAGTTTTACAGTTTCAACCTATTTCATTTGTTCAATAGAATTTATTGTTCATTGGATATTTGTTGTTGTTCTTCATATCTCTGTGTTATTGTATTTATTCTTTTAGTCAGTTTGTTTCTCTCATAAATCCGGATCAGTGGTATCAGAGCAGTCTACTCTTCATTTATTTTTCTTCGTGCATGTCCCTGACAAGATCTCGATACAAGAAGTTGTGACTCAAACCAGTCAATCCTTTGCAATATCGGTCGAGTCGAGCCCAAAAAAAACCCATGGGGGGTGAAAAGAAGGATGATGGAGCAGAAGATCCTTTTTACATGTTTCTCAAGAAATCCCTTTCAAGACAAAGGAATGAAATGATGGACAACTTTGTATAGATCCTTTGGCGGTTTCCTCCAGGAGAAGCATCTTCATCAAGTAGCCATGCAACCCCCTTCAAGGTACAAGTAAATTTTGATATTCCATTCTTTGAATGATTGATAGACACAGATGATGTAGATAAATGGTTGAATATTCTCGAACAATATTTTTCGGTCCACATTTTTTTTGATAGGGAAAATATTACTTTTGCACTCCTCAAGGTCATCCCCCATTGATCCAGGTGGATATCAGTGGCCACCCACCTTTTCCAAATGGATCAAAACAATTTTCTGGCAATTTTGGTAATTTACTATTTTTAGCAGTTTTTTCGGGTCCCAAACTTCTGGGGCAGTTTTGAGGTCCTAAACAACATTTTTTAGGAAAAAAGGGAGCAACATACAGTTTCGTTCGATGTTGCTCACATAAAAAGTTTTATTCCTTGGATATTTCTTTCTAACAATGTATCGAGCACCCCAAATGGACATCATATGCAAAAGTTATGCCCCCGGGAATTTGACATATCAACTACCTCCTTCGGGGCCCACAAACCTTTTGGATTTTCGTCTTCCAGGGTTAGGTTTTTGGATTTTCCTTATGTTAAAAATGCCCTTAGATCCTCCTTTTAATAATCATCTTCTTGCAAATGCGAGTAGTTGTCACATCTCTTCTTAGAGATATGTTGCCACCATTCTAGCAAGTCTTTCACTGTGTATTTTTACAATCTCTATACATTTATTTCATTAATAGAAATCGCGTATTGTTGTATTTCTCTATTTCTGCAAATATTTATGTGTATTTCATTGTATTATCTCTTCTTTCATTTCCCTCTCAAAAATAATCCAGATCACCCATGTTAACGACTGGTGGCATACTTACTCTTAGCAAAGGGATATAGAGGAATCTACAACATTTGTGGTCTCCCCCACATGGGATTCCTTTAGGAATGGCATGAAAGAACAATACTACCCTGTTGGAAGCTACAAGGACTAGTACACAAGATGGACCACCCTTCATCAGGAAAAGGACCAGACAATACCATATTTCACCAATATTTTCCATACCCTACGCACCAAATTGGGTATCAAAGACTTTGAGTGACATATGGTGCTCAAATACCATATCTTTTTGCATAGATACATTCATACAGAAATGGATTTTCTGGACATTGCATCATTGGGCACGGATTATAGATATGTTGTCAAGATTGAACAAAAATTTAAGTAAAAGAGGTGAGAGTTTGGATCTGCAAACTCCTCAAAGTCGAGGTAGGAAAAAGGAGGCCCCAACCCACACAACAAGGGATAGAGAAAAGATGACCACTCTCAAGAAAACCAATCCAATCCACAACACAACAAGGTTAATGAGAAGTTGATGAAGGACACAGTAAAATGGTGTGAATACCCTAAAATCCCTTGGCACAACACTGAAGAATGTTGCTCCAAGAAGTCACTCATGGTCAAGCTGAAATCTTCTAAGTCAAAGGTCAATTATGACTCCAAATCAAATTTAGAAGGATTGAAGTAGATTATCAATCCTGAACCCAATTCCATTGTCACTACAACCAAATTCCAACCAAGAAAAAAAGAACCAAAGGAAGGGGAACACCTCTTTCACTCATAGATATGGGTAAAGGGAGATCCACTTCATTTCATTATCAATAGAGGCAGTCATAAGAAGTTGATATAGTAGAGGTTTTCAAATGGTTGGAACTGTCTTTGACATCACACCCACAACCCTACAACATTGGTTGGCTACACCAAGGAGGAGATCTTTGTGTCAACCAACAATGTCTTCTTCCCTATGACATCAAGCCTTTAAAAGATGAGGTATTGTGTGATATTTCTCCCCTTGAAGTTTGTGATGTTCTTATAGGACAACCATATTTGTGGAAGCGACATGTGGTGTATGAGTCTAGACCCCATAGTGTTATTATTACTTTTGGTAGAGATTTGTATATGATACCAGAGGTAGTGCCTCCTCCTACTATTTCTTTAATCACTGCTAAAAAATGCAATAAGTTCATTTCACAAACCAGGAAGTATTTCTTCTTTTTGATCTGAGCTCACAGTAAGAACAAGGTCATCGCCACATCTGTGGCCTCTACACAGAGCCTCTCTTTGCAACAGAAGCAAGTGGACGAGATTGTGGAAGAGTATAGAGACATATTTTCCTTACCCATCGGGGTACTGATGCACTTCCAATTCAAGGATATAATTGATCTAACCCCCAATGCACCTCTGCCTAATGGACCAATCTATCTTCACTTGCTCATGGAAAATGATGAAATCAAGCGTCAATCCAAGAGTTGCTTCAAAAGGGTCACATCAAACTCAGCTCCTCCCCTTGCAGAAGCCTGATTGTGCTGGTGCAGAAGAAATATGGGACTTGGAGGCTCTGCATTGATTACAGATCATTAAAGAAAATCACAGTCAGGAATCGGTACCCAATTGCCACAATTTATTACCTTTTTGACCAATTCAAGGGGGGAAATTTATTCATCAAGATTGACCTAAAGTCTAGTTACCACCAAGTTCCCATCGAACCAACTGATTTATGGAAGACAAATCTAAATAAGGTCTCTTCTAATGGTTGTTCATGCCCTTCGGCTTAACAAATTCACCAACCCCTTTCATGAGGTTTATGGATGATGTATTAAGACCCTTCACCAATTCTTTTCTGGTGGTATATTTGGATGACATCTTCATCTTCAACAAAACTTAGGAGGAGCACATGAAACATATTCAACAGGTTTTGAGCAGTCTCCGACATCACAAGTTATATGCCAACTTGGAAAAATACTCCTTTTTCATGAACAGGGTCCAATAATTGGTCTAAGTTGTTTATGAGCATGGGGTACATGTTGATCCAACTAATATACAAGTGATTCAATACTATCTAGCCCCAACCACACTAACTGAGCTTTGGAGCTTCTTGAGACTGGTCAACTTCTACTGATGGTTCATGTTGGGATTCTCCCATATTGCATGGGCCCTCATCCAAGTGATCGAGGGTGGTGGCAGGGAAAAGTTTGTGGGGGGGGGGAAGGAAAAACAATGAGAATATGATTATATTGAGCATTGGTTGTGCTCAATTCTGGTACTCTCCTTACTCGATCTACAACAACCATTCAAGATTGAGACTGATGCATCCGACTATTTTCTAGGCATAGTTATCATTCATCACAGTCATTTGGTAGCATACCATAGTGAGACACTCTCAGATACTGTCCGTAAATATGCCACATATGATAAGGAAATGTATCCCATTGTAAAATCTTGTCACCAATGGAAACATTATATTCTAGGAAAGGAGATAATCATCCACACTGATCACTAGCCTCTACAGTTCATATAGGCACAAGGGAAGTTGCAGAGCGATTGCCATCATAAGTGGTCCACCTACCTGAAATGGTTCCATCTCAACATAAAGTATAAGACAAGGAGAAAAAATTGTGTCGTTGACTGCCTTAGTCGACCTCCCTTGGCTGCACTCACCACCATGCTCCATTCCTATGAACATGAGGCATCTGAGTGGCCCCAAATTTATCAGTAAGATCCAAACTTCACCTCCACCAATCAACTCTTGGGTACCTGCACGAATGCCACCAATTTTCACATTTAGGATGGATTTTTTTTTCCATCTAGGCCATCATTGTGTTCCTACAATCGAGCGTGAAAAGGTGATTTGGGAGGCTCACTACAGTCGGATGGAAGGAAATTTTGGCATGGATAAAATTGTGGTCGTTCTACAAAAACATTTTTATTGGCCAAAAATTCGACAAGATGTCAACAAGTATATCATGTCTTGCACTTCCTGCACCATTTCGAATCCAACCATCAATAAGAAAGGCCTATAAACCCATCTTCCTACTCTTGAGAGGCCTTGGGAATCCATCTCAATGGATTGCATGTCTAGCATTTTGTCCACCAAGAAAGGCAATGATTGTGTATTTGTGGTAGTTGATTGGTTTTTAAAGATGACCATTGTCACAGCCTGCAAGAAGAGAATCAAAACAACAGATACTGCCAAGCTCTTCCTTGAACATGTGTGGGTCCATTTTGGGATACCATAGACCATTATCTTCGATCGAGACAACATGTTCCTCAACACATTTTGGTCGAGTCTCTCATCATTGTTGGACACCAAGCTCACTAAATCCACTTATTTCCACCCCCAAACTAATGACCAAACATATGTCTTCAATCGAATGATTGTGCACATCCTACGCATGTAAAAATATAAGCATATGTGTACATGGGATGAGATTCGTCCTTATGTTCAACACAACTACAATAGTTCTCTCCATAGCTCCACTGACCATGGCCCATTCATGTGGGGTTCGTATTCCAACCCTTGGGTCCCATTGATGTTGCACTACCTCTTGCAACCACACAAGCATAATCTTCACATGTTCAGTATGAGGCTGGAAAAGCCACTAGATTCATTGAGTAGATTCATCACATCTGCCAATAGGTCCATGAGATTTTGCAGAAATCCAATGCTAAGTACAAGCAGTTTCATGATCAACATAGGGTACTGCACTAGTTTTAGGTGGGATAAAAGGTCTAGTTACATTTTTAGAAAGAGCACTTTATAGGGCCCCATTGGAAGCTCCGCCCACTGCGTTATGGGCCTTACCCTATCACCAAGGCTGTGGGTAGAAATTATTTTGATCTCAACACTCCACTCTTCCATGGCTTGCACCCAGTGTTTAATGTGGACCTCCTTCGACCATATTTTCCACCACTATTGGACACCTCATAGATCGCAGAAAAACTGACACCAACACATCTCAACCCTTACTGCATGGTACATGCATCCACTGGTCAGATAGTGGACACGCAGGTCAAGGGCACTCACTAGAAGAGGATCCAAATTTATCGAGTTGTTAAGGTAGGGCAGATCCTACACCAAGGAAGGTGGCTCACCCGAGGCCAAATTCAGAAGACATTTCCTCACCTGATGCCAAACGAACTCAACAAAATGGAGACCATTTATTCCTAAGGGGGGGACTTATCCAGGTGAATATTGGTGCCTACCCACCTATTCCAACTGACTCCTATTGAAATTTTATAGTTCATCATGTTCTTTTGTACCTCTTTGTAATTGTGGGTCCTACACTTACATGGTTTCTTGAGCCCTACATATATTCCAGGTGGAGACTGGTGGCTGCCCACCTAATCCAACTAGCTTATTTTGGAAGTTTTCATGTCAACACATCTTTCTGTACTTCTAGGGCCGTTTTGGTTCCCTAAACAATGTTTTTTTGGCTTGCCACAGTTAAACTTTAGATGAATTCAGATTTTGACGACATAATGTCTTTTTCTAGAAAATAGCTTTCCAACGGGATATCATGCACCTAAAATGGAGGTCATATGCAAAAGTTACAACACTGAGAAATTGAGGTACCAACTTACCCATTGGGGCCCACAGTTCACCTGCTATGGGTTAGGTTTTTGGATGTCTAGGGTTTTGGAATTCATGAGTAATATTAAAAAGGCCTCTGGAGCCTCATTGTAATCATTCTCCTCAGACAGATGCACGTAGTAGCATCTCTTCTCAGAGATAGATACCACCATTTGAGCAAGTTTTTTTTAGTTTTGCAGTTTTACAGTTTTATCCTATTTCATTTATTCAATAGAAGTTATTGTTCATTGGATATATGTTGTTGTTATTCCTATCTATGTGTTATTGTATACAGTCTGTTAGTTGGTTTGTTCCACTCATAAATCTAGATCAATTAGGGTTTATGGGTTATATGGATTAAGCGTTAGTGGTTGTTAAATTTACATGGGTCTTTAGGTGATAGAGGTTTGTAGTTATATGGTTTCTGGTAATTTAAGTTTATAAGTGTTAGTGGTTTTGGAAGTGAGAATAGATAAGGGTAGGGGTCATTAAGGTGATTGGGTTAAGAGCTTAAGGGTGTGTAGGAAACAATAATATAATTTCTATTTTTTATAAGTTGCCTACATAGGGTCTTTAAATTTTCTTTTCTCGTCATGACCATTCTCACTAAACAACACTTGTCACTTGTCGCTTTTTACACATCTTTCTTTCGATTTTCATTTTCATGACTGTAAGCATGAAAACTCACAGCTGGAATTGACACTTTGTTTCGATTTTTTATTAAGGAAAACTGTTCATGTGGTCTATTATCGAATTGTCATATTTTTGCTATGAACATGATTGTTCTCCTTCTTTATAACTCCTTGGTTCTAAACGAGCATTGGTTACATAAGTGAAAGGCCTCCATGCATTAATTTTTTATGGATATTAATGGAGTTTTCATTCATAAAACTTTTAATTTTTCAATTTTATTTAATACACTTACCTTTGTAATCAAGCTATGAATTGTTGGGTATGTGTTATATTATTTGCAAGAGTAGTAGTGCCTGAGCGCCTGCGCCCCCGAAAATTTTTTTTTGGGCCGATATATTTTTGCCGGTTTCTTGCCGACATATTATCACCAGGCCGACATATTTCCGTGATATTAGGTGGTTTTCGGCACATGGTTTTTTGCCAATGGTTTTCTATTTCCGGTTAAGGAATTAGGGTTTTGGACTAATCCAGGTCATTGGGTTAGGGTTTTGGATGCCGCTGGCTCCTATATTTATATTGTGTTGTAAACAATGTAACACAAGTGTATCAATATAATATATGTTGGTTTTCCCGATTTGGGTTTCTAGGTGAAAAATCTCTGTGTAATGTTTGTATTTGCCATTGTATCTTTTTTGTTCTTTTCTGAATATCAGTTTGCAGTAGATATTGTACAAGGTTAGAATTTACATGAATGTGCGCACTATGGTTTTCCAAGTGTTTAAATCCTTATACGTACCCATATTCCAATGTGTCATATGAAGTATTGCAAGCTATTACTTCTCTGTATGGTCTAGAGCTTCACGATTTCATTCCCACGCATGGTGATTAATGTTTTTGCCTACCATTTTGAACTGTCATAGCATTGTTTTGTTTGGGGCTATGGCTCTGTGTTTTTTCTATCAAACCCTACCTCTGATTTATATGTTGATTCCCTTTTATTAGCCATGGCTCCAGTGGTAAGGATTGAGCCCAATGGCGTCCAAACCTTGTTATCGTATGACAATGCCAGAGATGACTTAGAAAGGAACGATTGGTGTTTGTTTATTGAAAAGTTTGAGGGTTTCAATCTGAGAGTTGCCCAAGAATTCACATTGACCTTCGACGGTTGTAGAGAAAACATAGGCGACATGTAGCTTGAGCTAAATGAATATTTTTTAAGCCAAGCTACAGGTTTACCAGCTGTTGGCCAAAAGTGGTTCAAGAACACAAAGGTTGAAGAGGTCCCCTGGACTCTGTTGTTCACCTCACGGAAAATTACTAGTTGTGACCGAGGTATGCATGTCTCAGCTTTAAAACCTAAGTGGCATGACCTTCTTGCTATTGTGAAACAATTTATTACATGTGAAGGGAGATTTGGGTTAGTTTTCCTGTATCACCTGTGATTGCTTATGAGTTTCATTGACTTCCCGTTGAACATGCCCTACTTTCTACTTAGAAGTCTGTACAAGATGGGAAAGTAGTTTTGGAGGTGGAAGTATGATTCTAGTTTGTTCCATCATGGTTTATTTAAGATTATCATTGTGCATCAATTTCAACTAAACAATGATTGTTGGGATGCTTTTGTGTTATGAAATGGCTTTGGTAATAGTGAGTTGGGATAGGTCGACAAGCTTGTTATCACAAAAACCCTTGTGAAACCTACCAGCTCTTCTCCACTGCTCATGGCCTGTGATCCTGTCTCTAATTTCAAACCCTCGACCTACCCTGATGGTTTTCAACTGGATAGTCAACCGGATTTGCACCCAAAAAGTTGAACTAAAATTGTTAAAAAACCCACATGGAAGAAACTAAAGGGCAGCGTCAATGTTAATTATAAGAATAAAAGGGCCACTCATTGGATTTCACGATGTGATTGAAATAAACCCAAACCCTATGTAGACACAAAGAACACAATAGAGGTATGTGAAGACTCGTATTCAGAAATTGAAAGGTTCTTGCCCGAGGAGTAACCATTTTCATATGGACGTTTCCCTAACAGACCCTACGATTATGTTAGCAACTTGCCTCCGTGTTTAAAGGATAATCCTGAATTTCCTGGCATTCGATTCTATGATGAATCGACATGTCAAGTGGACGATTCTCTACCTCTTAATGCTATCAGTGTAAATGCACAGTCCCTATAGCCATAGTGTAATGAGTGTCGACCCTGTATCGACTGGTATTATACGAATGTGCCTATACTACAGTCTCGTCTTAAATATTTGAAAGACCAGGTGGATTCATTGATAAATGAGAATAGTAGACTCCAATCCATAGCTCAAGAAAAAGACAAACGCCTAAAAACTACAGGATCTGTCATTTTTAGGAATGTAGAGGCAATGGCAACAATAGTAAACTCCAAGATTGCTTGATTTGTTTTAATCCCATGATTTCAAGTATGATCTTTTTCAAAGTTTACCATGATTTTGTCACTCTCAAATTAGGATATATGATTTGATTGGATATATTGTCTTTCTTATAAATATTAATTTGTTTTGTTTGTTGAATAAAATATGATTGTAGTTGTAATTATAACTAGCTACAGATTCTGTAGCCCGTTAGAAAAAAATTGAATTGCTTGTTTTGATGATTGAAAATACATCTAAAATCTTCCCATTTTTATTTTTTTACAGGAACCCATGATTTCTAAGGAGATTTGAAGCATTGTTGGGATCTCCCAGCCATACCATATCTATGTTTTTAGTAAATAGATTAGGCTATTGATTTTTTTATATCAACTAAAATGTGGGAGGTTGCATCCCCTACATTTTTGGAACAGATTTGATGTTATCAACATGAAACATTTTGTTCCTGGAACCTATATAAGCATGTTATGTTGTAAACATGAGATCATCTCTTCCTGGGGAAAGACTATGGATTTTTCATTTACAGACTTGAATGAAATATAGTATTGGTTATAACTTTAGCTTCTCCATATTGTGGTTTTATTCAAGTTATGATTGTTTCAATTTGCAATTAGATTGTGATTGCTTTCACTGTCATGGTTTACTACAAGTTGGCATGATTAAAAATTTCATGTTATCCATGTTTTATGTTCCAGATTTAACACACAACAATCATTTTGTTCACACTTAGGTCAACATATTTATCTTCATCATTTGTTGAACATTTATACACAGGTTCTCACAACAGGATTTATCTTAATGTGGCTGCTTGTGAAATTATGAGATTGTTGTGATCACATATCTTATATGTTCTATCATTTGAATTCCATTATTGTTGCTTCACATTTATGAGAAGCAATTGTAGGTTCTATTGCAGGTTTACTTCATTAGACAAGGAGATTGGATGTTGCACATTGAACAAATATTGCATGCGATAACATGTCAGTTTGCTAGTTTAATTTCATTAGTTTAATGAATACATAAACTTCCTATAGCTAAAACATTTTCTATTAACTTTGATTTCTGTTTTCAATTAAACACTTTGATATTCTATTTCTTGGTTATAAATATTATAAGAAAATAAATCAAAAAGATTGAAAAATAGTTTTACTGTTGTTTTAAAAATCAATTCGTATTCGATTTTCATGGATTTAGATTAAAATTCGTATTTTGTAAATGTTAGATATATATTAGAAATAGAATCATTTGTATACGTTTTACATATAACAAGTAGGGTTATTTTATAAATATTAGTCAATTAAACTGTAAATATATATTAGATCTGTATATAGTTTTCAATGATTGTTATTCATCAAGTTATTTTATTTCCTTTAATTTTTTTTTTCGTTTTCTTTAGGACTTAGATCAGCCAACGGAGCCACTAAACCCGTCGGAGTGGATTAATCCAAACATCTTGGGTTAAGTAGACAACCCCGAACCAGATTCACTCCTCCAGTTGACAAGCGGTCAATTTCACCCGTCAACAAATGGCGCTAGAAGGAGGGTCGACTGACAAGATGGCCTTGTAGGAGCCTTTATTTTAAATGTATTCAATTCCCCCATGGCTCCCCAAATCACTGTGTTGGAACATTCTTTCAACTTCTCATTTCCCGATGTTCCCAGCAAGACAGTCTCTCTCTTTTCCAAACTCACCTTTGATGGTGGAGGTAATACATTTGCTATAGACCACCTTAACATGTTTTGGTGCAAATGCATCAAGCATGACATCTCATATTTAAGAGTTTTATGTAGACTGTTCGCTTTTACTTTTAGAGGTCGGATCAAACATTGGTTTGAATCCTTTCCAGCATGTCACATTTTTTATTGGTTTCAATTTGTAGATGAATTTCTAGATGCTTTTGAAATTTATGATTTCGATCAATTATGTGAAGAATTTCATACTTCGCTAATCAACGATGATTCATCTTTGGAAAACTTTTTGACAAGAGTCTATCATATCCTCTGTAAATTTAATTTCGATGACATGTCATTTGCATTAAATCTCTTCTATGATGCTTGCATCCCTTCCATCAAGTCATATTCAATCACGAACGAAGAACCAATTTCAAATCCTATCACTCAACTGCAAGAACAATTTTCTTCGCAAGATGAGAAGAATCCTTCCGATAATGTTGAACAAGCTAGGGAGGTAGAATCTATTGACCAGGTTCTTATTGACAACCAAATTGGGTTTTCCTCTGAATCGTTGTATTTTCAGTCTACAACTAGTATGGAAGAAGATTCCTTTCTGGCTCAAGGTGAATATCCTCATTCTTGTAATTCATGCTCTAATCAATATTTAAAATTAGTCATTGAAGAACACTTAAGCGACAAAAATCGTCTTGAATGTTCTAGTACTCCTATGAAACTGATTAGAGAAGAATATATGCAACTAGAAGAAGAAACCTTAAACCTTTGCCCTCAAAATGTACTTTATCCACAGGAAAAACTAGATGTTTGTCACATAAATTTTGAATTATCTATCACACAAAAGGAAAATCTAGATGATCATATTATGTTGAGGAATTCGTCACCAAAACAGAGTAAGAGTTTTAAAGAAAGTGAGGAGAAATGTCTTGAGAATACCATTGTTAATTATCGTAGATCAAGAGATTCTTTTCATGTGCTTATTTCTGATTCTTTTTATTTTTTATATCCTAATCTATTCCCAGACTATGTTGGACTTGACATCTTACCTACAACATCCTAATATTTTCCACCACAATCATATCCTTTCAATATGACAAATTTTGGTGAAATTAATTCCAAACCTAACATTGATAAAGTTGGAATTGATGCTTGTTCACTTTCATCACTCATATGGGAAAAGGACATGTTGCGAGATGATTTTACACGGTTTATTGTTGAAAAAGACAATGCACTATATTTTATGGAGATCAAACATTCCACATTTCACATTTGTTCTTTGATTAGCTCGAATCTTAATGTTTATGCATCACATTTTGAAATTATCAAACTCATTAAAGGAAGCATTCAAACCAATGATCTAATTGGCGTCATGAATCCTCTTATGATGATTTCCCCATCGATATATTCATTTCATCAAATTCATGGTTTGCATCCTCATTTTTGTGATAGGATCTTAGGATGGCTTGAATATTCATATATAAAAAAAATTCATAATAAAGATAAAGTTATGCTTGCTTTCTGTTTACCTAAGTATCTTCTAGGTAGGCGTGACATATTTCTTTTAGATCCTCCATGTGAAGAAATTAATGAACACTTAGAAAATTGTCAGGAGGATGGGGCATTTCAGCCTTGGTTGATGGTTATTTCATTTCCCCGTGATCTTGACAATTTTTTTAGAATCACCTACACTCGCCCATGCCATTATGACCCTTACCACGACAAGATTGCACAATGGTTGGAGGATTCGTACAACAAGAATATTCAAGGGAATGGTAAGATCATGCTTACTTTGTTTTTAGATGATGATTATGAAGGTAAGTGTGATATGTTTCTATCATTTTTTGATATATTACCATTCTTATTAGTAATGTTTGATTTTGTTTCCATTGTAGGATTAGAGTTACTCTGATGGCTACATTAGAAGCATGACTTCACATAGTATTCTGATTTGTTTAATAGTTAGGGTAGGTTTAGGAATATGTTTTTTTTCAGTTTCATTTTTCACTATTTCTCTTTGTAATAATGAAGTCATGAACGCAAGTGGATGCACCACGAGAACCATAATATGACTGTTGTCAGGGAAGTCTGCTTGATCCTTTTATCTTTGCTTCTAGTTGAACATTTATTTTCAAAAACGTAGTATCATCATGAAAACATTAAATGGAAAGTAAAGAGATAAATAAATCTGAGTCAACCCTGACCCAAGGTACCACGAGTAGGACTAATTTCACATCAAACAAGATTTTTCTACTTTATTTTAGTCTCTCAAGGGATTCTTTGCATGATGTTTTCAAATACACCTTCTGTGCATATTTTTTTGTTTGGATTTCTTTTCTTTCCAATTTTTCTTCGCTGGTGTGTTTTTTTTTCATTTTTTCTTATCGGTCTTTCTTTTTGAAACACATGCCTGTGCCATGGGCTAGTTCAGACAGAGAAAACATAATACTTCCCCTCAAAAATAACTGTTAAAAGTTGTTAAAACATTAAGTGCTATATTTTGTGGACTAGTTAAAGATAACTCATTGTTTGAAAAACGTTTCTTGATTTTAGTCTTCAACTGAAGGTACTCACGATCATCCGAAAAAATTCTTTTTACGTTGTCCCTGTTCCTTAAGAGAACAACTAAGAGATGTCTCCTTGCTCTTGAAATTCGTTTTATTAACAAACTATTTCTAGATCTTAATGAAGGACAACTAAGAGATTTCTTCAAGGTCTGTAATTTACTAAGATGTGTCCAAAAACCAGGATTTTTCAGCGTCACCCTGCTCTATTAAAAATATTTAAGAAACTAAATAAATTTTTAGAGAGCTGTGGGAAGTGCTTGTAAACCCACCAGGATACTAAACAGGTCTACTGGTAGTGGGTAAATGCATGCATTATGCCAAGATAACTTCGTCGGGGTACTAAACAGGCCCGCTTATAGTGAAGCAATGTCAGGTAAATGAAAATTCTCAGATATGGATTCTTTTTTACCTTAAATGTCTTTTGTTCTGATCTAGACCTTCTTGGCAGGATACATGTATCAGAGTGGGTTAAATGGCATCCCTATCGAGGCTATGAACACCTCCTGGCAGAAGTGGCCCTATCAATAGTATTGAAGATTTTAACTTTAATATCGTGACTCTCTTCTGTTAAGATTGTTGTCAGTTTTCATCTCTTTAAAATAATGGTAATCTGAAGCTGGAATGCATTATAATTGATAATGATGTTTAGATAGCTTTTTGGTGGTTTTCAATTTGAAGTTTTTTCTGATTATCCTAATATGAACTCGTTCATTTGGTAGAGATAACTGCTTCTCCCAGCGTGTCTCCATTGTTGGTAGCAAAAATATAATTTCTATTTTTTATAAGTTGCCTACACAGGGTCTTTAAATTATCGTTTCTCATGATGACCATTCTCACTAAACAACACTTGCCGCTTGTCACCTTTTACACATCTTCCTTTCGATTTTCGTTTTCATGACTGTAAGCATAAAAACTCACAGCTGGAATTGACACTTTGTTTCGATTTTTGATTAAGGAAAACTGTTCATGTGGTCTATTATTGAATTGTCATATTTTTTCTATGAACATTATTTTTCTCCTTGTTTATAACTCCTTGGTTCTAAATGTGCCTTGGTTACATAAGTGAAAGGCCTCCATGCATTAATTTTTAATGGATATTAATGGAGTTTTCATTCATAAAACTTTTCATTTTTCAATTTTATTTGATACACTTACCTTTGTAATCAAGCTATGAATGTGTGCACTATGGTTTTCCAAGTGTTTAAATCCTTATACGTACCCATATGCCAAGGTTTCATATGAAGTACTGCATGATATTACTTCTTTGTATGGTCTCGGGCTTCACAATTTCATTCCCATGCATGGTCATTAACGCTTCTGCCTACCGTTTTGAACTGTCATAACATTGTTTTGTTTGGGGCTATGGATCTGTGTTTTTTCTATCAAATCCTACCTTCGATTTCTGTGTTGATTCCCTTATGTTAGTCATGGCTCCAGTGGTAAGGATTGAGCCCGATGGCGTCCAAACCTTGTTATCGTATGACAACGCCAGAGATGACTTAGAAAGGAATGAATGGTGTTTGTTTATTGAAAAGTTTGAGGGTTTCAATCTGAAAGTTTCCCAAGAATTCGCATTGACCTTCGACGGTTGTAGAGCAAAGATAGGCGACATGCAACTTGAGGTAAATGAATATTTTTTAAGCCAAGCTATAGGTTTACCAGTTGTCAGCCAAAAGTGGTTCAAGAATGCAAAGGTTGAAGAGGTCCCCTAGACTCTGTTGTTCACCTCATGGAAAATTACTAGCTGTGACGGAGGTATGCCTATCTTAGCTTTAAAACCTAGGTGGCATGACCTTCTTGCTATTGTGAAATAGTTTATTACGCATGAAGGGAGATTTGGGTTAGTTTTCTTGTATCACCTGCAATTGCTTATGAGTTTTATTGACTTCCTGTTGAACATGCCCTACTTTCTACTTAGAAGTCTGCACAATATGGGAAAGCGGTTTAGGAGGCAAAAGTCCGATTCTAGTTTGTTCCATCATGGTTTAATTAAGATTATCATTGTGCATCAGTTGCGATTAAACAACGATTGTTGGGATGCTTTTGTGTTACGAAATGGCTTTGGTAATACTGAGTTGGGAGAGGTTGACAAGCCTGTTATCACATAAATCATTGTGAAACCTACCACCTCTCCTCCACCACTCCTTCCCTGTGATCCTATCTCTAATTTGGAACCCTCGACCTACCTTGATGTTGTTCAACCGGACAGTCAACTGGATTCGCACCCAAAAAGTTGCACTAAAATTGTTAAAAAAACCACAGGGAAGAAATTAAAGTACAACATCGATGTTAATTATAAGAATAAAAGGGCCACTCATTGGATTTCACAATGTGCTCGAAACAAACCCAAACCCTGTGTAGACACAAAGAACAAAATAGAGGTAAGTGAAGACTTGGATTTGGAAATTGAAAGGTTCTTGGCCGAGGAGTATCCATTTTCATATGGACTTTGCCCTGACAGACCCTATGATTATGTTAGCAACTTGCCTCTGTGTTTAAAGGATAATCCTGAATTTCCTAACATTCGATTATGTGATGAACCGACATGTCAAGTAGATGATTCTCCAGTTGTTAATGCTATGAGTGCCAATGCACATTCCCTACAACCACAGTGTAATGAGTGTCGATCCTGGATCGACCGGTACTATACAGATGTGACTATACTATAGTCCCAGCTTAAATCTTTGAAAGACTAGGTGGATTCGTTGACAAATGAGAACAATAGACTCCAATACATAGCTCAAGCAAAAGACAAATTCCTAAAAACTACAGGATCTGTCATTTCTAAGAATGTAGAGGCAATGAGAACAATAGTAAACTCCAAGATTGCTTGATTTGTTTTAATCCCATGATTTTAGGTATGATCATTTTCAAAGTTTAGCATGATTTTGTCACTCTCAAATTAGGATATATGATTTGATTGGATAGATTTCCTTTCTTATAAAGATTAATTTGTTTTGTTTGTTGAATAAAATATGATTGTAGTTGTAATTATAACTAGCTACATATTTTGTAGCCAGTTAGAAAAAATTTGAGTTGCTTGTTTTGATGATTGAAAATACATATAAAATCTTCCCATTTTTATTTTTTAACAGGAACCCATGATTTCTAAGGAGATTTGGAGCATTGTTGGAATCTCCTAGCCATACCATGTCTATGTTTTTAGTAAATAGAATAAGCTGTTGGTTTTTTGATATGAAGTAAAATCTGGGAGGTTTCATCCCCCACATTTTTGGAACATATTTGATGTTATCAACAAGAAACATTTTGTTCTTGGAACCTATATAAGCATGTTATGCTGTAAACATGAGATCATCTCTGCCTGGGGCAAGACTATGGATTTCTTATTTACAGACTTGAATGAAATATAGTATTGGTTACAGCTTTAGCTTCTCAATATTGTGGTTTTATTCAAGTTATGATTGTTTCAATTTGCAATTAGATTGTGATTTCTTTCGCTGTCATGGTTTACTACAAGTTGGCATCATTAAAAATTTCATGTTATCCATGTTTTATGTTCTAGATTTAACACACAACAATCATTTTGTTCACACTTAGATTAAGATATTTATCTTCATCATTTGTTGAACATTTATACAAAGGTTCTCACAGTAGGATTTATCTTAATGTCACTGCTTGTGAAAGTATGAGATTGTTGTGATCGCATCTCTTATATGTTTTATCATTCGAATTCTATTATTGTTACTTCACATTTATGAGAAGTAATTTTAGGCTCTATTGTAGGTTTACTTCATCAGTTAGGGAGATTGGATGCTGCACATTGAACAAATATTGGATGCGATAACAGGTCAGTTTGCTAGTTTAATTTCAATTGTTTAATGAATACAGAAAATTCCTGTAGATAAAACATTTTCTATTATCTATGATTTCTGTTTTCAATTAGACAGTTTGATATTCCATTTCTTGGTTATAAATATTACAAGAAAATAAATCAAAAAGATTGAAAAATAGTTTTACTGTTTTTTTTAAAATCAATTCATATTTGATTTTCGCGGATTTAGATTAAAATTCGTATTTTGTAAATGTTATATATATATTAGAAATAGAATCATTTGTATACATTTTACATATGAGAAGTAGGGTTATTTTATAAATATTAGTCAATTAAACTTTAAATATATATTAGATCTGTATATAGTTTTCAGCGATTGTTATTCATCAAGTTATTTTATTTCCTTTAGTTTTGTTTTTTGTTTTCTTTAGGAATTACATCGGCCAACGAAGCCACTAAACCCGTCGGAGTGAATTAATCCAAATAGCTTGGGTTAAGTAGACAACCTCAAACTAGATTCACTCCTCCAGTTGACGAGAGGTCAATTTCGCCTGTCAACATGGTGACAATTATTTATATCATTATTAATTAGGGTTTGTGGTTAGAATTTATTTTTCCTAATTTTTAGGGGTTAGGTGTTGATGTTGTAGTGGTTATAGGGGTTTTCAATTATTATGGTGAAGGGTTATACGCTATATGAATTAGTGGTTATATGGTTTAAAGGTAAAGTGATATACATGTTAATAGTTGCGGTAAGTAATGATTATATGGGTTATGATGCAAATTTGTTAAAGGTTAAATGAATTAAGGACTACAAGGATTCATTTTTATATGATTATGGATTGAAAATTATAAGTATTTATAATCATATAAATAAGGTATTGTATATTTTAGGGGCTATATTTTCTAGGTTTGATAGTGATTATAAGTGATGTATCATAATGGTTATTGGTTTTAAATTATAAGTTTTAATACTTAGGGGTTGTGTGGGTTATATTCATTAATGGTTATAAGGGTTATAAAAGTTGGAATATCAATGGGTTAGTTAGGGTTAAACTCATTAGGTGGTTATAAGGGATATAGATTGTAGGGGTTAAGACTGAGGGCATATAGGTTGCGTTAGTTAGGGTTAAACTCATTATGTGTTTATAATGGATATAGATTTTAGGGGTTAAGGCTTAGGTCCTTTAGGTTTTAGGTATTACTGAGGAATTAAGGGTTACAATGATTATTTAGGGGATATATTAGTTAGTGGTGATTTTCTTATATGGATTAGTGTATAAATTAGATAGTTTTGGGTTATATTCATTAGGACCCTATAGAGGTTTTAAGGATTAGGGATAAGGGTTTTAAGGATTACAATGGTAAGAGGTGTTATGGGTAGTAGTGATCATAGATTTCTGGTTACAAAAGTTTTAATGCCTACTTGTTAGAGGATATAGCGGTTGGGGATTATAAATGTTAAGATTTATGAGTTATATTGTTTATAGGGGTTGACATTGAGGGATGATATGTGCTAGTTGTTACTAGAGGGTTATATGGGTTATCATTTATGGGTTAAGGGTTATGTATGTTTTGAATGAAGAGGGATATAGGGTTAAGGTTTATAAGTGTCACATGGGATAAGGTCAATGGTTCTAGGAGCTAGGGAATATAAGAGTTACATTTTTATCGGGATTAGTAGAGAACATTTAAAATGATTAGAGGGGTTATAAGGGTGAATTGTTATAAGAGTTTTGATGCTAGGGGATATGGGTTATATATTTTATTGGTTATTAGTTTTGGGGTTATGTTTTATGGTTGTTATTTTAGGGTTTAGTGGTTGTTATTGGTTATTTGGTTGTTGGTGATTTAGTTATATTAGTTTTATGGGTTAATTGTATAATTGTACATGGTTTAAGGGATCCCTTAGTTAGTTAGGGGTTATGTTGTTGGAAAGTGTAACATCCCCAGCCACCAACAAGTTGAGAAAAGTCACTTCTGAATGTCTCTCTTTGCTTTGATACCAATTTGTAACATCCCCAACCACCAAAAATCCAGGTAACGTCACTTCTGAATGTCTCTCTTTTCTCTGATACCAATTTGTAACAAACCTAGCCTTAAACCAACAATCCAGGCCATGCCACAAACTAACTTTCATTCTTTGATACCAAATATATTTATATACATATCTATCTAATGAAATTTAAACAGTTATAACATTCTCTTCATACACTTATTCATGTTGAAACAACATTAAACATACAAGCAATATATACAGACAATTCTAATAACAATATAACTTGATTTCAAGATACACATCATACATAGAACATATACCTGGTACTTATATTTTAATATATGACTAACAACTGTCTGCATACCTACCACAAACCTCCCAGCCTTAGACCATGCTGCTCATCACACTCAGCAGTGGGTAACCCCCGAGCTGGGACTAAAATCCACCAAGAAAGGGATTCCTAGGCTTAGAAAGGACAACAGGAAGGTCACACAGATCAATAGGTATGATTTTATCCTAGGAGCCATCTTAAACTAACAATCTACATCCTCTCATTCCCCACATGCTTGTCCAACCACAGGAAGTGTGCCCCTTCTCTACTCAATAGTCCTTCGACTGCCCCACTTCCCTTCCAGTGCTTCAATAATATGACATACATGAATTCTCAGAGAATTATAGATGTCATTGGGATCCCTCTAGGAAAATCACTTCCCCAACAACCTCCCTCACCTAAAGAGAGTTTCTTATAGGCCTGGAAACCTTCTTCTTTAATCCACGGGCCTGACAACCCACCTCTTCAAACCAAATCCTAAGGAAATTCAAGTAAGGGTGATGGCAGTAGAAAAACTTGGTATAGAATAGATGATGGCAACAAAAAAATTCGGTATAGAACATATGATGGAAACATGCCATGCTCGCCAAGGAACTTCATTAGCATCAAAAACAAATTGTTAAGGAATGGTACAATCCTAGGAAAAGTAAATGTGTGTTGTACTTCATGAGAAAAGTACGAGATAGCTCAAGTGATGCAGAGGTCAATGATGAAGGAAATCACTTAGTGCATTAATCAGTGGGGAGTATGGAAAACTTGCAAGAATGGCGATGGTCACGAGAATGGCGAGGGAACCCCCAACGAGATGAATTTCCATGCTATAAACTGCATGTGCCCAAGCTAACACATGTCTTCCTAAAGATGCACGAGCTCCACTTAACACTAGTTCCCTTTCCCCAGGAACTTAGGACAACAAAGATTAGTTCAACCTTAGTCTTTAGGAAATCATAATATAATATTATTCCTTTATAGGTAAGCCCTTTAGCTTAGACCCTATTCCTAGAAACACAACCCCTTCCCTTACCCTACCTAGTGGAGCTTAGTCCCCCATAACACTTTCTTCATGGTCATTATACACGCAAAAATGTAATTTTATTAATGATATGACTGTTTACATATACAAAAATAGTCTGATTGGCCTTAAGTATATAGGCTCTCCAACCTAATAAACATATAAGTCTTCCATCGTATAAACACTTGGCTCACTAGCCTATAAACATAATTACAATTCAGAAGGGGCTCAACCTTGGGGTGTTACAATCTCCTCCATTTATTTTTGCACTGTCCTTAGTGAAACTTATTTACACAACAACAACAAGATTTCCAAAATATTCAAAAAGATGTGGGTACTCTGCCCGCATACCATCTTCATTCTCCCATGTTGTGTCCTCAAGACCATACCAAGTCCACTAGACTTTTAAAATCCCTATGGCTCAATTCTAGAGACGCTTTCTTTTCCGTTCCATTATACCCACCAGATGCACTTGAAAAGCACTTTCTTGCTCCACCTGAATCACATTCTAATCAATAACATGATTAGCATCAGGTATATATTTCTAAGGAAAATAGACATGAAATACATTATGTATAGACATAGATGGAGGCAACACAAACATATAAGCTATTGGATCAATCCTCTCTAGGATTTCAAACGTCCCACACTAGAGATCTGTCAAATTTGAACAATTTCCCAACATCAAGGAGCTTCTTTTGGCCTTCACTTTAAATAATACATGATCCCCTACATTAAATTCCTTGTGAGTTTTGTTCTTATCAACATATATTTTCTTCTTGTCTTAGGCAACCTTCAAATTCTATTTAATCTTCAACATTTTCTCTTCCATTTCCTTGAGAAACTCTAGCCAAACCACTGCCCTATCATCTGGGTTTTCCCAACTTATTGGGGTGTTGCACTTTCTTCCATAAAGTTACTCAAATGGACTCATCTTTAGTGATTCTTGATACCCATTGTTGTAGGAAAATTCTACCAAGTGTAGATAATATTCCCATTTAGATGGTTTGTCCATCACATACATTTTTAGCATATCATCTACCACTTGTTTCACCCTTTATTTGCCCATTAGACTCAAGATGATAATTTGTGTTGAATTTCAGATTTGTTTCGAACCCTTTCAATAAATCCTTCCAAAACTTTGATGTAAACTTTGGGTCTCTGCTGGACACAATTGTCTTGTGTATGCCATGAAATCATGCTACTTCCCTCATATAAATATCAACAACATTGGTTCCCTTCTGAGTAACCTTCATATGAATGAAATGGGCATCTTTAGTAAGCTTGTCCACCACCACCATGATCGCATCATGTTTCTTGCTTGTTCTGGGAAATCCGGTGATGAAATCCATTGTCACTACTTCCCACTTCCACTAAGGAATGGGTAATGGATGTAGTAACCCAACTGAGTGTTCATGCTTATCCTTGACCCTTTGACATTCCAAGCATTTAGCTATGTATTCAATAATCTCCCTCTTCATGCTTGGCCATTAATATTGTCTCTTGACTGTTGAAACTGTTTTGTGATATCTTGGGTGTCCCGCATGAGGTACATTGTTCATTTATTTTAAAATCACCCTCCTCAATTTAGGAGAATTGGGTACATTAAAATTGTTTTTGAACAAGATAATTCCATCAATTCCCAATTCATAATTTTCAACTTTCTGCTGCATTTTACCTTGCTGCAATTTTTCCACTAATTCCTTGTATTGCAAATCTGATTTTGTAGCTTCCAAAATTATGCATTTAACATCAATCTGAAACATGATAATGGTTGTATTATGCAACTCATGCACTCTTCTGTTGAGTGCATCAACCACTTTTTTCTCTTTGCCCTCGATATGCTTTATACCAAAGTCATATTCATTGAGAAATTATAACCATCTTCTTTGCCTGGCATTTAGAGTTGGCTGATCAAATAAATATTTCAGACCATTATCGTCTGTCCTTATCTCAAACCTGTTTCCCATGAGGTGGTGCCTCCACTTCTTCAAAGTGTGCAATATGGTTTCCAACTCCAAATCATGAGTGACATAGATCCTTTCATGATCCTTAAACTTCCTTGATTCATAACATACAACAAACCCATTTTGACTGAGGACTCCACCAAGTCCTTCTTTACATGCATCTCTGCATACAATGAAGTCTTCATTTGGATCTGAAATCCTCATAATTGGAGCACTGGTTAACAACTACTTCAATTGTTGGAAGATTATTTCACATTCTCCTATCCATTGAAACTTCTTCCCATTCCTTTGCAAGGAAGTGATGGGGTGAGATATTCTCGAAAACCCTGCAATGAACCTTCTATAGTATCCAAATAGACCCATGAAGGATCTAGATTCTGTCACATTATCTGGAACTGGCCATTCTCTAATGGCTTCTATCTTCTCAGGATCCACTGCTATCCCATCCTATGAAATGATATTCCCCAAATAATGGATTTGATTTTGCTAAAATGAGCACTTGCTCAATTTGGCATTCAATTTATTCTCTCTTAGTACTTGCAACACCATCCTCAAATGATTCTCATGCTCTTCTTCTGACTTAGAATATACAAGGATGTCATCTAGAAAGACAATGACAAACTTTTCTAAATATTCTTAGAAAATACCATTCATTAAGCACATGAAAACAACTAGTGCATTCGATAGCCCAAATGGCACCACTGTGAACTCATAATGACTATGCCTTGTCCTGAAGGTGGTCTTGTTGATATATTCCTCTTTAATACTTACCTGATGGTATCTTGACCTGAGATATATCTTCGAAAATATCCTTGCATCCTTCAACTAATCGTAGAGATCATCAATCCTTGGCAATGGATACTTGTTCTTTATAGTCACTTCGTTAAACTATCTGAAATAGATGCACAATCTCAATGTCCCATCTTTCTTCTTCACAAACAAGACTAGGGCACCCCAAGGTGACACACTTGGGCATATATACCCCTTCTTCAAAAGTTATCCAAGCTACATTTGCAAGTCCTTCAGCTCTAGTGTACTCATTCTGTAAGGAGTCTTTGACATTGGAACTGCTCCAGGCATCAGATTTATAGAGAAATCAATATCTCTCTTTGGGGGTAGTATTGGTACCTCCTTGAACATATCTTCAAAATATTCCAGGAATGAATGATCCTCCATATTTGGCACATTATCCTTAGAATCTTTCTCCATATGGGCTGCAAATATTTGACATCCCTTCCTATCAAACCTTTTTAGGTGCACTGCTGAAATTTCTTTCATAGTCATTGCTCTAGGAATTCCCTATACTTTCCTTAAGTTTCCTTGTACTCGCATGACACGAGGTCTATTCCTGTCGCCTGCCTTATAACCCCTAGGGAGAAATCACACTGCCCACAAGCACATCCTCTAGATAAATCGGGGTGAGAATCAACCTTGGGACTTCTTTTTACATATTTCCTTCCATTTAGACGACACTTACAAATCGCTCTACACCCCTGTGGCCTAAGATAACATTATGTTGGTCCAACCAATCCATTCGAATTAGACATTCATAGGAATATAAAGGCAAGATGTTCAAATATTCCTTTGTGTTGAATCCATTCATGTCCATAAGACATGACTTAACCATCTCATTAACTTTTCTTTTGGCTCCGGTAGCCAACTACAACAACCAAGATTTTCCATGCTTGTTTCTTGGCAAATTCAAACTTTCCACCATCTTAGGATCTATATAACTATGAATAGCTCCGCAATCAATTAAAATAGTAATGGTTTGGTTGTTGATCATCCATTCCACTTCAATCATATGTGACTAATACTTTGCTTTCTTATTGTCCATGGCTACATAGATCCTTGGTACACTTCTATCCATGTCCTCTGTTGTTTCAACTCATTGAATAGTGTGAACAACTCCCACTTTTTCACTTCTGTGAGGACAATGTCTAAACATATGATCTCCTTTAAAACCCCAACATTAAATAGGTGGTTGTGTTGGGCTTTGACCACCTATCTCAATCGTTCTGGGTTCTCTAGAAGTTGGTTGTCCTTGAGGATTATTTATGAAGAATGGTGGCTTAGTTCCCTTCTTCCTTTGATCCATCTTGAATTTCTTCTTGTCTTCCCAAGATTTTTGGAAATTTGGCCTTGCTTTTTGTTGATCATATAGGAACTTAGCTTTCCTTATGGTTTCCTCAAATGTCTTGGGATCATCATATTGTATTTTGTCACTTATGAATGATTGAAACCCACTCAAATAGCTTTGAATATTTACTGTCTCATACTTGATGAAAGAAACATACTTCAACAATTCTAAAAACCTTCTTTCATATTCATATCTTGTCATACTCCCAAGATTGAGTTCAAAGAAATATTTCATTTTCTTGTCACAATATCTCTTAGTCAAGTATTTTTTTTCGAAATACTTCTTGAATTACCTCCAAGTAACATTGTTCTCTTTAATTTGTTGCACCTGCACAAGTTGATCCCACCACATGGATTCCTTTCCTTTGAAATGATAGATGAAAATTATTCCTTCTACATGAGAAGAATAATTATGCAATTGAAAATAATTTATCATGCCTAGCAGCCATCTATCTGCATCTTCATCCTTCTTGTGCTCACCATAAAATGTTGGAGGTTTGATTTTATTCATTTCCCCTCCTATCTCATACACGCCATACTTCTTATTCTTCCTGACAGGGGATGTACTTGAGTTGTTGTGTGCTCTCTTATTGGAATGCCTCAGGGAGTGACGATGATGTCTACTAACACTTCTTGTTCTTCTTTTATCATCAAGAGACCTGTGACTTCCTTATTTGCTTGAGCCACTCTCCTTATCCATTTTTTTTTCTATTTTTTTGAGGTTCTGCATCAACTTCATGTTGAATTCTCCTTGTTGCTCCTTGGCTCTCATAAGATTTTTGTTATCTTCCTAGTGAATTTGCACATATTTTTGCAACTTTTTAATGATTTTCATCATTCTCACGTCTTTATCTATTTCTTCTCCATGTTCATTGGAGTTTCATCCTTGAACTCCCAAATTGACATCCATTCCTCTAACTTCATTCTCTGAACTGTATGCATCTTGTGCCTCCATTTCTTTGCATCATGGAACAATTCAGTTCAGTTCTGTCAATTGTTAACTCTAGAAAATGTACAATCAATCGATATTTTGTTAGGCTATTAGACTTTAATAATTTCTAGAATAAACCAATCTGATTCAACAAAAACAATATCGAATTCCATTTTCAATGGGTCTTGGTTGGTTAAGAACCACTTGGGCTTCTATCTCTAAGCCCATTTATGTTATGCATCAAATGTTGGGCACTAGCCCATTTTTCTTTAGCCCTTGGTTCGCATGTGACCATAGTTGTGACCCAGCACTAATGATTTGGGTGCTTATCCAGAGATTTGAACTTTAGGCTCCAGGGCTTCAGAGGTTTCCCTTTTCTGCACGTCCCAAACATCACAAAACAACGAATTGTGAAACATGTGAAGAAATATGGATCTATGGTCCACATTCCATGCTCATATCTATGAAGGATTGGAGCTTCAGGGACTCTGGCTTCAGCGGTTTCCAAATCACTTCCCAAAAAACCTCTTGGAGTGTCAAATTCAAAAACACGCGAAGTAGGGTGGATCAACGATCCATGTCTTCCCAACATCCAACAACTAATATTTACTATGGAACTCTTGACTTTGGGGCTTCAAGACTTCGAAGTTTCGGGGCCTTGGGACTTCAGAGGATTTCACATATGAAAACCCCAAAACTCTCGAATCCCAAATCTTCGAATACTTCCATGTCACCCCAGGTGATGTCATTACGTCACGTTACTTCGATGCTACAGAACTTCATAATTTCTTCCTTCCATTCTATCATGAACCATTTCTTCTATAGTGTCAAGCCTATGGAATTTACAATATAGCACCATGCATCCACTGTGACCATCAGGGGCCCCGCCATCCATTCTTGAGAGGAGGGCCACGTGGAAAAATATTAGAGGCAGACGCATGCCCAATCAAACAGGTGACATGTGTCACATTATACCTAACATTTCAATCTTCCAAAGGTTCTTAACTCACTGACAGGTGACACACATCCCATGTGTCCACATCATATCTAGTGACGTCAACATGCCACATCACTTCGGGACTTCGAGCTTCAATGGTTTTTACACTTGCACACACCAATTCTCCCAAACACTAAACTCCTGAACTTCCCTACCTTTTGGGGTTCACATAGTACAATCGTCAACATGTAAGGTGGTGGCACATGGCATGTCTAAGAAAGGTCCACATCACTACTGGTGACATCATCATGCTACGCCACTTCTGCTCTTTTTCTTCGGGACTTTGATCTTCAACCCCTTTTTCTCTTATAAGCCATAAACTTTGTCAAAGTTGCATACTTTGAATGCCTTGGAGGTTAAACTCATGCACTTTTCTCCAAATCTGACAGTTGTGAAGGATCCTCCTTCTCCTGAATAGATCATAAGGCCCAATCATGATGGACATTATGGTTTCTTTCTCTGTGGCCATTTCTTAAACCATTACACCTCATGTGCTTCCAAACACAGTGAAAGTGTTGTCTCAACGTCGTTCTGGCACTCTATGCATCAAAATTATCTGGAATTTTTACTATGAATTCCTCATTCGTGGTGTATCCAGGTTCCGTGTAGAAACCATGGGCTCTGAACTTGAATTTTGTCCATTTCGACAACAATTCTTTTCCAAAAATTTGGCTTCATCTTCCCCTAACATGGCCCATCCAGGCTCAGTGTTGAAACCATTTCTCTGATACCAATTTGTAACATCCCCAACCACTAACAAGCCAGACAACATCACTTATGAACATCTCTCTTTTTTCTGATACCAATTTGTAACATCCCTAGCCATCAACAATATGGACAATGTCTCTCTTTTCTCTGATACAATTTGTAACATCCCCGACCTTAAACCAATAGGCCAGGCCATGCCACAAACTAAATTTCATGCTCTGATACAATATATATTTATATACATATATAGCTAATGCAATTTAAATAGTTATATAATTTTGTTCATACACTTATTCATGAAGAAAGAACATTAAACATACAAGCAATATATACAGACAATTCTAATAACATTATAACTTGATTTAAACATACACATCATACAGAGAACAAAGATTTGGTACTTAGATTTTAATATATGACCACCAACTATGTGCAAACCTCCCGCGAACCTCCCAGCCTTAGACCACATTTCTCATCATGATTAATAGTGGGTAACCCCCCAGATGGGACTAAATTCCATCGGGAAAGGGATTCTTATGCTTGGAAAGGAAAACAAGAATGTCACATAGATCAATAGGTGGGATTTTCTCCCATGATATAGCTCAAACTAACATCCTACAACCTCTCATTACCCACATGCTCGTCCCACCCCAGGAAGTGTGCCCCTTCTCTGCTCAATAGTCCTTTAGTTTCCCCACTTCCCTTCCAGGGCTTCATCAACAACCCAGACATGAATTCTCATAGAATTATAGTTGACGTTGGGCTCCCTTTGGGAAAATCACTTCCCCAACAACCTCTCTCACCTAGAGAGATTTGCTTACATGCCTGACAACCTACTTCTTCAGTCCATGGGCATGACAACCCACCTCTTCAAACCATCTCCTAGGTCAATTTGAGTAAGGGTGATGGTAGCAACAAAACTCGGTATAGAACAGATGATGGAAGCAATCCACGTTCATGAAGGAACTATGTTGTCATCAACAAAAAACAGTTAAGGAACAATACAGGATCAGGTAAAGTATAACTGTGTTCAACTTCATAGAAAAAGTATGGGATAGCTCAAGTGCATGTCCATTCGAGGGGTGATGTGAGAATGGCTACAATCTCGAGAATGGTGAGGGCACCGCCAACAAGTTGACTTTCCCCACTATAAACTGGATGCGCCCAAGTTGACACATGTCTTCCTAAAGCTGCCTGAGATCCACTTAACACTCATTCCCTTTCCCGAGGAACTTAGGACAACACATATTATGTCAATCTTAGGCTTTAGGAAATCATAATATAATATTATTCCTTTAGAGGTAAGCCCTTTAGCTTAGCCCCTATTCCTAGACACTTATCCCCTTCCCTTACCCTACCTAGTGGAGCTTAGTGCCCCATAACTATTTCTCTGTGGTCAGTCTAAATGAAATGATGTAATTTTATCAATGATATGTGTGTTTACATATACAAAAATAGGCTCATTGGCTGTAATCATCTAGGCTCTCTGGCCTAATAAGAATATAAGTCTTCCAGCTTATAAACACTTGGCTCATCAACCTATAAACATAATTACAATTCAATAGGGGCTTGGACTTGGGGTGTTACAATCTCCTCCACTTATTTTTGCACTGTCCTTAGTGTAACTTATTTACACAACAACAACAAGATTTCCAAAATATTCAAAAATATGTGGGTACTCTGCCCGCATAGAATCTTCATGCTCCCATGTTGCGTCCTCAGGACCGTACCAGGTCCACTAGTCTTTTACAATTCCTATGGCTTGATTCTAGAGCCACTTGCTTTTCCATTCCATTATACACACTATATGCACCTAAAAAACGATTTCTTTCTCCACGTGAATCACATTCCAATCAATAACATGATTAGCATCGGGTATATATTTCTTAAGAAATGAGACATGAAATACATTATGTATAGACATATATGGAGGCAACGCAAGCATATAATCTATTGTATCAATCCTCTCTAGTATTTCAAACAACCTACAATAGCGAGTTGCCAACTTCGAACAATTTCCCAACTTCAAGGAGCTTTTGTTGGCCTTCACTTTCAAGAATACATGATCCCCTACTTTAAATTCCTTCTGAGTTATGTTCTTATTAGCATATATTTTCTTCCTATCTTGGGAAGACTTCAAATTCTGTTTAATCTTCAACATTTTCTCTTCCATTTCCTTGAGAAACTTTGGCGAAACCACTTCCCTATCAGTTGGGTTGTCCCAATTTACTAGGGTGCTTCACTAAATTTATTCAAATGGACTCATCTTCACTGATGCTTGATAGCCATTGTTGTAGGAAAATTATACCAAGTGTAGATAATATTCCCATTTAGATGGTTTATCCATCACATACATCCTTATCATATCCTCTATCACTTTTTTCACCCTTTCTTTCTGCCCATCAGACTTAGGAGGATAAGCTGTGTTGAAGTTCAGATTTGTTCTAAACCCTTTGAATAACCCCTAGCAAAACTTTGATGTAAACTTTGGGTCTCTGTTAGACACAATTGTCTTGGGTATGCCATGCAAGCATTCTACTTCCCTCATATAAATATCAACAACATTGGTTTCCTTGCGAGTAACCTTCATACATATGAAATGGGCATCTTTAGTAAGCTTGTCCACCAACACCATGATTGCATCATGTTGCTTTCTTGTTCTGGGAAATCCTGTGATGAAATCCATTGTCACCACTTCCCACTTCCACTGAGGAATGGGTAATGGATGTAGTAACCCAGCTGGGTGTCCATGCTTAACCTTGAACCTTTGACATTATAGGCATTTAGATATGTATTCAACAATCTCCCTCTTCATGCTTGGCAATTAATATGGTCGCTTGACTATTGAAACTGTTTTTCGATATCCTGGGTGTCTCGCATAAGGTAAATTGTGCATTTCTTTTAAAATCACACTCCTCAATTCAAGAAAATTGGGTACATAAAATTTGTTTATGAAGAAGAGAATTCCATCAATTCCCAATTCATAATTTTCAACTTTCTACTGCATTTTACCTTGTTGCAATTTTGCCACTAATTCCTTATATTGAAAATCTGATTTTGCAGCTTCCAAAATTATGCCTTTAACATCAATTTGATATATGATAATGGTTGTAGCATGAAACTCATGCACTCTTCTGTTGAGTGAATCAACCACGTTTTTATGTTTTCCCTTGATATGCTTTATATCAAAGTCATATTCATTGAGAAACTCTAACCATCTGCTTTGCCTAGCATTTAGAGTTGGTTGATCAAATAAATATTTCAGACTATTATGGTATATCCTCAGCTCAAACCTATTTCCCATGAGGTATTTCCTTCACTTATTCAAAGTGTGCACTATGTTTTCCAACTCCAAATCATGAGTGACATAGAGCCTTCCATGCTCCTTCAACTTCATTGATTCATAACATAAAACAAACCCATTTTGACTGAGGACTCCACCAAGTCCTTCCTTACATGCATTTGTGCATACAATGAAGTCTTCCTTTGGATCTGCAATCCTTATAATTGGAGCACTGGTTAACAATTTCTTCAACTGTTGGAATCTTATTTCACATTCTCATGTCCATTGAAACTTCTTCCCATTCCTTTGTAACGAAGTTATGGGGTGAGCTATTCTCGAAAACCTTGCAATGAACCTTTTGTCATAGCCAGCTAGACCCATGAAGGATATGACTTCTGTCACATTCTTTGGCACTGACCATTCTCTAATGACTTCTATCTTCTTAGGATCCACTGCTATCCCATCCTATGAAATGATATTCCCCAAATAATGGATTCGATTTTGGTAAAATGAGCACTTTCTCAATTTGGCATACAATTTATTCTCTCTTAGTACTTGCAACACCATCCTCAAATTATGCTCATGCTCTTCTTCCAATTTGGATCATAAAAGGATTTCATCTAAAAAGACAATTACAAATTTTTCTAAATATTCTCAGAAAACACCATTCATTAAGCACATGAAAACAACTAGTGCATTTGATAGCCCAAATGGCGCCACTATGAACTCATAATGACCATACCTTATCCTAAAGGTGGTCTTGTTGATATCTTCCTCTTTAATCCTTACCTGATGGTATCCTGACCTGAGATATATCTTCGAAAATATCCTTGCATCATTCAACTGATCGAAGAGATCATCAATCCTTGGCATGGGATGCTTATTCTTTATAGTCACTTTGTCAAAATGTCTGAAATCGATGCACAATCTCAATGTCCCATCTTTCTTCTTCACGAACAAGACTAGGGCACCCCAAGGTGACACACTTGGGCATATATACCCCTTCTTCAAAAGTTCTTCAAGCTACATTTGTAATTCCTTCATCTTTGGTTTACTCATTCTGTAAGTATTCTTTAAGATTGGAGCTTCTCACGACATCATATTTATAGAGAAATCAATATCTCTATTTGGGGGTAGTCCTGGTACCTCCTTGAACACATCTTCAAAAGCTTCCATGACTTCATGATCCTCTATATTTGTCACCTTATCCTTATATGCTTTCTCTATATGGGATGGAAATATTTGACATCCCTTCCTGTAACACTTTTTTAGCTGCATTGCTGAAATTTCTCTGATAGTCACTGCTCTAGGAATTCCCTGCACTTTCCTTAAGTTTCCTTCCTCATCAAAGCAAGTAAATTCCTTTTTATGATAGTCTAAGATAAAATGTTGTTGGTCCAACCATCCATCCCAATTAGACATTCATAGGAATCTAAAGGAAATATGTTCAAATCTTCCTTTGTGCTTAGTCCATTCATGTCCATAAGACATGACTTAACCATCTCATTAACTTTTCTTTTGGCTCATGTAGCCATCTGCACCAACCAATATTTTCCATTTTTTTTTCTTGGCAAATGAAAACTTTCCACCATCTTAGGATCTATATAACCATGACTAGATCCTCAATCAATTAAAATAGTAATGGTTTGGTTGTTGATCATACCTTCCACTTCAATCATATGCGACTGATACTCTTCTTTCTTGTTGTCCAAGGCTGCATAGATCCTTGGTACACTTATGCCCATTTCCTCCACTGTTTCAACTAACTGAACATTGTGAACAACTCTCACTTTGTCACTTCTGTGAGGACAATCTCTAAACATATGATCTCCTTTACAAGCCCAACATTGAATAGGTGGTTGCGTTGGCCTTTGACCCCCTATCTCAATCATTCCGGGTTCTCTAAAATTTGGTTGACCCTGACGATTATTTCTGAAGAATGGTGGCTTAGTTCCCTTCTTCCTTTGATCCATGTTGAATTTCTTCTTGTCTTCCCAAACTTTTTGGAAAGTTCACCTTGATATTTTCTGATAATATAGGCACTTAGCTTGCCTTATGGTTTCCTCTAATGTTTATGGATCATCATATTGTATTTTTTCATTGATGAATGATTGAAACCCACTCAAATACCTTTAAATCTTTACTGTCTCATCCTTGATGAAAGAAACATACTTCAACAATTCTAAAAACTTTCTTTCATATTCATCTATTTTCATCCTCCCAAGATTGAGTTCAATGAACTCTTTCATTTTCTTGTCACAATATCTGTTATTCAAGTATTTCTTTCCGAAATACTTCTTGAATTCCCTCCAAGTAACATTTTTCTCTTTAATGTGTTGCACCTGCACATGTTGATCCCACCACATGGATTCATTTACTTTGAGTTGATAGATGAAAATTCTTCCTTCTGCATGAGAAGAATAATTATGTAATTGAAAATAATTCCTCATTCCTAACAACCATGTCTCTGTATCTTCATCCTTCTTGTGCTCACCATAAAATGTAGGAGGTTTGATTTTGTTCATTTCACCTCGTAGCTCATCCTCCCTAGACCTCTTATTCTTCCTGACAGGGGATGGACTTGAGTTGTTGTGTGCTCTCTTATTGGAATGCCTTGAGGAGTGACAATGATGTCTACTAACACTTGTTCTTCTTTTATCACCAGGAGACCCCTGACTTCCTGATTTGGTTGATTCACTCTCCTTATCCAATTTTTTTTTCTATTCTTTCCAGGCTCTACATCAACTTCATGTTGAATTCTCCCTATTGCTCTCTGTCTCTCATAAGCCTTTTGTTATCTTCCTGGTTAATTTGAAAATATTTTTGCAACTTCTTAATGATTTTCCTCATGCTCAAGTATTTATCTATTTCTTCTCCATGTTCATTGGAGTTCGATCCTTGAACTCCCAAATTGACATCCATTCCTCTAAATTCATTCTCCAAACTGTAAGAATCTGGTTCCTCCTCCATGTATTTGCACCGTGGAACAATTCAGTTCAGTTCTATCAATTGTTAACTATGCAAAATGTGCAGTCAACTGATTTTTTTTTTAGGCTATCAGACTTTAATAATTTTCCAGAATAAACCAATCTAATTCAATAAAAACAATATCAAATTCCATTTTCAACGGGTCTTGGTTGGTAAAGAACCACTCAGGCTTTTATCTCTAAGCCTAGTTCTATTCTGCAAAAAAATTTGGGCACTAGCCCCTTTTTCTTCAGCCCTTGTTTTGCATGTGACCACAGTTGTGACCCAACACTAATGATTTGGGCACTTATCCGGAGCCTTGAACTTCAAGCTCCGGGGCTTCAAAGGTTTCCCTTTTCTGCACGTCCCAAACATCACAAAACAATGAACTGTCAAACGTACGAAGAGCAATGGATCTATGGTCCACATTCCTTCTCAGATCAATGAAGGATTGGAGCTTCAGGGAATCTGGCTTCGACGGTTTCCAAATCACCTCCTAAGAAACCTCTCGAAGTGTCGAATTGGAGAACTTGCGAAGTAGGGTGGATCAACGATCCACGTCTTCCCAACATCCAAAAACTAATATTTACTATGGAACTCCTGAGTTTGGGGCTCTCTGACTTCGTAGCTTTGGAGCCTCGGGACTTTAGAGGTTTTCACATCTACAAACACCAAAACTGTTGAATTGAAAATCTTTGAATACTTCTATGTCACCCCCAGTGATGTCATACATCACGTTACTTTGACACTACAAAATGTCATAAATTTCTTCCCTTCATTCCATCAGGAACCATTTCTTCCAGAGTGTCAAGTCTCTGGACTTCACGATTTGGCACCACACATCTACTGTGACCATCAGGGGCCCCACCATCCATGCTTGAGAGGAGGGCCAGGTGGCAAAATATTAGAAGTGGACATGTGGCCCAATCAAATGGTTGACACGTGTCACGTTCTAACTAACATTTCAATCTTCCAAAGGTTCTTAGTTCACTGACAGGTGGCACACATCCCATGTGTCCATGTCGTCGCTAGTGATGTCAACAGGTCACATCACTTCAGGACTTCGGGATTCAATGATTTTTACACTTGCACACCCCAATTCTCCCAAACATCAAACTCCCAAACTTCGTTACCTTCCAGTGTCCACATAGTAAAACTGTCAACATCTAAAGTGGTGGCATGTGGCATGTCTAAGAAATATCCACATCACTATTAGTGATGTCATCATGCTATGCCACTTCTTCTCTTTTTCTTTGGGACTTCAGGCTTCGACCCCTTTTGCTCTTATAACCCATAAACTTTGTCAAAGTCACATAGTCCGAATGAATTGGAGGTTAACCTTCATGCACTTTTCTCTAGATCTAATCGTTGTGAACAATCCTCCTTCTCCCGAACAGATCCTAAGGCCCAATCACCATGGACGTTGTGGGTTCTTTTTCTGTGGCTATTTCTTAAACCATTACACGTAATGTGCTTCCGAACACAGTCCAAGTGTTCTCTCAACGCCCTTCTGACACTCTATGCATCAAAATTCTCTGGACTTTTTCCTCTGAATTTCTCATTCGTGGCCCATCCAGGTTCCTTGTAGAAACCATGGGTTCTAAACTTGAACTTTTTCCATTTCGACAACAATTATTTTCCAAAACATTTTCTTCATCTTCCCCTAACATGGCCCATCCAGGCTTAGTGTTGTAACCATTGCTTTGATACCAATTGTTAACATCCCCAATCACAAAAGCCGGACAACATCACTTATGAACGTCTCTCTTTGCTCTAATACCAATTTGTAACATTCCCAACCACAAACAAGATGAGCAATGTCACTTTTGAACATCTCTCTTTTCTCTAAGACCAATTTGTAACATCCCTGGCCTTAAACCAATAGGCTAGGCCATGCCACCAACTAACTTTCAAGCTCTGATACCATATATATTTATATACATATCTATCTAATGCAATTTAAATAGTTATATCATTTTGTTCATAGACGTATTCGTGCAGAAACAACATTAAACATACAAGCAATATATATAGACAATTCTAATAACATTATAACTTGATTTCAACATGCACATCATACATAGAACATAGATCTGGTACTTATCTTTTAATAGATGACCACCAACTGTGTGCAAACCTCCCACGAACCTCCCAGCCTTAGACCACGCTACTCATCATGCTCAGCAGTGGGTAACCCTCGAGATGGGACTAAACTCCACTGAGCAAGGGATTCCTAGGCTTGCCAAGGACAACATGAAGGTCGCACAGATCGACATGTAGGATTTTCTCCCAGGATCTAGCTCACACAAACATCCTACAACCTCTCATTCCCCACATGCTACCCCACTTCCCTTCCAGGGCTTCAACAACATCCCTGACAGGAATTCTCATAGCACTATAGTCGTCGTTGGGATCCGTCTTGGAAAATCACTTCCCCAACAACCTCTCTCACCTGGAGAGAGTTGCTTACATGCCTGACAACCTGCTTCTTTAGTCCACGGGACTGACAAGTCGACCACTCAAATCATCTCCTAAGTCAATTCGAGTAAGGGTGATGGGAGAAAGAAAACTTGGTATAGAACAAATGATGGGAGCAAGTCACTCTTATCAAGGAACTTTGTTTTCATGAACAAAAAACCGTTAAGGAACGGGATGGGCTCAAGTAAAGTACAGGTGCATTGTACTTCACAAGAAAAGTATGGGATAACTTAAGTGCATGTCGGTTCCAGGGGTGCGTGAGTGATGCAGAGGTCAACGATGAAGCCAATGGTGAGTGTGTGAATTAGTGAGGAGTATGGAAGAATTGTGAGAATGGCGACAGTCTCGAGAATGGCGAGGGCACCCCCAACAAGATGAATTTCCCCACTATAAACTACATGCACCCAAATTGACACATGTCTTCCTAAAGCTACATGAGATCCACTTAACACTCGTTTCCTTTCCCCGGGAACTTAGGAAAAAACATATTATGTTGACGCTAGGGTTTAGGAAATCATAATATAATATTATTCATTTAGAGGTAAGCCCTTTATCTTATCCCCTATTCTTATACACTTATCCCCTTCCCTTACCCTAACTAGTGGAGCTTAGTGCCCCATAACTCTTTCTTCATGGTCGGTCTACATGCAATGATGTAATTTTATTAATGATGAGTGTTTACATATACGAAAATAGGCTCATTGGCCTTAAACATCTAGTCTCTTTGACCTAATAAACATATAAGTCTTTCATCTTATAAACACTTGGCTCACCAGCCTATAAAAATAATTACAATTCAGCGGGGGCTCGACCTTGGGGTGTTACAACAAGTTATGGGTGGTAGGTGTTATAAAGATGAGGGTTTATAGGTTTTGACATGAATAATAGTATGGGTTAAATGGGTTCGATATTATGTGAGCTAGAGGAGATAGGGGTTATAAGAGTGAATGTTTTTGGGTAGTATGCACTATTAGGGTTAAGAGGTAGGTGTTATTGGTGCAAGGCGTTGGGGGTGGGGGGGAAAGTATTATGGGTTAGGGTTGTTATGGATCATGATTTTTTATGGGTGATAACAATTAAAAGATAAGGGTTATATGAATTATTGATAATGATTATAAGGATTAAGTGTTATAATGGTTAGGGGTTATAAGCATTAGGGTTTTGGAGATAATTGTTAGAGTGTTTAGTGGATAAGAGTTAGTGGTTATAAGTATTAGTTAGAGGTCATTCTACTAAGGAGTTAAGGGAAAAGGGGTAAGTTTGATACTAAATAGTATGTAGTTGTTATAAAACATAATGATCGCTTATTATAGGTGTTAGAGGGTTTAGGGTTATTTTTTATAATGGTTAAGGTTGATACATGCATTAGTTTAAAGGTTATAGGGATTAAGGATTCAAACTCGTAATAGTCTTAGTAGCTATAAGAGTTATGGGTCTTAGAGACTATAGGGGTTAATGCTTATAAAGGTGAAGGATTCTTGGTTACACTAAACAAGTTTGCGACTAGAAGTTATGAGGATTGGGGATGATATGGAATATATTAATTTGTTATTACAAGGGTAGCGTAGGTTACTATAGACTAACTCTCTATATTTAATAAAGCTTAAAATATAATAGTTATTGATTCTTTTCTATACTTAAAAGATTTTATTCATAATTAAAATAAATGTATACTATTTATTCTAAGTTGTTGATATCCTTCTCTATAATTAATAAATCTAAAATTAAAATTAATTTATATTAATATATTTCAAATTATTTAATTTTTTTATATTTAATAAATTTAAATTTAAAATAAATTATATTATATTTAATATAATATATTAATATTAATATATTATAAAATTTCTATTCTAATATTTAGAAATATCTTTCATTTGCATAAACTTTCGCCCCTTCCAAACCAAAAAAAATTATAATGATAAAGGTTAGGGAAAGGTAAGGTGGCACACCGACCGTAAGGGAGCGGCTCTCGAGAGGAGAAACTCTATTCTCGAGAAACTCTTTTAAATGTTCCACTTATGACCTACTTCCACCACTGCTGCGTGACAAAAAATGTTACTATAATTAAATATGCATCTCCTTTATTATTTAGAGGAGATACTTTTATTTCTATAAAGAGACGCCAAGTTAAAGAGCCCTTAGGTAACCCATTTACTGAATTGGGTTTTATAATTTATTATTTTTTCGTTAATAGATAAAATTTAAAAGTTAAAAATTAAGGTTGTTGTTAATATTTTTAAATGTATATTAATATATCTAAATTGTAATAGTTTTGATATTATATTTTATCAATCTTAAATTTAAATGAATTTAATTCTATATATATTTCTAATAAATCTTAAATTATAATAATTTATTAATATAAAAGTATAGAATGAAAATTCATTTAATTTAATTTATTTTAATAAATCTAAAATTTGAGTATGTAGGTTTTTACAATTAGTTATGATGTAAAATATTTTTTTTTTAGAAAAAAATAGGTTGAGAGATTAAGGTTGATAATATTTAATATTAATAGTAAGTAGGGGTTAAATGTTAGAGTTTAGTTTTTCTAATTGTTAGGGTTAGTTATTAATGTTATACTCTATATAGGGTTTAATGATTAAGAGTTATATAAGTTAATAGTTGACGGTAATATTGATTATAGGGGCCACACTATAAATAAGTTAGAGGTTAAATTCCTTATAGGTTATTGAGACTAAGGTTGATGAGGATTATAAAATAAGTGTTTAAAAATTATATAGATAATATTTCATAGAAGTTAAAGGTTATATTTATAAATTTAAGAACTTGAGGGTTAAATGGGTTATACTTATTATAGTTCATAGGGGTTATAAAATTTTGGGGTTATGCTTGTTATAGTTAAATCTTTATATATATATATATATATATATATATATATATATATGCTAAAGAATGATGTCATTCCATCCATGGTCGTGAATGAAACTTTTCCATGTTGATAAAGTTGTTAAAGGTTAAGGATTACAATGATCTAAATATGCGTGTATTTAAATTACTTGTGTAAACAATGGTAGTGAAAATAAAATTGTTTATCCCACATCATCATTTGTGTTGAACTTCAAAACTGTATTAAATGGTATTTTTTTTTGTTAGAAAAAATGAGTTAAAGACTTCCAATTACTATATTTCTCTCTATTTATTTTTTTAATTTTCACTTTTAAGGGGGCATTTTTTCCAAGCAGAGGTGTATGCATAAAGGGCTATGAGTTGTATTATAGCTAGAGTTTGCATAAATGAAGGATGATAAATGATTTGAAGATGGTTTTCTGATTTGGGTTTATAGGGTAAAATCTTTGTGTGAAACATCTATGTGATTTTATCATTGTGTGATGGATTCTCATTTATAGTTTCACTCAATGGATGTTCTGGTAAACTGTGTAGAATAGATGTTGAGTTCTATGTTGGATTCAATCTACAAGCTAGTCAATGCAATCCTTTGTATTTTATTATTTCCTATGTTTTCTTGATCGTGTGAGAATACATTCTGAATTATAGTTGTGTCAAGTTCATTTAAAATTCAATTCTCCATTAGCAAGTGATGAAATCCAACAACTATAGAATCCAGGTTGTCCATCCAATTAATTGAAAGAGATCAATGACTATAATGATATAGCTCTTGTATTCATATCTTTCAAAGAAAATGTATGAAATTCAAGATCAAGAAAGAGTAGTTTCTCGTATTGTTTTTTAATCCTAACATATACATCATGGGATTCTTTCAATAGTAGAGTATATTGACAATAAATAAGTAGTCTTGAAAGTAACAGTAGAGGAAAGTAGGAAAATATAGGTAACTTAAGTGAGTAATTAGATCGATGAAATCACTACAAACTTTGTAACATACCCAATTCCTATGTACCTTAAACATTCGCATTTTTGACAAATTTTTAATTTTTAATACTGATAATAAATAAAGCATGTCGAAAGAATATGAAACAATCAAGAAACATATTAAACTGTAAAATAAATGTGTTCTCAAGACATGCACGACATCAATAAAAAAAAAGAATGTTATAAACTCAACATGGATATAATAAATACATATTGCAAATAAAATTTACACAGAAACATAAAGAACTTGTCTTTTAAAGACAACTTCACTTCACCAATTGGCTACAAACACGGGAAGTTCCACCCAACCTTAGGATTTTTTCCACATAAACTCTCTACAACAAGGATGGTGCCTAAACCAACTCTAAGAAACACATCATTCATCTATCAAGATCTCACAATTTTCTCATCCACATAACAAATCTTATTTTTCTAGTTCACTTTCTCCTTCAAATTGTACAACCCAAAGAAATCAACCCCCTTCTCTCCACTGCACTCCCTCAGGTTGCTCCACTTCTTTCTATGGCTCCAATGCTACCTGTAAGGAAATATCAATGTTAGAAACCTTGAGGGTTCTCAACCGTGGATAGTTCTTTCACAATTTCCATCATTCTCATGCACACTAGAATAACCAATATTAAGCTACAACCAACTAGAAATGGTTGTCTAACTCCAAAAATTCCTTTCCATGCCAAAAAAACCAATAACAAAAGAAATAAATAATGGATTAGGAATGACGTAAGTAAACCCCCAACAACCAAAAACATGGCTTATATAATTACATGCAATAATGCACCATGCAACATCACCAAGAATCTCACTTGACCATTTTTCCGAACTAAATACGAGACGGCTGGATAAAATATAATAAAAGGCGTAGCCCCTTTATCTTCCTCTCTCGTGGAATCATAGTCCCCTATAAATATTTCCTTACCTTTTCTGCAACTATTGATGCATTTCTGTTATTAATATTCAAAGTATGACATTGTTAGGCTCTAGAACCTTTCAACTTTACAGGAACTCTCATATTTCATCAAATATTTTTTTTTATTAATATGTGGACTAAAAAATAGGGTATCACATTCACCTCCTCCTTATTTTCCTATTGTCCTTAGTGCATATCACCATGCAGGTGTACATACATACATAATTTCGATAAAAAAACTATGGGTATGCCTCCTGCATTGTATCTTCCAACTCCCATGTCACCTCTTCATGGATATAGCATTTTAATTGGACACTTACCTTCCTTGTGGATTTGTTTTAGAGCACCATGACCTTATTCTCTAGTATATGCATTGGTTTTACTTGTAAGTCTCCTTTTAGATTCACCTAAATCAAAGTCTAATCACTGACATGATTAGGATCATACACATACCTTTTCAACAAAGATACATGAAATAAATTCTGAACATTCATGGAGCTAGACAATGCAAGAATGTATTCAAATATACTTGTTTAGTTCCTATTAGAGATTATATGTTATGGATTAGGGTTTTTAGAAGTTAATGGGTTAGGGTTTATAGGGATTAGTGGTTATAAGTGCAAAGGTTTAGAATTTAGTATTTATTGTGTTGGGGGTTATCGGGTTATACATGTTAATGCTTTGTTGTGATAGGTATTAAGGGTTAGTAGTTAGGGTTTATAGGGGTACGGTTTATAAGGATTTCATGTTGAGGGTTATGTGTGTTAGGATCAAATACTAGGGGTTATAGGATTTTGATGTTAATAAAGTGGATTATGAATATAAGGTTGAAGGGACATAGGTTATATGGGTTAGGAGTGTTAGGTGCTGAAAAATATAAAGTGTAAGAAGTGTAAGGGTTAGAATTTATAGGTTTCAAGGGCTACAAGTTATACATGTTAGGGGTTAGGGGAGATGAATGATACATATTATAGGTTAGGAGTTATAAGAATTACAAGGGATAATTATTAGGCATTAGAGTTTATATTATTTAGTGGTTATAAGAGTGTTATGGGATATTGGTTAGAGTAGATAAGCATTATAAGGACTACATGAGATAAATATTATAGGGCTTCCGGGATTAGTTTTAGTGGTTATAAGGATTATTTACCCATTGTTCTAGCTAGGCGTTAGGGGTGGAGGGGTAATAAGGTTGACTTGGGATAGTAGTTAGTGGTTATAAAACATAGGTCATAAATGTGATAAGTGTTGGAGGGGTTATGGTTAGTTGTTACAAGGGTCTATGTTTATATGTGTATGGGTTAAGGGTTATGAGGATTAGAGAATAAGGGTTATAAATTTTATTTGTGTAGTGTAACAAGGGTTAAATATTGTAAAGAGTTAGTCTTTATAGGGATTGCAATGGTTAAGGTTTAACTCTTATAGGGAACTTTATAAATGTTAGAAGTTATAGATGCTACATAAGTTTTATACTTGTTATGGGTTATAAAGAGGTTATGAGTTAGGTGTTATTAAAGTTCATGTTTATAAACTTAATAAGGATTATGAATTAAAATGTTTTGTTTTATGGGTTATATGCATTAATTGTTAGTGGTTATTAATATTAAATGTTTGAGTTGTAGGTGAAAAAGGTGTGTAGTTATATGGTTTATAGGAATTTAGGTTTATAAGTGTTGTGGTTTTTCAAATGAGAATGGGTAAGGGTAGGGGTGACTGAGGTGATTGGGTTAAGAGCTTAAGGGTCATAATTATTTATATCATTAGTAGTTAGGGGTTTGTGGTTAGGGTTTATTTTTCCTAAATCATAAGTTTTAGGTGTTGATCTTGTAGTGGTTATAGGGGTTTTCAATTGTTATGGTGAAGGGTTATAGGTTATATGGCTTAGTGGTTATAGGATTTAAGGATAAAGGGATATACATGTTAATTTTTTAGGCCAATAATGATTATATGGGTTATGGTTCAAATTTGTTAGAGATTAAATTCCTTAAGGATTATAGGGATTAGGGTTTATATGATTATGAATTGGAAATTACAAGGGTTTTAAGGACTACAATGTTAAGGGGTGTTATGGGTAATAGGGACCATGGTTTTCTAGTTAAGAAAGTTATAAGGGTTAGTTGTTAGAGGATATAGGGGTTGGGGATTATAAGTGTTAGGAGTTGTGGGTTATAATGTTTATAGTGGTTTGGCATTGAGGGATGGTATGTGCTAGATATTACCAAGGGGTTTTATGGGTTATAATTTAGGGGTTAGGGGTTATCTAAGTTCTATGTGAAAATCGTTATAGGGGTTAAGGTTTTTAAGTCTAACATGGGCTGGTTAAGGGTATAGGAGCTAGGAAATGTAGTAATTACATTTTTACCGAGATTAGTAGTTAAGGTTTAAGATGCTTAGAGGGTTTATAGGGGTTAATTGTTATAAGATATTGGGTTGGATGTACTAGTTAATAGTTAAGAATGATTGGGGTTATGGGTTATAGGGATTAAGTGTAGTGGTGATAGGGTTTACAAGTGTTACCTCAACAATATTTCAGGTGTTAAAGAAATTTAATATTGTAGAGGATAAGGACATGGGAGTAACTGATATAGGGGATATAAATGTTATATGATTTATAGTTATAGGTGTTAGGATTAAGAGGCTATAAGGATTAATATTTATCAAATATATAAGGATTAGGCATTGGGTATGATATGGGTTATATGGATCAATGTTTAGGTATGGTAAATTGTTACCTTTATGGTTTAATGGTTATATGCATTAACAATTGATGTTTATAGGAATTATAAGAGATATAAGGGTTATATGTTATTAATTTTAGAGGATGGAGTTATAGGGGTTAAGGGTTAAATAGTGAGTATACATCACAAAGGTTAATATTTATCAAATATGTGGTTCACATGTTGAACGAATTATCGATTTTAAGAGTTAGTAGTTAAGGGTGAAAGAGGGTAATATGTGTACAAGCTAGAGGTTGGTACCATGGATTCTAGGAATACCCTCGCATGGATAAGGCATTTAGGTTACATTAATAATTATATTCAAAGCATGATATCAAAATATGTGACTGCTCTGTTTGTACACTATGTCAAGCTATTCAACCCAATATTTTTGTATATATAATTATTCTTTTAAATTCTCATGGCTTAGGATTGTTGTTTAGATTTTTATTGTTCTGTAACTTTATTGAACTATGTTTACTTAGTACAGATTCTTTTTTTGGATACACACAATCTTCATTTTTATGGTTCTATATCTTTGTTAAACTTTGTTTCCTTAATACATATTTCTTGTTTGGATACATTTCCTGATTTAATAACCAGAATTACTCATGATTTTTATTGGGTTTGTTAATGGTAATACGACTCTATTCCTAGATCTAACAACAAAATGACTATCATTTTTCTTTCAACAATCTTTCTCTATGAAACTAATGTATGCATTTATTTTCTCATAAAATCATTCCCATATAATACTGCTATGAATTATTTATGCTTTAAAAATACTTGATAACCAATAATATTGATCACAGTAACACACAGTAATACACAATGAACATTCAGATTGACATATTCATAATAAAGGACTAAAACCTTGAACTTGGGGAAACCACAGGTTGAAGACTTTGTTCCTCCCAACCGTAGACTAGAGTCTCTGTAAACCTCTGTCACCACCAAGATAAGTTTAGAATCCAAGGGGATACCTACATGTCCTCTTGCAAAATTGTGAGTACTAGCTTGTTGTGTAATAAGAGAATTTTTCTGTGTCAAGTCAAAACCAGTGCGTAGAATTTCATAGCTATTAGTTGACAACATAGAATGGTTTACCATTCCTTTGTCATGACTTCTTTTTGTTTTTCCTAGGACTTGTGACACTTGTCTTGAGCCTCCGACTCACTGACCACCTGTCAGATTTGATTTTACACATGCTCATAGATTCTCCTATAAATATGGAATGTGTATTTTTGTAGTTGAGTTAACTCCATAGCTCATCTTAATTTATTACCACTTTTCCAACCCCTTTGGATTCCTAACTCCCTATTTAACAATTGCTTCAACATGTGCTCATTTTTACAGATGTATTTTATTTTCATAAAATAACAAAGTTTTACATTTCATATTTGGTCAATCGACCAAAGTGTCTTTTGTAAAAATAATTAAAATTAAAAAAATAAAAATAATAATAATTTTCAAAGTTTCAAGTCATGGAGTATCACAACACTTGTCTTTAAATTACTTGTGTAAACAATGGTAGTGTAAATGAGAGTGTATTGAGCTTTAACATTGTATTAAATAGTAATTTTTTTGTTAGAAAGTAAGGGTTCACAAGTTGATCTGAAATAGATCCAAACAAGCCAATGGAGAAAGGATATAAGGCTCAAGTGCCTACAATTGTAATTAGGTGATTAATGGAGGTTGGATAAAAAAAAAATAAAAAAATGTAAAAGTAAATGAGACAAAAAAGAGAATAAAAACATAAATAAAGGAAAAAATAAAAATAACAACAGGAAATAAAAGACTTCCTACTACCCCATCTCTCCCTATTTATTTTTTTCACTTTCACTCTGAAGGGATATATTTTCCAAGGAGAGATGGGAACTTGGTTTTATTATTGTGTTTTTAGGTTGTTTTTATGTGGAGGTTACACTGAGAATATATGCATTGCAACCATCATTGAATATTGAGATCTATGTATAACATGGAGAGTAGATACTAGAAGTAAATTCCATGGAGGATCTTTGTTTGTGATTTGAGTAGGATATAAGTCCCTAATTTATAGACCATAAGGTATCAAAGAATTTGAATCCTTGATTATGAATCATTTATGAGAACTTTGAATATAACATGAAAATTAAGGAACATCAATTCTTAGCTTCAAGAAGAGAACACACACTTGAATAAATAGACTGAGACATTTAACTAGAGAATAAGAGAGATGAAGAAGAAACTTGAGATTTTTAAAAGACTAATGACATTACTAAAGAAATATGTATTTTAATGCTAAGAATCCCTCACCATGTCTATAGAATATTGTGACAATATATTATTTCATCTTGTACACTTGGGAGATAAGGTCATCTAGTTGTTGAATCAATAGGAGGTCAGGTTCACTTAGATGATGACTCAACTACAACAATAGTTGGCAAAGAATGAGGAGGAATTGGAAAAGATCCAAGTAGTTTCCCTACATCACAAGGAAGCAAAGACACCTCCTATTTCCACCACTGAAACTAGCAGCATGACCAAGACAAGTATGGTAATTTTATCTTCCATAGACATTTCTCCAGATCATCTTGGTGAAGTTCAAAAGCATAATAGAGGAATTGGATGAAAATTGTTAATATAGATGTTATATGATGGAAAAGGGTTAGGGAAGAGAAAACAAGTAATCATATTCCCTAGTGTAGTTGAAAAAAAGGTGAAACATGAAGTCTTGAGTTGTGACGGAAGAGGGGAAAAGGCCACAGAATACAAGATCACATTTGTGAAGGCAAAGGGCATGCTAGAGTTGGACCACTCATGAGCAGGAAGATAAGAAGAAAACAAAGGTTGTATCCCACTGTGACCTTATCCTTTTTGGGAAGGAATACATAAGGGAAGTGATGAGAATAGTTCAAGGACTCAGCATAAGGAGAAATGAGCAAATTATCTAGAAGAAGAAGAAGAAGAATTTTCGGTATGCATCAGGTAAGGTATGCCTTATTTGTCATTGTTGTAAGAAGGAAGTTCTAATTCGATTAGCTATTTGTAGAAACAAAATCATAAGGAATTTTTTTTAGAGAAGCAAGACACGTTCCACAATCCATATTCCTTTCAACGGAGGATTGGAAAGAAGAATTTCAAAAAACCACTTAGAATGAGTGTCTTTTCAAAGAAATTAACTAAATACTAGTTTGATTCCTCTTGAACAAAATTTAGATGGAATGAACTACCTTATCCCTCTATTGAAGAACTTGAAATAATACACAACCACCAATTTGTATAAACCTAAGAGATGAGGACGATGTACGAGGGCTATGTACAAATTGTATGGCATGCACATGTCCCCAAAGATATCTTAGACATAACGTACAAACCTCATATAAAATAATAAACAAAATACGACTTCAATAAATGTCACAAACATTGTATGAATGCTATGTAGTGATGCCAATCGTGGTAAGGATTGGATTTTTTTGAGTACAAGGAACAATAATAACAATATGGTTGTAAATATGCAACAATTGTATCACTACAATGATTGGGATCATTCCCAATTGGATAAATGACTTCGATTCTCTATTTATTGGATTTCATCAATTGATAATGGACAATGGAATTTTGATTAAACTTAGACATAGTTATAGTTTGTAGATTTTAACCTTGTACAATATTTACTACAAACGGATTTTTAGTAAAAGAACAAAAAGGATACAATGGGAAATACAAACATTACACATAGATTTTTCCCCTGGAAACCCAAACCGGGAAAACCAACATATTCTATATTCATTCATAGTGATACATTGTTTACAATACAATATACATATAGGAGCCAACGACATCCAAAACCCTAACCCAATGACCCGGGTTAGTAAAAAACCTTAATTCCTTAACCGTAAATAGAAAACTATCACCAAATAAACCATGTCCCTAAAAACCACCTAAATATGTGACACATTTCCCGAGGCAGGAAAACAAAACAAAATTGGGGGTGTTTGCCCCGAACCCCTGCACGCTCGACGCAACGCTCAGACACTACTAATCGTGAAAAGAATATAAAACATACACGACATAGTTGGGAATGTATTCTCACACCATCAAGAAAACATAGGAAATGATAAAATATATAACATTTCCTCCAATATCTCACATACTAAATCCAATGTAGAATTCAACGTCAATTCTACACATATTGTACCATAAGAATCCGTTGAATGAAAATGTAAATTAGAACTCATCATAGAGTGATAAAATCACAACCATAATTGGCATAAATATTTTACCCTAGAAATCCAAATGGGAAAACCAATTTTGAATGGTTTATGAATTACATTCATTTCCACAATATCTTGTTACAATGTAATTCATGACACTTTGTGCAGACTCCCTTCCTTGGTCGAAATACCCCTTTAGAGCGAAATTAGAAAAATAAATAGGAAGAGATTGTGTAATGAGAAGGACAATATGCATGCCCTTTCTTTTCCAAATTATTAGTTCTTCTCTCCTATTAGTACATTTTTATTTTTTCATTTATTTCTCTTTTTATTCTCTCTTTGTCTCATTTACTTTTACATTTGCATTGTATTTAATATTTTATCTAACCTTCATTAATCACATAATTACACTTGTAGGTACTGAGTCTTACAACCATTAATTTTTTTTGGATACATTTTGGATCAAATTATAATCCCATGCCTTCTAACTACAGAAATACTATTTAATACACACTTGAAGCTCAAAACAAATGATGGTGTGAGCTCAACAATTCTATTTCTACTACCATTTTTTACATAAGTAATTTTAAGGAATGCCATTATTTACATCATAGAACTCCCTATCCTTGAAGAGCTCTCTCAACATCACAAAATTCCATTTACAACCATGGATGGAATGAGATTGTTCTTCAACATATCTAATGCTATTATTGGGTCTCAACATTCACTATGATGGAAATTGCTTAAGATTAAATGTTATGATGGTTGAGATCAATGTTCATATAGTAATAAGTAAAACAATTATAAAACACACAATGACATTATGAATCTACAATCAATTTTAGTAGCATGAGTGCATTATAACATCTAAGGATTATAAGTAATTATGAGCCAAATATATAATATTTTTTCTAAATAGTAATGTCATACACCCAACCCCTAAGTAGCCTTTTAAGGGATGGGGTATAATTTTTTTTCCTTCCTATAGCTTCTCTGAGTTCCTCAAATAGGGGAATCATTGCCTTCTTCTCTGCGTGATCTTTCCAATGACTATAAACTCATCCAAAACCGAGCTCTAAGTTGAAATTTATGGCTTCCTGAACTTCTCGGGGTATCGTTGGTCAAAGGCCACGGGGCACCCACATTGCTCCACCACATTCATACCATCCTACCTGGCACAGAAACGACCCCAGTATTCATCCTCTAGCAATGACATAACCACTGGAGGGGAGGTTGTAGGGGATATCTCCCGAGCCTTCATGGGTAACAAGCATTCATCCCTTTCGATATTCTTGTACAAGTATACAAACTTCCCAGGAGTTCTGAAGTCTGAAGGAATCTTTCCACTATGGATTATATGTTGGATATTCTATCCACCCTTGGATATGATGGCTAAGATTCATCCATGCTTAAAACATATCTTAAATCTAACAAGGGGGGGTCCCATACTTAATTCCTTACCAATCCCATGATGCCACATCATGATGGCATGCATGCCCTGACCAAATGAGGTTGGACACCCCACACATGGATTTTGGCACTTCAAAACTTCAATGCTTTGGCATTTAACGCACCATACTATATCCTTGCATCTCTCAGAGAACGAAGTCCCGAAGTTCCAAAGTTTCAGAATCCTGAAGTAAGACTTCATAGAAGTGTCTACATTCTCTCCCACTAGTTGATCGAACAGTTGAGAAAGGTTCCCAGTGGACCCTCAATCAACGATCCATAATATCTCTAAATTCCTCCCCATCGATCTAACAGTTTCCAGGATTTTTCCACTTTGTTATTTCACGATATCAAGTCCCTTAGAGGTCTTATCCCATTTAAGTCCTGAAGGTTTACCTACCAAAAATATCATAAAGGGGATGTGACTTCCTGTTGTTGGTTATCATTTTGTCTTACCCTGTCCTTCAACTAGGCTCAATCTAACGGTTGAGAGAGATCCCAAAGGATCCTTAGATCTACGTCTCATGTTACTTCACAACTTTAGCATTCGAGAATTTCGATCATTTAACACCTTCTCACTCCAAGAGTGATTCAATTTTGAATTTCACCCTAGCATATATCAAATGGTCAGGAAATATATGGATGTTTCTTGGATTAACGTCTTGTGTAAATTTGTAGCCAAAAATCTAGTTAGGGTTTAACAATAAAGCAATGTTGGATCGGGCGTGCAAGGGGTTTGAGGGGGGCGAATGGCCCCCACATGGGGATTTAGGACCAACATCGCCGAGAATATTTTTTTTGCCTCGAAAAATGTGTCACATATTTCTGCCTTGGAAAACATGTCACATATTTAGGTGGTTTTTTGGCACATGGTTTCTTTGCCGATAGTTTTCTATTTCCGATAGAGGAATTAGGGTTGTTGACTAATCTAGGTCATTGGGTTAGGGTTTTGGATGTTGTTATCTCCTATATGTATATTGTATTGTAAACAATGTATCACTATGAATGAATATAGAATATGTTGGTTTTTGCAGTTTGTGTTTCCAAGGGAAAAATCTTTGTGTAATGTTTGTATATTCTATTGTATATTTTCTATTCTTTTACTAAAAATATGTGTGCAATAAATATTCTACAATGTTAAAATCTACATTTGGTATTAGAGCTTTTTTGGCTTCAGGGGGATGCCTTTGTGGTCAAGGGTTTGGCTCGAGACTGTGATAATCGTTGTTACAGTGGGAGATCTATGGTATTGATTTTTCAGGTGAAAAGAAATGGCAAGCAATTCGAAGATGGAGATCGAGAAGTTTAGTGGGAAAAGTTTTGAGATGTGGAAGCTCAACATGGAAGATCTGTTGGTAGAAATAGATTAGTGGATCATGATAGATCCAAGTACTGGACCTACAGGAACTTCAGCAGATGACTAGAAAAAGTTGGATCGGAAGGCAAAGAGAACAATCTGACTGTGTCTCTCCAATTCAGTATTACTTAATGTGTCAGAGGAAGCTACAACCAAAGATTTATGGGAAAATTTGGGGAAGTTGTATCAGTCTAAGTCCCTAGTAAATAAACTATTCCTGAAAAAGAAGTTGTATAACTTGAGGATGAGAGATGGAGACTCAGTGGAAAAGCATTTCAACACCTTCAATACTGTGGTAAGTCAGTTAGTATCTGTTGATATTAAAATTTTAGATGAAGATAAATGTATTAGTTTACTGTGTTCTTTACTAGACTCGTGGGATAGTCTGGTTGTGGCAATAGGTAGTAATAAAAATACCTTGAATTTTGATGAAGTGGTCTCATCCTTGTTGTCGGAGGAGATGAGATAAAAGAATATGGAAGGACAGAGCACAGATGCATTATTTCTAGGAGGACATTCCCAAGAAAGAAATAGATCTAAGTTCTTAAGTGGGATATCTAAGTATAACGGTAGATCTAAATATCCCAAAAATTTTGTAAGGGTATGTTGGAGATGTGGAAAGGAAGGGAACTACAAGAAGTAGTGTAGATCCAAAGTTGAGAAAAAGAAGGGATTTGAGGAATCTCCTTCCATAGAAGAACAAAACTCCAAGGAAAAAGGAGGGGATGTGTACTTGGATTCTTCAAGCACACATGCAGATCATGAGGCATGGTTGGTTGACTCTGGTGCATCCTTTCATATGACTCCCCATAGGGACTTGTTCTGCGAATATGAAAGGTATGATGGAGTTAATGTTTTATTAGGTGATGATTCGAAAACTAGAATCATAGGATGAGGAAAAGTCAAGTTGAGTCTCATAAATGGAAGGATTAGAAAATTTCCTCGTGTTCTGGACATCCCTGGTTTGGCTAGAAATTTGATTTCTGTAAGAAAAATGGACGATGCAGGGGTAAAAGAAATATTTGAAAAGGAAACCTATGGGATGGTTCTAGTAGCAATGGTGTTGTTGAAGGGAGTTCAGTTTGGAAATCTATATAAGCTAAAAGGAAACACTATTAGTTATGGGTATAATCGTTCCATTGTTCCTGATATTGGAGTTGAAGAAGAAAGAACTCCTACAGTCTTTGGAGAAAAGGTTATGTTGTGGCATCAAATATTGGGGAATATCAGAGAAAAGGGTCTTCGAATAATACATGGTAAAGGTATGGTTGAAGGTGTTTATAACTGCTCTCTAGATTTTGATGTCTCTGAACATTGTCTATATGGGAAGAAAAATCGGGTAAGATTCCCCTCTGGTGCAATGAGGGTAGAAGGAATTTTATAGCTAGTTCACAATGATGTTTTTGGACCTATGTTAGTCCCATCATTGCGAAAATATGTGTATTATGTCTCATTTATAGATGACTTCTCAAGGAATACTTGGATATATTTTCTCAGGAAGAAATATGAAGTCTTTGACAGGTTTAATGAGTTTCAGACTCTTGTTGAGAATCAAAGAGAGCAAACAATTAAGGTTTCGAGGACATATAATGGTGGAGAATTCTATGGGAATGAATTTGAAGAATTCTGTAAGAAGTGCGGTATAGCAAGGGAAAAAAATACTCCATATACACCTCAACAGAATGGAGCTGCAGAAAGGATGAACAAGACAATGATGGAAAAAGAAAGCTGCATGATCAGTGGTGTCGGGTTAGGCTGAGAATTCTGGGTAGAGGCAGTGGGTACTACATGTTACCCGGTCAACAAATCACCCTCATCAGCGTTGGATGACAATAATCCACAAGAGGTATGGACTGGTAAGGAACCTTCTCTCACACATCTCAAGGTGTTTTGCTGTGATGCATATGTTCATGTTCCAAAGGAAAACATGAGTAAGCTAGAAAAGAAGGTCAAAAAGTGTATCTTTATTGGATATAAAGATGGTCTCAAAGGTTATAAGCTTTGGAACCCAAAAAATAAGAAGGTAGTGTATAGCTGAGATGTGGTATTTAGTGAAATGAAGGATTTTGTTAAACAAGAAGTCCTACCAAGTAAGGAAGAACTAGAGAAAATAGAGTTTGATTTAAAGGATGATGAGTCAAACTCTATAGAATAACATGAGTCAAAAGAAGAATACCCTCATACTCCAGTATTGAGGAGATCGGTTAGAGAAGGAAGGATACCAGAAAGATATACTCCATCTAATTTCCATTCAAAGTTTTATTTGTCTATTAATGATGATGATCCTATAATTTTCAGGGAGGTAGTGGATTCAGAGGATGGATATCTATGGAAAAGGGCCATGGACGGAGAAATGGCATATTTGAATAAGAATGAGGCTTGGGATCTAGTGGAGTTGGAGTTTTTGACTGGAAGAAATCCCATTGGCAAGAAATGGGTATTTAAAAAGAAGTTGAATGCAGACGAAAAAGTGGAGAAATACAAAGCTTGGTTAGTAGCAAAGGGTTATTCCCAGGTTGAGGGAATTGATTTTGGTGAGATTTTTTCTCTTATTGCCAAGTTAAGCTTTATAACATTTTTGTTATCTGTTACTTCTTCATTTGATTTTGAAGTAGAACAAATGGATGTGAAGACAACGCTCCTACATCATGATCTGCAAGAATAAATCTATATGAAACAACCATAAGATTATGCTATGAAGGGAAAGAAGGAGTTGGTATGGAAGCTGAAAAAGTCCCTATATGGTTTAAAACAATCACCAAGGATGTGGTATACAAAAATTAATAATTAATGCTAGGACTTGGCTTCACAAGAAGAAAAGAGGACCAGTGTGTGCATTTTAAATTAATTGGTGATCATTTGATTTATTTGGTCTTGTATGTGGATGACATGTTGTTGATAGGAAACAACAAGGAGATTATCTAGGATGTGAAAAATTAGTTGTCCCCTAAATTTGACATGAAGGATATCGGTGCTTCAAATTTCATTTTGGGCATGGAAATTAAAAGAGATCGGAGAAAGAGGAAACTCTGGTTAAATAAGAGAAAATATGTCAAGACAATATTGCAGAGGTTTAATATGCATGAATGCAAACCAATCAAGGTTCCTATTCTTGTTGGGGTAAAGTTATCTACGTATCAGTGTCCCAAGACACATGAAGAAGAGGAGGACATGTCTTGTGTTACATATGTGAGTGCAATTGGCAGTTTGATGTATGCAATGGTATGTACTATACCAGACATTGCTCATGCAGTGGTAGTTTTGAGAAGATATATGTCAAAACCAGGGAAGGAGAATTGGACAATAGTAAAAAGGGTTTTTGGGTATTTGTGTGGCATTGATAGCTATGGATTGTGCTACAAAGGAAGACCGGGATTGGAAAGAGTGGTGGATATACATGGCTTTTTAGATGCATACTAGGTCGGAGATATGGATCATAGAAGATCTACAAGTGGGTATGTGTTTAATCTATTTGGAGGAGCAATACATTGGATAAGAAAAAGGTAGGTTGTAATGGCACTTTCAACTACAGAAGGTGAATACATGGCAGTAACTCATGCAAGTAAGGAAGCAGTAAGGTTAAAAATATTGTGTTCAGGTATTGGGTTGGTACAACAAGTTGTAAGGATAGAGTGCGGCAGTGAGAGCGCAATGTTTGTAGCGAAGAACCCAACTTATCATTCAAATATAAAGCATATTGATATTCAATATCACTTTGTGAGAGACATGATGGAAGAAAATAAAGTATCACTGATGAAGGTGGAAACTTTGAAGAATGTTTCAAATTCATTAAAAAAATCTGTGAGCACTGACAAGTTTTCTTGGTGTAGAGGATCCATGGGCATTACTACCCTGGATTGTTAACTATGTAACCCTATAACCCCCTGTAAGAAAAGAAAACAACAAGTGGGAGAATGTTGTGTATGTGTTATATTATTTGCACGATTAGTATTTTCCGAGAGATTGTGTCGGGCACGTAGTTTTGGGGGCAGGGCCCCCGAGAAAAAATATTCTTCCTTGAAAAATGTGTCACATATTTCTTCCTCGGAAAACGTGTCACATATTTAGGTGGTGTTTCAGCACATGGTTTCTTTGATGATGGTTTTCTATTTCCGGTTAAGTAATTAGGGTTGTTGACTAATCTAGGTCATTGGGTTAGGGTTTTGGATGTTGTTGGCTACTATATGTATATCGTATTGTAAACAATGTATCACTATGAATGAATATATAATATGTTGGTTTTCCCAGTTTGGTTTTCCAGGGGAAAAATTGATCCTGGTGGATATTGGTGGCCACACACCTTTTCCAAATGGCTCAAAACAGTTTTCCGGCAATTTTGGGAATTTACTATTTTTAGCAGGTTTTAACTTCCGGGGCCATTTTGAGGGTCCAAATGAAGGTTTTTCCAGATAGAGGTTTTCAATGATATCTAAAGGAATAATTGATCCCCAAAAATGAATCTCCTCGATGATACCTTTCAAATGAGCTATCAAACACCTAAAACGGAGATCGTATGCAAAAATTACAACCCCGGGAAGTTGATGTACTCACTTACCCAAATGGGGCCCACATGACTTTTGGTGCTTCATCTCCTAGGGTTAGTTTTTGGATGTTTAGGACTTTTGGAATTCTTTTTTATTGTAAAAGGGCCTTTAGAGCCTCATTGTAATCATCTTCTTGTGAATGTGAGTAGCCGTCACATCTCTTCTCAGAGATAAGCTACCACCATTCTAGCGAGTCTTTCACTCTATATTTTTACAGTCTCTGTACATTTCTTTGATTAATAGAAATAGTGTATTATTGTATATCTATGTTTATGGTTGCATATCTGATACATTTCTATTATATTATTGAATATCTGCAATATCTCTGTGCATTTCTTTATTATATCTCTGATCTCATTTCGTGCCGAAAATAATCTGGATCAGTGGTATCAGAGCAGGCTTCTCTTGATCGTTTTTTAGTGCATGTCCCCAATGAGGTTCGAGTATAGAAAGTTGGGTCTCAAGCTTGTCTCTCTTGAGGACAATCGCTCTCGCACACCCAAGAAACCCTCAATGGCGGAAGAAAAGAAAAACGACGGAGCAAACAATCCTATCAATCTGTTGCTTGAGCAAGCTCTCACGCGATAGAGGGATGAAATGATGGATAATTTTTCCCACATCCTTCAATGCATTCCAATAGCATCAGGTGCATATTCATCAAGAGACCACTTTGGAGGCACCTCTCCTTTCAAGGTACAGGTTAATTTTGATATTCCTGTATTTGAAGGTCAAATAGATTTAGATGCCCTAGATAAATGGTTAAATCTGCTAGAAGGTTATTTCTCTGTTCATAATTTTTCCGATAAGGAAAATATCACCTTTGCACTCCTTAAGGCTCTCCCCCATGTCAAACATTAGTGGGAAACTTACTGGGAGCAAAGTTCCAAAGAGGATTCTGGAATATATGGGGCCGAGCTCACTTGGGATTTTTTTGTGGATGCAATAAAGGAACAATACTACCTTGTTGGCAACTATGAGGACCAATACATGAGATGGACCACACTGCAACAAGAGAGGGGACAATCAGTTCTAGAGTTCACCAATAGCTTCCATACCTTGCACACTAGACTGGGTATCAAAGACTATGAATGAAATTTGGTTCTGAAATACCGTGGGGCTCTACATAGATACATCCAAACTGAAATGGATTTTCTTGACATCTCATCACTCAGTGCTGCCTATCGATATGCTGTCAAAATCGAGTAGAAATTTAAGCACCAGAACAAATGGGAGTTTGGGTCTGCAAATCCACAACAACCAAAGTATGAAAAATATAGCCCTAACAAATAGTCTCCCGAAAACCAGTGCAAGCCACAGGAAAATAAGGGTCACGGGAAGACAAAGAAGGACACCGGAAAATGGTGTGATTTCCACAAAATACCTTCGCACAACACTGATGAATGTCGCTCAAAACAGTCATTGGTGGCCGAGATCAAAGACGAGGAGGTGAACCTTGATTCAAAATCTGATTCTGAAAATACTGGTAAAAGACATATCATCGACGTAGACCCCACTGCTATTGTCGCGACCACAGTAATTCAACCAGAAGAACCAACAGATCTAGAAGAGGGGGAGAACCTTTTTCATTCACAGATGTGGGTGAATGGGACCCCACTTCATTTTATTGTTGATAAACTCATCTCAACAGAGGTCATCAAATATTTGGGATTGTCGACAACACCACACCCACAACCATCTTCGCCAAGGACGAGATCTTTGTGTTAGCCAGCAATGTCAATTGTCATATGACATCCAACCCTTCAAGGATGAGGTATTATGTGATGTTACCCCATTAGATGTTTGTGATGTTCTCTTGGGCCAACCATATATGTGGAAACGCCATGGTATCTATGAGTCTCGACCCCATAGTGTCATTATTACTCTAGGGGGTCATCTGTATAGGATACTAGAGGTAGTTCCAACTACTGCCCCACCTAAATAGTGTTGCAACATAGTATCTCATACTGAAAAATTCATCTTCTCCACAATCTGTTCAAAAGGGGAACAAAAGGATATTGCAACCACCACAGCCTCGACCCAAGCACCTTCTATCCAACAGAAGCAGGTCAACAAGGTTGCAATGAAGCACAAAGATTTCTTCTGCACACAGTCATCTAAAATAGCCAGACTGGTTAAAAAGGTCCAAACCTTCCAGACAAAGGTTCGTGATAGCCTTCAACAAGCTAAGCAATGCCACTCCTCCAGCAAGGCAAGCACATCACCAAGATTCAGATTCAGCAATCACTTTCCCTCTCCCCCGGGAACTCAATGCAATGGAGACCATTTCTTCCTAAGGAGGGAGGATTGATCCAGGTGGATATCGGTGGCCACCCACCTTTTCCAAATGGCTCAAAATAGTTTTCTAGCAATTTTGGCAATTACTATTTTTAGCAAGTTTTAACTTCCGGGGCCATTTTGAGGGTCCAAATGAAGGTTTTTTGAGATCGAGGTTCTCAAAGATAACTGAAGGCATGATTGAGCCCCCAAAATTAATCCCGTCAACCATACCTTTCCAATGAGCTATCACACGCCTAAAACGAAGATCGTATGCAAAAGTTACGACCTCGGGAAGTTGATGTACTCACTTACCCAAACGGGGCCCACATGACTTTTGGCGCTTCATCTCCTAGGGTTACGCTTTTGGATGTTTAGGACTTTTGGCATTCCTGTTTATTGTAAAAAGGCCTTCAGAGCCTCATTGTAATCATCTTCTTGCGAATGTGAGTAGCCGTCACATCTCTTCTCAGAGATAAGCTACCACCATTCTAGTGAGTCTTTCACTCTGTATTTTTACAGTCTCTGTACATTTCTTTGATTAATAGAAATCATGTATTACTGTATATCTGTGTTTATGGTTGCATCTCTGATACATTTCTATTATATTATTAAATATTTTCAATATCTCTCTCTGCATTTATTTATTATATCTCCTATCTCATTTCATGCCGAAAATAATCCGGATCAAAAATATCCGTGTAATGTTTGTATTTCCCATTGTATCTTTTTTTTTATTTTACTGAAAATCTATTTGCAGTAAATATTGTTCAAGGTTAAAATCTACACGGGTCCCATGACAATCGATAGGAAACTGCTAATTGTCGATCAACCATCCGGTCACCATTTCAACAGGTTTCCTTTGTCGAGATTTGAATGCTGTGAGTTTCCAAAATCCTGAATTCTCGGACCTATGAAGTCTTGAAGCCCGGAAGTCTTAGTTCCTTTTGGGCGTAGCATAGGGTTCCAGGGTCCTCATCATATGGGGCTTTGATAAGCCCCTGAGGGCTACACTCTCAAATATTATCTGAGATTTGTTTAAGGATGTGGAATTGAGCCTATCGTTACTAGGGATAATGGTTTGAAGGAAGTTACTTTCACTTCACAATACAAATCATGTAACATGACAATGGTAATTCTAAGGGATTGACAGGTTCAATTTTATCCCATAGAGCCTGTCCTGAATATATATTTCCAAGATTGGTCCTTATATATTCCCTTGAGGAATTTCCCAACAACACAAGGATCAAAGTATTATCCTCCCAATTTCATTTAAAACTCATTACTATTAATTCTCCTTCTCTAAACAAAGGTAAGCAAAAAACCATCTACAAAATATGATATTCAAGCTTTGCTTCCAATTGTTGGAGTTACTTCACACACACCTAGGATTTATTAATTTTCCTAAGGTTTTTATTTGTTTATTAGTCATAATTATTCATTATCCAATCTCCTATATTTTAGGAGAGAATATTCCACTTGGAGAATATTCTCTTTCAGTTCACACTTCAGTTTGACTAGTTGAGTTGAGTTTAGATGTTGCATTGGGATCATCACCATGCAACATTGTGATCATCACCATGATAATTCAAACTTACCTTGGTATCATCACCAGAGTGGCACATTAGCCTTGATTCCCTTAGTTAACTCCCCACTATTTTTTGTTCAGTCAATTAGTTGAAGACTAGTTGACTAGTTAACTCAACTAAGTGGCAACTCACTCCCGTAACTGCCCGAGAGACTAGAATAGGTGGCAGTTCACTCCCATAACTGCCGGTGTGTGTCTAGATCCAGCTAGACCACTAATATGGTGACCTGGTTCACCTCAATTCGAACTCATTGATTTATACATAGTATATCATGTGTAAATTATTCATTATTCACAACGGTTAACGAGAATTCTTCCATTCTCTCTCTCCTTCTTCTTCCTTTTCCAAATCTCTTTGCAAATGTGTGTATTATTGTTTAGCTAGATCTATTATGTGTAGGTTCAACACATTTACATGGTATCAAAGTCGATGTACTGCTAAAGAAAAATCTACACGAAAACTTTTTGCAGGTATAAAAGATTGAAGACAGCTAAAAGATGGAATTCCAAAAATAATTCATTCTTACACCTTACAACTATCTTTCATGGAAGGAGAAAATAGCCATACATCTTCCATCTATAGGGTTTTATAGGTTGAACATGAATATAGATATAGAAATGACATCATCCATAGAAAAACCCAAGTACTTAAATCACATGGATGAGGCACTCAGAAGAATTTGCAGTCTTATTTCTCTCGATCTCCTTTTTCATATATCTTCATGTAAGACTCCCAATGAAGCCTGGACAATATTGGAAGGGATCTTTGGAAAAAAGGATGAGATGAGGGGACACATTCAAGAGGTGGATCTTCCCACATTGGATTCAAAAAGCTTCGAGAATACCCAAGATTTCTTTACAAAATTCATGGATTTACTGTCACAACTCAAAGCTTGTGGGGTTGATAAATTGAAGGAGGAGAAACAAATGGTTCTCACCATTCTCTCCAAGCTTGGTCCTGAATTCTCAGTATTCTTATATACATTCCATACTGTCAGATTCACCTCTAGAGCCACCTAGAATATGCCTTCTCTTGATGACTTTATCGAATCCCTGACATAAGAGAAAACCAAGCTCATCAACATGGGTGTAATCAAAGGCCCAAGGGTGCATGCACTTACTGTGCATGATGGAAGACAAAAATATCATAAATATAAAGATAAATATAAGCAGAAATATCATGCACATACAAATAAGGAAGGGTACACAAAACCCTTCACTGATGCCTCCGGATCCAAAGGAGAAAAGGGAAGAAAAGGATAGAAATGCACATGCTGTCACAAAGGATTCCATTCGGAATTCGCATGCATGCAAAATAAAATAGATATGATGTCTCAAATAATTCATAAAAACAACCTTGGAGATTGCATCCCTAAGGGTGCAAAGAACAAGAATCTAGAAGATATGAATTCCAAGAAAGGTAATTCTAGCCATGCCTTGATTGCCATCAACTCCTCTCCTGATGCTTGGATCGTAGATTTAGGAGCCTCACATCAAATGGATGCCTCAGAAGTAGTCTATTCTTCATTGGATGCATGCAAAGGTCCTCCTATTCTGATGGGGGACAACTCTTCTGTCGAAGTCACCGACAAAGGAAGGATTGAACTCACCAACGGAAGCTTCGAGAACATGTTGCATGTTCCCAATGCTTTCTATCAACCTTCTCTCTATGTATCAGATGATGAATTCTGGCACCGGAAAGAAATTCATCTTCACAAAACATTCCATGGACATCTACGACATGCAAACCAACTCCAGGTTTGCTATTAGTGAGGTAAATCATCAGTCTAGATTGTATACATTTTCTGAATTTATTGAACCTGATTCTGCTTTACTGCTTACTCATGATGATGAACATAGTAGGATATGGCATGAAAGGTTTGGAAATTTTAATTTCAGATACATGCAACAAATTAGTAAGAAAAAATTATTTGATGGTCTACCAAACATCCATTTCTCCAAGGGAGTATGTGAGGAATGTGTTCTCGGAAAACACCCTCAAGAGAAATTTGACAAGGGAAAGTCTCAGCGATCTTTCACACCTTTAGATATGATACACAGTGACCTCATGGGTCCTTTTCCACAACCATCGATAAAAAAAATGAGGTTTGTTCTCATTTTTGTTGACGATTTCTCATGTTTTACATGGATCTACTTTCTCAAGAAAAAATCAAAAGTCTTTCAACACCTCAAAGATTTCAAAGCCTTGGTTGAGACACAGTCTGGAAAGAAGATCAAATTCCTTCAAACTGATAATGGGGGAGAGTATGTGAATCATGATATCCACAATATTTTCCATGAGGAAGGGATTCAGCTGCAACATGCAGTTCCCTACACTCCACAGCAAAACGAAGTTGTTGAGTGGAAAAACCAATCTCTAAAGGACATGAAATATTGCATGTTGCATGCAAAGTCACTACCACAGAGACTATGGGTCGAAGCACTTAACTGTGCAAAATACATCCAAAATAGATATCCCCATAGATTTGTCAAGGATAAGACCCCCTACGAGGTTTGGAGCGGCCTCAAACCAGAAGTGACCCACTGTCGTATTTTTGGTTCACGTGCATGGACCAGGACTCCCTTTGAAAAGAGGAAAGCACTTGATCCATAGAGCACTGATTGCATTTTTGTTGGATACCCTAACGGTGTGAAGGGATATCAACTTATTGATCTTTCCTCAGAAAAACTCATCATTGAGTGTAGTGTCCAATTTGAGGAAAGTGTATCGCATGTACCTCAACATCCACATGCAGACAACTTCACTCTTCCACCTATCCGAGATGATTAGCATGCACATGCCGAATCTTCTTCAAATGAAAGTTCTGATTAAGAGGAATCATAGGATTCAGATTAAAATTTAGGTTCAGTACAGTCAGATGCAGAGTCATAGCATCGATATGCAATTGCAGAACCATAGAAGAGGCCCAAGTAGGCACACAATACTCTTCAGAATGCAGGGGATCTTGTCGGTGATACAACCGAAACTAGGAGGACTCAATCTAATTTCGAGGAGCCTCCTATTGAACTCACTTCCACTAAACCATTTCCTTTGAGGCATCTTTTCTTGGTTTAGTTTTTAGATCCACAGTCTTATGGCGAAGTTGTTGGAAATCCCTTTTGGGAATCCACCATGTAGGAAGAGTACAACTCCCTCCCTGAGAACCAAACTTGGGATCTGGTTCCCCTTCCTTCTGGGAGGAAACTTTTCATATGCATATGGGTCTACAGGACCAAGAGCGTAGTGGATAGATAGATCAGCAGATACAAAGCCAAGCTTGTTGCCAAAGGCTTTCAATAGGTTCATGGTATTGACTATGATGAGACCTTTGCTCCAGTATCGAATATGGATTCCATACAATTGGCACTTGCCATTGCGGCATCCAAGGGATGGAAAGTCCATCAGATGGACATGAAGAATGCATTTCTTCATAGTGATCTTATTAAGGATATATACATGGAGCAGCCCTAGAGATTTATCTAGGACTCATATTTGGTCTGTCGACTGAAGAAGTCACATTATGGCCTCAAACAGGCTCTGAGCGCATGGTATGCCAAGATGAACTCCTACCTGTTGTAACTTAACTTTGTACATTGTAAATCAGACCCGAATGTATACATGCTCAGGATGACTTCAGTGATTGTTGCAGTCAAGAGGATTCTTCATGATAGGTTTTTGATGACGGACATGGGTCCATTACACTTCTTTCTTGGACTTGATACTAGTCAGGATGCATCAGGCATCAAACTTTCTCAAGCCAAGTATGCATGAGATCTCCTTGAGAGATTTCACATGACATACTGCAAGTCTGCTCTGACTCCTTTCCTATCAGGAGTCAAACTTGAGGATGGTGGGGAGACTCCACTGGTTGACATCACACTGTACATACCGCTAGTGGGGAGCTTTTTGTATCTCACACACTCTAGACCAGACCTCTCATATGCAATTGGCCTAGTTTCCAGGTTCATGAAAGAGCCGCATGAGCTACATTGGAAAGCTATAAAGGGTATCCTTTGATACATACTGGGCACCATCACCTTTGGGATTCATTATGCAACAGACTCTACATTAGATCTCATTATGTTTACTGATTCTGATTGGGTTGATGATAACATTGATCGCAAGTCCACATCTGGTTACTCACTCAATCTTGGTTCTGGGCCTATCTATTGGTCGAGAGAGAAGAAAGTTGCCATTGATCTATCTTCAGCCAAGGCAGAGTATAGAGGGGTAGTTAAAATAACCATTCAGGCTATGTGGCTACAACATTTTCTCACTGATTTGGGCATTGAGATTCATTGACCAATCGTCATTTGGTGTGACAACCAGAGTACTCTGAAGTTCTACAGAGATCCAGTTTAGAGGAAATGGATGAAGCACATCGATATCCACATGCACTATATTCGAGACTTAGTAGATGAGGGGATCATCGACTTATAGTTCTTTCCTTCATAAGAGCAGACGACAGACATTTTCGCCTAGACCTTCACTGAGCAAAAATTCCATTCTCTGTGAGGTCATCTTGGAGTGAAGGACACAGTTGCCTAGCAACTGTAGTTCTTCTTTTTACATACATTGTACCTTGTGGGGGGGGTTTTCCCATGAGTTTTTCCCTCTTTCCTCCCTTTATTTTTAGTGTATCTTGTGTACTTGGGTACCTAACATGGCCTCGTTCCCAGGACCCAATCTTTATTTTCACCATAGTGATGTTCAGGGGTGTTGGAGTTACTTCACATACACCTAGGATTTATTTTTCCTAAGGTTTTTATTTGTTTATTAGTCATAATTAGTCACTATCCAGTCTCCTATATTTTAGGAGAGAATATTCCATTTGGAAAATATTCTCTTCCAGTTCACACTTTAGTTTAACTAGTTGAGTTGACTTTAGACGTTTCACTGGGATCATCACCATGCAACATTGGGATCATCACCATGATAATTCAAAATTTCCTTGATATCATCACCAGAGTGGCGCATTAGCCTTGATTCCCTCAGTTAACTCCTCACTATTCTCTGTTCAGTTAGTTAACTGAAGACTAGTTGACTAGTTAACTCAACTAGGTTGCAGTTCACTCTCATAATTGCCTAAGAGACTAGAATAGGTGGCAATTCACTCCCGTAACTACTGGTGTGTGTCTAAATCACTCTATTCCACCATTATGGAGACTTGTTTCACCTCAAGTCTAACTCATTGAGTTATACAAAGTATATCATGCGTAAATTATTCATTATTCACAACGGTTAATGAGAATTCTTCCATTCGCTCTCTCCTTCTTCTTCCTTTTCCAATTCTTTCTACAAATGTGTGTATTATTGTTTATCTAGATCTATTCTTTGTATGTTCAACACATTTACACCAATTTCCCAGGATTCTATGCCATCAGAGCCATGAGTTATACCATTCAAAGAAGGTAAAATAATATTCCATCATCTAGCTCAAGAAAAAAATGCATATTACAACAAAAAATCCAAGACAACATAAAAACTCATAGTCACACTTATATGAAATTGGAAATTAGTTGGAAGTTGTTGAAAGGGGTTCTCTTTTCCACCCAACCATAGGCATAGTTTTCTCTTTGAGTATTCTTCAACTGATCACCCCCTAGCTATATCATGCTGCCATGAGATGAATTTTTCTTTTTTTCTCATTTATAGCAAGGGACAAAGGTTACTCTATTTGTTCCCATAAGGCCCTCAAAGTTATGTTTTCTATCCACCAAGCAAGGGATCTTACTGTGATTTATCACTCAATCACTGCCACTTTATTTATCAGCTTGATTAGAAAACATTGTACAAGCACTCTTGTACCCAAAATAACATATATTTCACATTTCTCCTTAGAATCAGAGAGCCTCTGATGCTCCCCTTCCTCTCGAATGGTATTATGACCTACTTGTCTCTATCTTCTTCCCTCTTCCCACAATTTTCCTAAATTTTCTTTCCTTTTTCCAACGAAATTCCGTGGTTTAGATCGAGAAGTTTCCAGACATGTACTTTGCCCATCTCCTCATTTTATCTTGATGAAGACTTCCCAACTACTAGCTTGACTGGCAATTAAATTTTTTTGGCTAGAATATTTTTCTGGGTCTGAGCAATTTATATCCAACAACGTACTAGTCTAGCAGGGTCATCTCAACCAGCACTGGTTCCCCTGACCATCCCCTCACATGCATCATGATCCATACTAGCCACCCCATTTTAGTAGTTATGCAATAATTTTCCATTTTTATTTAATAACATTATATATATATATATATATATATATACACACACACACACACACACACACAATACCTTTAATAACAAGGTTCATTGTCTTTTCCAAAATTCTCATGACGAGTCTGTCCACGGTATTTTATCCAAATATTATTATATTTACAATATGGGGGAAATATGGGTATTATAATCCCCTCTGCCTTAAAGGAACGTTGTCCTCAATGTTCTACCTATCGTTGTGGTCTTTATGTACAACAATGAATAAAAAAGTGTATGCCTGTTTCAAGGAATCCTTCAATTCCCAGGTAGCTTCATTTGGACCAAAGTGTTTCCATTGGACCTTGACCTATGAAATGGTTCTATTCTGAAGTGGAATGTACTTCATGTCTAGTATGCATTGGGTTTCTAGTAGGAATTCTCCCTCTGGTTCCACCTGGATCACAGACCAATCAATTATATGATTATAATCATGTACATATTTCTTCAACAATGAAACATGGAAAACGTTGTGTGCTTTCACTATGGGAGGAAGTGTTAGTCTATATGCTACATGTCCCATTCTGTCCAAAATTTAAAAGGGTCCACAAAAATGAGGTCATCCGGATTTTATGAGTAGAATGAAATGAATACAGATTATGAAAATATTCTTAACACAGAATAACAAAGATACAGTAAAACTAGTTTTCTATTCAATAAGGAAATAAGTTGAAACTGTAAAATGCAACGAAAAACAAGCTTGCTGGAATGGTGGCATCTTATCATTGAGAAGAGATCTGATGGATGCGCTCATTCGCAAGAATATGATTTTACAATGAGGCTCCAAAGGCATTTTTATCATAAATAAAATCCAAAACCCTAACCCTGGAAGATGTAAAGCCAACAATTTTGTGGACCCCATTTTGGGTAGTTTGGTGTATCAACTTCTCAGGGACGTAATTTTGGAATACGATCTTCGTTTAGGGTGCACGATAGATCATTGGAAAGGTATCGTCGAGGATATTCATTTTGGTTTCTCAATCAAAGACTTTGGTTATCATTGACAAGCTTGATCCTAAAAAACCTTCATTTAGGCCCTCAAAATGGCCTCGGAAGTTAAAAATTGCTCAAAATAGTAAATTACCAAAATTGTCAGAAAATTGTTTCGATATAGTTGGAAAAGGTAGGTGGCCACCGATACCCACCTAGATCACGAGGTGTCGGTTTGTCACAATTTTCCATTCTCAAGGAACTTATTTTGGGTCTAATTCGAAGATACACATGATCCCCTACTTTGAACTCCCTACGAGTCCTATTTTTTTTTACATAGTTGTTCTATCGGTCTTCGACCACCTTTAGATTCTATCTTATTTGAACTACTTGTTGTTCCATTTATTTTAATAGGTATGGCCTGAGTGTTATTATTTCCACCGGGTTATTCTAACTAATTTCAATGTTACATTGTCTCCCATAGAGAGCCTCAGAAGGACTCATCCTCAAGGATTCCTTATAGCCATTGTTATAAGAAAAATCTACCAATGGTAGGCAGTTTTCTCACTTATTGGGCTGATGCATCACATGCATTCTTAACATGTACTCTAACACTTGGTTTACCCTTTCTATTTTTCCATCAGTTTGAGGGTGATAAGTTGTACTAAATATTAAGTTAGTTTCAAAACCAACAAATAAACATTTCCAAAAGTTTGAAGTAAATTTTATATCTCTATCTGACATTATATTCTTAGGAATTACATGTAGTATACATATTTCTTTCATGAAAATATTGGCAATATCTATCACCTTGTAATTTGACTTTATGAGGATAAAGCAATCATTCTTGATCAGCTTGTCCACAACTACCATAATAGCGTCATTTTGCTTAGTTTATTTAGGTAGTTCGGTGACAAAATCGATGGATATGGTTTCCCATTTCCATTCTAGAATTGGTAGGTGATGAAAAAACCCTGCTAGATGTATGTGCTCCACCTTAAACTGCTGACATTATAAGCACTTAGCCAAGTAGTCAATTATTTCCTTCTTGATTCTCGAGCAATAAAATAGGTTCTTAGTGGCTGTGATAATTTTCTAATAACCAAGGAAACCAATGTATGGTATTTTATGCAATTCATTCAGTATGAACCTCCTCAAGTAGTCACTATTTGGAACATACACCTACCTTTGTAAGTTAGCAACCCATCATTCAACAATTGATAGCCCTCATATTTCATCCATGTCGTATCTTTCTCTAGGTATGATTTCACAGTTTTGAAAAACTCATCTGTTGCGTGTGCACTTTTAACTCTCTCCTTGATGTATGATTCATAGGTATTTTTTGCTACCAAATGAATCAATTTCATACTTCTACTTAGGGAATCAACCACTATGTTTTCCTTTCCCTTAATATGTTTGATTTCAAAATCAAATTCACTAAGGAGGGCCAACCAGCTAGATTGTCTAGAATTGTGTTTGGGTTGGTCAAAAAAGTATCTCAACCCACAGTGGTTAGTCATAAGTAAAAATATTCATCCTAGGAGGTAATTCCTCCACATTTTTAAAGCATGTACTATGACATCCAATTCTAGGTCACATGTCACATAATTGATTTCATCTGCTTTCAATTTTCTCGATTCATAATTGATTACATGTCCTTCTTGCATGAGGACACCTCTAATTCCTTCTTTTCAAGCATATGTACACACCAGGAAGTCCTTATGTGGTTCTTCAACTTTCAGTACTGGTGCATTGGTTAACAAGTGTTTTAGTTAGTGAAAAATCTCTTCGCATTTTCTGGTCTATGCACAATGTGTGTGTGTCATACTTATTTTTCAGAAACAAGGTTGGTGCTCCCAAAGGGACACACTAGGATAGTTGTAACCCTTTTACAACATATCCTTCAGCTGTAGTTTGAGCTCAACTAGCTTTGATGTACTCATTATATAGGGTGCTTTAGACATTGGCACCACTCCGAGTACAATTTATAATGAAAAATCAATATCTCTTCTTGGAGGTATCCCTGGTACCTCTTATGGAAACACATATTTATACTCTCTTAATATAGGATGGTCCCCTAGGCTTGTTTCATTGTCCTCAATAGAGTTCAACACTTGTATTGCATACAAAGGATATCCTTTTCTGCAATACTTCTTCACTTGAAGTGTTGATATTTTTCTAACTGAGACAATATTTTGAATTCCTTGCAGGGTTCTTTTCCTCCCTTCCTTGTCTCTACACATCAATGTTTTATTATAACAGTCAAAATTGGATTTATGGGAATCCAACCATTCCATGCCAATAATTAGGTCATAAGATCCTAAAGGAAATATATTTAGATTGCCTGGGTAGAATACCCACAAAATGAATTTCTTGCTGGTAAGACCTCTCTTACTTTACATTTTGTCCCAGTGGCTAGTTGTACAAATTTTGATTTAGTCTATTTTTCTGGATACAAATTACATTTATCCATAGTTTGAGGGCAACATAACTCATGTTAGAACCAGGGTTAATCAAAATAGAAACAAGATGGTTTGAAATCGTACCTTCCATCTCCACTACTGAATCTTCGTGATCAACTTGTCGATTATCTAGTGTTGCATAAATTTGTGGCATGATCCTAGCCACATCATTGACTATGGTAGATTCCTATATTTTGTAGATTCTCTTATTGTCTTGCTTCTTATGGGGGCATTCCATCGAAAAAATTTCTTCTCGCATCCCCAAAATTCCAATGGTTCTCTCCTTTTATCGTCAGTATTTCCTTGAATTGATCCATAGGGTTTATTTCCACCTGCAGATGGAAAATTATGTTGATACATAGTATTAGTAGGAAGGCTTATCTTAGAGCCTTTCCCATGGTTCCTAAACCTTGAAGGTTTAAACCCCTTCTTCTTTAATACCATTTTTTTTCCCTTTTTCCAATACTTATGAGGTTCTTCGTTGTGCTTGAATTGTTCATAGCAGCACCTTTCCTTATTAATGGTTTCTTCTAGAGTATTTGGTTCATCAAACTCAATTATGTCTCAATAGGATTGAGGCAACATGCTAATGAATCGTTGCACCTTCGAATTTTCATTCTTGATGTAACACACATACCTCAACAACTCAAGGAATTTGTTGACATATTTATCAATGGTGAGTTGTCTAAGATTGAGTTCATAAAATTCCTTAGTACTTTCATCATAGTACCTTTAAGATAGGTACTTTTTCTTAAAGCAATTTTCATTTTTTTTCCATGACAACTCCTCATGAATTCCTTTCACATTTCTAAGGTCCTCCGACCATATGGAGGCCTTTCCATTCAAGATAAAGATGACTATTTGATCCTTTAAGTTCTCAGAGTAGTCATCGACTCTGAAGTACTTCTTTAGGCCGATTATCCAAGCTTATGCTTCCTCCCCCTTCTTAATCTTTCCATCGAAAATGGGTGGTTTTTATTTATTGAACTCTTCTGGTTCATGGCTCCTCAAATGTTTCCTCATCTTTCTTATCCTATGAGAATGTAAACTTGTCTCACTTCTAGACAATTCCTTATATTTGTAAGTTCCCTTACTAGAGGATTCTTCAGTTGAATCCTTGAAGTCATCATGTCTCTTCGCTCCATGTTGAGACTTGTTTGAGGTGCTTGTTATTATGTTTCTATTTTTAGGGCCATGATTTTGTATCTCAAGTGGGATTTGGGTTATGTTAATATTATGTATGTCCAAATTACTGGCCATCGGTCCATGTTGTAGTTGCCTCTGTAAGTCTGATAGGATTTGCAATAGGACTACATTTATTTTAGTTTTACTTTCTTGTTCTCTCATGACTCTCTCATTGTCTTCTTTAAATCTTTGTAACTTTTCCATAAGGCTTCTTACTGTTTTACCTAAATCTGGAGGGGTTTCCACCACACTCCTCTCAATATAATCTTCTTCTATATTATGGGAGTTCCCCCCCCACTCATGGTGTGTCACCGTTATTTACATTGTAGTTTTCCTTGTTGTCCACTGATTGTTTAAGTATTGATAACAACATTTTTTATTAGTCACCAGTCCTCAAATTTTATGAACATCACAGGTAATTTTGTTTTGTAAGGTAAACTTAGCTTCATTATTCCTCATATAACAACAATATGCAGTTCATATTCAGAACATGTAAACAATATAAGGTCTCTCTCCTTCCAGTAGTAAATATTAAATAATATTTTACAGGTGGGTAGGGTAGAGCTCCATGCCCCTTAGAATTTTTCTATTAAATCTTTTTCAACTCTTTCATGAGGCCAAGTAGGCTAAGTGTTGTTTCCTTCCTGTCACACACTTGGCCCCTAAGTATCCTTTTAATGGATGAGGTATAAATTTATCTCCTTCCTACAACTTATTTCAGTTCCTTGAGTAGGTGCACCATTTCCTTCTGATCTCTCATATCTTTTCAACGACTATAAACTCATTCAAAAATGATATTTGAGTCGAAAGTTAAGGATCCCTAAACTTCCGAAGGTATCATTGGTCAAAGGACACATGGCACCCACATGGCTCCACCTCAATCACACCATCCTACCTAGCATTGACACGACCTCAGTTATTATCCTCTAGCGATTACATGGCCACTGGAGGGGCGCTTGTAGGGGATATCTCCTAAGCCTTCGTGGGTAATAGGCCTTCGGCCCCTTCGATATTCTTTTATAGGTATACAAAGTTCCCAATAGTTTCGAATTCCAAAAGAATCTTTCCACTCTGAAATATATGGTGGATATTCTATCCACCCTTGGATCTGAGGACTAAGATTTGTCTGTTCTTAACACATAGCTTACACCTAAAAAAGGGGGGGTCCCACACTTAATTCATGACCAATCCCATGACACCACATAATCATGGTGTGCATGCCTTGGCCAACCATGTTTTTACACCACATAGGGATTTCGACACTTCGACGCTTCGACACTTCAGCGTTTAACACACCATTCTATATCCCCGCATCTTCTGGGGTTTCAGAGTTCTAAAGTTCCATTCTGTCGAAGTAATACTTAGGCGAAGTGTCTATGTTATCTCCCACTATTTGATCGAACAATCGAGAAAGGTTCCCAACAGACCCTTGATCAACGGTCCACAATGTCTTTGAATTCCCACCCCTCAATCTAACGGTTGGAAGGATTTCTCCACTTCGATATTTCATGATCGCACGTCCCTTACATGTATTATCCCGTTCAATTCTCGAAGGGTTACCTACCAGAAAGGTCATAAAGGGGATACGATTGCTTGTTGTCGGTCAACATTATCGCTTACCCTATCCTTCCACTAGGCTTAATCTAATAGTTGAGAGAGATTCTAAAGGATCTTTAGATATATGTCTTGCGTTACTTCATGACTTCGACATTCAAGAGTTATGGTCGTTTATCTCCTTCTCACTTGAGGAGTGAGTGAACATCAAAATTTGACCATAGAATATATCCAACTGTAAGGAAATATCCCACTGTTTCTTGGATTGATGACTCACGTAACTTCGCAGCCTAAAAGTTGGTGAGGGTTTAACGATAAATCAGATGAAAGGAAAACGGATAGGAAACCGTCAATTTTTGGTGAACCATTATGTCACCATTTCGACAAGCTGTCTTGGATGAGATTTGAATGTTGTGAGGTTCCAACATCCCGAATTTTTAGACCTATGAAGTCTCGAAGCCTCGAAGTCTTAGTTCCCTTTTAGCATAGCGCAGGGTTCCAGGGTCCTAATGATATGGGGATTTGATAATCTCCTAAGGGATACACTCTCAAATCTTATCCGATATTTGGTTAAGGTCGTGGACTTGAGCCTACAGTCACTAGGGAGAATGGTTTGAAGGAAGCTCATTTCAATTCAAAATCCAAATCATTTAAGAGGACAATGGTAATTATAAGGGATTGACAGGTTCAGGGTTATCTGATAGAGCCTATCCTGGCTCTGTATTTCCAGGTTCGGTTCTGAGATAGTCCCTTGAGGACTTTCCCACTAGCACAAAGGTCCAAGTATTATGCTTCCAATATCATTTAAAACTCATTACTAGCAATTCTCCTTGTTTAAACATAGATAGGCAAAAAACCATCTACAAAATATGATATTATGGATCTGCTTCCAATTTCCCAGGCCACTATGCCATCAGAGCCTCTAATTCTACTATTCAAACAAGGTAAAAGAATTTTCCATCATCTAGCACAACAAAAAAATGCATATTAAAACAAAACAACCAAGAAAAGTTAAAAACTCAGAGTCACACTTATCTGACATTAGAAATTAGTTGGCAACTGCCAAAAGGGGTGCTCTTTTCCACCAAACCATAGGTATAATTTTCTCTTTGAGTATTCTTCAGCTGGGCACCCTCTAGCTAGATCATGATTCCATGAAGTAGATGAAGTTTTCCTTTTTTCTCAGCTACAACAAGGGACAAAGGTTACCCTCCTTTTCCCACAGTTCCCTGGGAGTTCAATTTTCTATCCACCAAGCAAGGGAGCTTACTGTGATTTCTCACTCAATCATTGTATATTTGTTTATCATATCGATTAGAAAACATTGTCTAAGCACTCTTGTACCCAGAATAGGATATATTTCTCAGTTCTCCTCGGAATCAGAGAGACTTGCATGCTCTCCTTCCTATCAAATGGTCTCCTAACATACGCGTCTCTATCCTCTACACTCTGCCCAAAATTTTCCTAACTTTTCTTTCCTTTTCCAGCAATATTTCATGGCTTATATGCCCCCGGGGGGGCAGCTCAATTGGCAAGTGCTGTGAAAAGGAAGTTCCATGAGGTTTCGAGTTCAATTCCCCCCGACTTACCTTGTCTTCCGCGTAAGGGGCATCGTGGGCACACCTGGAGGTTATAGTGGTAGCGGTTGGATAACACGACCACGTGTAACGCGAGCACATGCCCAACTAGTTGTTGATTCCTCCAAACCTAATATATATATATATATATATATATATATATATATATATATATATATTTCATGGGTTATATCAAGAAGTTTACAGACAAGTAATTTGTCCATCTCCTCATTTACTCTTGAGGAAGACTTCCCAGCTACTAGTTTGATTAGTAATTAAATTTTTTGTGCTAGAAGACTGTTTTGGGTCTGTGCAATTTATATCCAGCAATGTACTAGTCTGGCAAGGTTATGTCAACCATCATTGGTTCCCCTTATCATCCCCTCTCATGCATCATGATCCATACTAGCTACTTCCTTTCAATAGTTATGCCACAATTTTCCATTTTTATTTAATACACACACACACACACACACACACACACACAATAACTTTAATAAAAAGGTTCATCATCTTTTCCAAAATTCTCATGACAGGTCTATCAACAATATTTTATCCAAATATAATTATATTTACAAGCTGGGAGAAACAAGAGTATTACAAATAATGTGATAATAGTACATCATCTCTATAATAAATCGCTTTATCAACACCATTAAATCAGGTCATTATTAACACAATTGTGAATGTCTAGTATAACACAGTGTAATATCACTTGTCCTTTTATTTTATTTTCAGATCAAATCTACCACTTGATCTTACTACCCTTTTATCTCGAGGTTCCCATAAATTCTAATCCCTTCTTATTACCCTTCCATGAAGTGTCTTAGGACTAAAAAGTTGTAGTTAAGAATACATATATTTTACAGATTGTATGTATACTCTAAATATTATATTATCTTAGTTTTATTTTAATTTAGAATACAGTATGAAAGATGAGTGAATTTTTTGAGAGTATAATTCTTTTAATTATTTAATTTTATGTTATATATTAATTTTATTATATTAAATTATGAAAATGTAATTTATATATATTTAAGTTTAAAATGAATTAAATCGATTTAATTTTTATATGTGGTTGTATTTTAGTTAAAAAATGGATAAGGTTATTTAATTTTTATTTTTATAATAATATATTAAATTATGTTTTAAATAATAAAAAAATCATAATCTTAATTTGTTTTATCTTATATTTAATAAATATAAATATTTAATAAATATAGATATTTAATAAATTTAAATTTAAAATAAATTTAATTTTTTATATGTTATTAAATCCATAATTATTAATAAATATAAATATTTAATAAATCTAAATTTAAATTAATTTTTTTTTTTAATATGTTATTACATACATAATTATATATAACTTAGTTAACATAAATATTTATTTGTTTTATACATTTTGGTATCATATTATATTTATATTTATATTATATTTATATAGTATATAGTTTTTAAAACTGGATTTGAACATGTAACCTCTTAAGAGGAAACACATGTTCTTAACCATTAGGATCACTCAGGATGTATAAATTATGAATAACTTCAATTTATATTAATAAAATATAATTTTTAATCATGATTTTTTAATATTTTAATATTTATATGACCTTATGATATATATACTCCATTTTTTAATTAAAATTAGATGTTACAATATAAACTTTAATAACATAGATTATATGAAATCATAAACTCGCATCATATGAAATATATAAAAAAGTTACAAACAAATAAATTTAAAATCACATTAAAATCATGGAAAAATCCTTCTTTCTATACTATAAAAAATTATTTTTTAATACACATTCATATTAATACTAATCAATTAATTATTATTAATTATAACAATTCATATATATTTTCAAACACATCCATTTTAATAATAAAAAATAATTATTATTAATTATAAAAATTCAAATATATTTTAATACACATCAAGCATCCATTTTAATCATAAAAATAAATAATTATTAATTATAAAAATTTAAATATCTTATAATACACATATATGGATTCTAATGATAAACATTTAATGAATTTAGAATTATTAATTCTAAGTATGGATTCTAATGATAAACAATTAATGAATTTAGAATTGTTAATTCTAAGTATGGATTCTAATGATAAACATTTAATGAATTTAGAATTATTAATTCTAAGTATCTAGCGTTTCATATTTATTCCGGTATCACTAAAAATAATGGCATTAAGCACACGGATGTTAGATGAGTATCGATGTAGAAGTATGCATTATTTCCTTCCCATTGGGATGATGTTAGATGAGTTTACGAAATTTTTTTAATTTAAAGATATGTATTTATATTATAAAGTTTCTCTATATTATAAAACCATGAAGGCATCAACCACCTCCCATTGTTCGGCACCTCAAATATAACCGTTGGGTGTTCTTAACTATGGTGGCATGGCATGGTATGGAATATTTTATGATTTGTATAACCGTTGGGTATTATTAGCATGATGGCATGGCATATAACCGTTGGGTGGCATGGCATGGAATGGAATATTTTATGATTTGTATAACCTTTGGGTATTATTAGTATGATGGCATGGCATATAACAGTTGGGTATTATTAGCATGATGGCCTGGCATAGAATATTTTATCATTTGTATAACCATTAGGTATCATTAGCATGATGACATGGCATAGAATATTTTATGATTTGTATAACCGTTAGGTATTATTAGCATGATGGCATGACATATAACTGTGGGGTATTATTAGCATGATGGCATGACATATAACTGTTGGGTATTATTAGCATGATGGAATGGCGTATAACCATTGAAAATATTTTATGATTTTATGAAATATAACCGTTGGGTATTATTAGCATGATGGCATGGCATGGAATATTTTATGATTTGTTTACTGACATGCATTTAGTGTAATGATAACAACGACATGCCAAATCACTATAAACATCCTCCATCCTCCATATTGATAAATGGTAAAAATAATTTGGCACTTAGAGAGTTAATATGTTGTCACATGGCATTACATAGAGATTAATTATAATAATAACAATAGAAAGTCGGAGGTTTAGGTTTTTCTGTAATACCATAGCTTTAGAAGGTGGGAGGTTCGGGTCTTTTTGGAAGCATAGGTTTTGAAGGTTGATCGAAACGAGTGGAAAAGGATTTGGCACCGTAGATGAGAAATTAGCCGTTGCTGAAAAAAGCTATTACCCAGATTTATATAACTATGTTTCTCATTCATCTCCTCATCCTTTTTCTAATTTTCCTCTCCATCCATGTAGTATTGAGTATATCTGGTTAATGTGGTTTCTGTCTAAATTAATTTGTGCATGGATGTTGAAAGTTTCTGTGCGTGTTGACGTGCAGGTTCATAGTGCATTGGTTAATGTTCTGTTATTAGATTTGTTTTCCTCTGTGTTAGTTTGCTGGTTAGGGTTCAATGTGAATGAAGAAGAGATGAAGTGAAGCGAGTCCATATACTCACCCATAATTAATTTGCAGTGGATCAATCAACTACAACTACAGACATGCATTCCGTTAAATTCAGGTACGGTCCGCTGATATTGTTTTTCATTGGTAATTAAATCTTAATTAATTTGCAGTGGATCAATCAACTACAACTATAGACATGCATTCCGTTAAATTCAGGTACGGTCCGCTGATATTGTTTTTCATTGGTAATTAAATATTAATTGCTTATGGTTAGTGGAAATTCTGTTGATGCTCTCAAATAATATCATAATCACGACCCTATTCTATTACCATTTCAGCTCATAATATGTTAAAACTATATCCAATAAGGATTAAGTTGAGTTTGGTCTGTATCCTGCGATTCAAATTAACCTGTGCTCCACAAAATTTTTGTAAGGGTTTTGTTGGTTTTTTATTGTTCATGTAAAGGTGTGATGCATGTCCTTATATTTCATTTTGCAGTTTGAAATTACTCTTCTTGAATCTCAGAAATTTGATGAATCGTTATGGCCTTTCTTCTGTAAAGTGAAGCCTCGGCATATCCATCGTTATTACCCAGATCAGACAAGACTGGAATTAGAACGCGGTGAACGAAAAAGCACAGGTAAACGGGGAACCATGCATATATTCTTTCGTTGGGTCAGTCCCGAACCACCCACTTACAAGGTTTGTTTTGCTGGTACTCTACATCTAAACTGTTTTAGACAGTGGACCTTGCGATATATTCCTAAGAGAACATGAATCCATAAAATGGGGAGATAAACCAATAGATTCTACATCAAGCATATCTTATTTTGCTTGTAAAATGAGGAGATGAACAAATAGATTCTAGATCAAGCATATCTTATTTTGCTTTTGTTTACAGACATGAAGTTCTTTATTTTTTATTAAGTCTCTCCTATTTTAAAAACGGATCGAACTGCGTTATAACCTTGTCTAGTTTTCTGTGTAGTTTTTGGGTCTTTTAATTTTTGTCTGATATTTAGATTTGTATTTTCAGAACAAATCAAGAAAACACGAACAAATTCACTCAACTACGTGTAAAAAACACAAGATATAAGAAAATCCAGTTCAACCCAACTACACGTAGGTTTCTCTCTCCCTTTTCCTTTTTCTTTTTATCTATGTTCTCTATGATTTGTTTCATAGATGAAGAAGACATGGACAAACTCACACTGGGCTGCCTACAAAAGTCGAGGCCCAAATTCAACTCAAGAAGAGGTTGTCTCCCTCAATTTTTGGTCTCTTTTTTAAGACTAATAATAACATTACAGCATATGAAATGGAAATAGTCCTCGGAAATAGTCCTCGTACAAGACAACCTTTCTCTTCAACATTTCATGGAAATAAACGTTTCATGCACCTCTTCAACAATGAAGGGAATACATGTTTCCTGTTAAATTTTAGGGTCATTGATTCGTTACGTAGCATCAGTCATTACGTAGCATCAGGTCAGGTCATCCATTTTAACCCTACCTGCTGAGTCTCACACCACCCTACAGCTCCAAAATAGACTTAAAAAAATAAATCACATAGACAATGGACTTACTCAGTTAATCTCACAACACCCGACAGTGGACTTACCCAGTTAATCTCACAACACCCGATGGCCCTAAAGATCTAATGAAAGTTAGTTTAGTGTATTTCCAAATACAAGATTAACTTAGCGATGTTGTATTTGCACACTTTTCCTGATTCTTATATAGTTTCTTTTTTATCCCTTTTAACAATTTAGAACTCTATTTTGAAGTTTTTGAACTTCTGAAATTTTACTCAAGTCAAGCTTCTCCGATGAATCTCTTCAGAATTGGGTATGGGTTAACAAAATATTTTTGTAAAAAATTATGTGCAGTTTTTTGTGTGTTATTTTCTGAGATGAATCTCTTCAGAATTGGGTATCGGTTAGGTTAACCTAATATTTTGATCAAAATTGTGTGCAGGTTTTTGTGTGTTATTTTCTGGGATGAATGTCTCTGTGTTACTCAGTTAATTCTCTTCTGTTACTCAGTTAATTGTTGGGTATCGGTTAATATAATATTTTGATTAAAACTCTGTGTTACTCAGTTAATTCTCTTCTGTTACTCAGTTAATTGTTGGGTATCGGTTAATATAATATTTTGATTAAAACTCCGTGCAGGTTTTTGTGTGTTATTTTCTCAGAAGAATATCTTCTATGTTGCTCTTGTTCTCTTTTGTTACTCAGTTAATTGTTTTGTAGTGTTTAAATAATTTTATTAATTATAAAATTTGTTTAATTATAAAATTTGTATAATTAATAATAATATTTTAATTGTATTATAGTGTTTAAATAAAAAATTTTATTATAAAATTTGTTTAATTATCGATTTTGTATAATTAATAATAATATGAAGGAATTGTTTTGAGACAATTCATTATGATAATTACAAGACAGATAAGAAACAAATAAAAGATGAGGCTCACCCAACTTTTTCATTCCCACGCACAACTCGACTACTTACTTTTTCTTTTTTTTTTCTACACTCCCATTTAGTTTCTTAGTTTCCGTTTTTATTTAATGTTGTTATTTAGTAATAATTCTTTTTTTTTTCTTAATTTCTATGTTTTTTTTCTTGATGTTATTTAGTAATAATTTTTTGGCTTTTCTGTATATCATTTGTATTTGAATTTACTCATATCACCGAACACAACATTCTGGATGTAGACGTTAAGCATCTGTTATAATCTTTGATGGAGGGGATGTATAGATTACTGAATAAAATACTCTTATAAAAAAGCCTTGAATAAAATGCTTTTATAAAAAAACTTTGATAATCAAGATACATAAATTAAAATTATTAACACAAGCACAAAAAAAATTAAAATTATTAACACAAGCACAAAAAAAAAGACATCACAAATGTAGTTTACACACTTATAATTATATTTATAACATAGTCCAACTAAAATTTGTATTTTTAATAATTAGATAAGTATAATATTTAGAAAAATTATATATTTAATCTATTTTTAGATTATGTTAGTTTTAATTTTTTTTTTAATTTTAAGATACATATAATTTTTTTTTTAAGAACTAAATTAAATGAGTTGTTTCTTTTTTGTTTATGGTGGATTTTGACTTTTTATTCCCATTGAGTTCATTTTAATATATTATTTTATTTTTCAATAGAAATTTCCAAGTTACTTAATTTCATTTTAGCATATTATTTTATTTTCTCATAGAAAGTTCCAAACTACTTATAATCATTTTAGCTTATTATTTTATTTGTTAATGGAAAGTTCCAAATTATTTATAATCATTTTAGCATATTATTTTATTTTTCAATAGAAAGTTCCAAGTTACTTATAATAATAAATTATTTCATGAACTTGATTATGTGACTTAGATTATAATAATAAATTATTTCATGAACTTGATTATGTGACTTAGATCAAACTATTTGATGATATTTTGTTCCTATTTATATTATTTTATATTTCAATAAAAAGTTTCAAGTTACTTATAATGTAAATTTTTTCATAGATTTGATTATGTGTCTTGGATGAAACTCTTTGATTGATTTTTAATTGAAATTCTAATTGTACTCTGACAAGTGTATCATAGTTATTTACAAATGCCATAAAATCAATAAAAAATGTGTTTAGTGTTAAATTGCTTACATATTAAACATTAATTATTGGACATGAAACACAAGTTATACAAAATATCAGTTAGAGAAGTTATATAAAATATCAAGTCAATTTTAACATAGCTATTAATCTTAAAGTTAAACTGGGAACAATCAACAGAATGAAGTTTCTTTAGTATTATAAACATTCAAATGCTATTGTTCAATAGCAATTAGGATCTTTTTTTGGAAAAAAAAGCTTCTATATCTATATCTATATCTATATCTATATCTATATCTATATCTATATCTATATCTATATATCCTTTTTTTAACAAAAAGTGATATATTTATATGGTAAATATTCGAGAGTTAACAGAATTGAGAGTGAATATTAGGAAGGATTTTTTTTAGAAAAAAAAAAAATATATATATATATATATATATATATATAATATTTAGATGAATTCTGGTCAGTGGCACGAAAACAATAGTTCAACAGAGTGCATGCTATTATATACCAATTAAGTTAATGTGTCAAGGGAATGTTGAGGCATCGAAATGTTACTCGACTTTTTTCATACAATTAAGTTACTGTGTCAAGGGAATGTTGAGGCATCTAAATGTTACTCGACTTTTTAAATAAATGATAAAGCTCAACTTAAATGAATGTCACTGTAGGGAATGTTGAGGCATCGTCATGTTATTCAACTTTTTTTAATAAATGGAAAAACTTAATTTAATGAATGTTACTTTGTGGAGTAAATGAAAAAACTCAACTTAATGAATGTTAGTGTGTGGAGTGGACTTAATGATTGTTATTTGTGGAGTGAATAGTATAAAATTTTAAAATTTATTAAGATATATTTTTATTTATATTTTAATAAATGTTTTTAATATATTAATAAAATTTATAAATTAATATTTTATAATAGATAATTTAAGATATATTAATATAAATTATTATAATTTTAGAGTTATTAAAAATAAAGAGATATTATATTTATTTTAATTTAAAAAAAATGAAAAGAAATATTTTAATAAATGTTTTTAATATATTAATAAAAATTATAAATTATTTTTTTATAATAGATAATTTAAAATATATTAATATAAATTATTATAATTTTAGAATTATTAAAAATGAAGAGAAATTATATTTATTGTAATTTCAAAGAAATATATTATTAAATTTATTTTATTTTAAGTAGGAATGCTATTGTGTTGAGTGGACGGTATAGAAATTTTAAAATTTATTAATATATATTTTTATTTACATTTTAATAAATATTTTGTAATATATTAATAAAATAAATATTATAAAATAATTTTTTATAATAGATAAGTTAGGGTATATTAATATAAATTATTATAATTTTAGAGTTATAAAAAATGAAGAGAAATTATACTTATTTTAATTTCAAATAAATATATTCAATTAAATTCATTTTATTTTAAAATTATTTAAGTATAAAAAACAGTTAACCTAAGTTGTACATTTAGTTTAATCTAAATATAAATATATTTATTAAAGAGAAAAAATAATAAGTACAGATTTTAGACTTATTAAATGTGCCTCCTAAACACTAAGAGTATCTCTTTTAAATATAATCACTTTTCGAAAAGAAAGAGATATTTAATTGTATTCAATATTTTTTTGTATCATTGTAATTGTTTATAAATATAAATAAGAAGTGCATTTAATTGTTCTTTTATTTTTCTTTTTGGTTAGATAGATAACTTTATAATTATCTATAAAAAAAAGAAAATATATTAAAAAGAAAAATATTTTATATATATATATATATATATATATATATATATATATATATATGAATGATTTTTCGTGGAAAGAGATATGATGGGAAAGGTGATCAAACAAGTCATTTTTGGGCAGTCCACCCAAAACTTAACATGGGCTCAACTCTTTAAAAAATGAAGATAAATATTTTAAAAAATGTTTTTAATATATTAATAAAAATTATAAATTATTTTTGATAATAGATAATTTGAGATATATTAATATACATTATTATAATTTTAAAGTTATTCAAAATGAAGAGAGATTATGTTTATTTTAATTTCAAAGAAATATATTAATAAATTGATTTAATTAAATTCATTTTATTTTAAGTAGGAATGTTATTGTGTGAAGTGGATAGTATAGAAATTTTAAAATTTATTAACATATATTTTTATTTACATTTTAATAAATATTTTTTAATATATTAATAAAATAAAAATTATAAATTAAATTTTTATAATATATAAGTTAGGATATATTAATATAAATTATTATAATTTTAAAGTTATGGAAAATGAATAGAAATTATATTTATTTTAATTTCAAATAAATATATTAATAAATTTATTTAGTTAAATTCATTTTATTTTAAAACTATATAAGTATAAAAAACAATTAAGCACTTAAGTTGCACATTTAGTTTAATCTAAATATAAATATATTTATTAAAGAAAAAAAATAATAAGTAAAAATTTTAAACTTATTAAATGTGCCTCCTAATCATCAAGAGTATCTCTTTTGAACATAACCACTTTTTGAAAGGAGAGAGATATTCAATTGTATTCAATATTTTTTTAGTATCATTGTAATTATCTATAAATACAAATAAGAAGTACATTTAATTCTGTTCTTATTTTCATCTTCGATTAATTATATAATATTATAATTATCTATAAAAAGAAGGAAGAATATTAAAAAGAAAGATATTTTAATTATTAAAATGTATATTAACATATATATATATATATATGATTTGTCGTGGAAGGAGATATGATGGTGAAGGTGACCAAACAAGTCATTTTTTGGTAGTCGATGAAAAACTCAACATGGACTCAACTCTGAGTAGGGGTCCATCATTAGTGTGGGTAGTCCAATGATGGAGATCTAGTGATGTGATGATCTACGCGTAGCCAAGAGGATGGGGCTATATCAGTGTGAGTCCTGGGGATCAAAAGGAAAAAAAAAGTGCATCCATAGAGGAGGGCGCACTTGGTTCATCCCGACAATGAGAAAACCAGCAAGGGTGCAAACCCTAGGTTGGTGCGCCCTCTTTTTTTCTTGAAAAAACTTGCAGAAAATGGATTTCCCCCTGAGATATTGCCTAGCTAATGGATTAATCTTTCTCTCAGATGTGGAAGCATTCCAAATGGAGCAACCATGATGCAACCATGAAGGAAGGTGCATTGGCTAACCCTGAAAACGCCCCCAAAACAAAAATGCAACAAAAATGTAAAAGTAAACTCAGAAAACAAAAACCAAGTGAGACTATCGCTTCCGAAAAATAGAAGAATGTTTTATTTTAGTCTCAGTTCACCTTATATACCCAAGGAACCATTTATTTACATATGTATTTTTAAATAGCATAAAAAATGTTAAGTGGGTCGAGCCTAGTTGGTTGAAGTGTGTGCCCAAGGTGGGAATTCGCATAGGTGGCCTCCTTGGCCCAATTCCTCCCTATTTAAATATGAAAGCATCACGTCTTCCATGAGAGGCTAAGGAAACTTGTTATGCAGTACTTCAACTATGATCCACTTCGCCTGAGATGGAGTTTGGCCTTGGCTAGCCCCAAAATACGAAGTGTATGCCCGATGCCTTGTAGAGTGGGTCCAGGTGTTCACTAGATGAGTAATGGTGACTAGTTCCTCCAAGAGGGGAGGCTCAAACAACTTATGTTTGACAACACATGTCTTCCAATAGAGGACAAACACCTTCACTAACCACTCACATAACCATATCAAAGATCAACACACCAATGTTTTCAAATGGTAAAACCCCTATGGGGAAAGATCTACGAGCCCAACCAACACGACCACTTGGAGCAGTTTATTGATGCAAAAGAAAAATATTACAAAGATATTTTACAAGAGGGTTTCTCACAATCGATCATCGACAAATGACCCTCCATGCTATTTAAATAGAGATCATGGACCAATTGGGTGTTAAGCCAGGAATCAATGGTCATTAAGATCAAGGAGAGTATGAACCATTCGATCACTCCATGTCGGGAACATATTGTGATCGTCGAATTTCCTAACTACAAATGCATACTAAAGAAACACACTAAGAAACACACTTTTACCTAATGACACATTAGACCAAGTAGTCACTTTCCAATGGCTTTCATGGGAATATACTGGGAAACAAGACCAAAAACAAAGGAAAGAGAAGGATGGGTATGAGTCAAGTATAAGAGGCTACCAACTAACTTAGGTTATAGGTTGGCATCAACTTCAGGAGAAGTACAGGTGGTAGGAATCTTGAATCTAGACTGGAAGGGAGAAGGGGATGGTTTACAATGGTCCATGTGAAAGAGACAAAGAAGGTCACAAGCATACTTAGACTAGAAAAGAAAAATTCCTTGATTGGTTTGCAAAACTTGGATGCCGAGGAAATAGTAAAAAAACCCTCAGTCTGTCATTTCAAATTTCTTCTTAAGGCTAGTTTTCACATGGTTTAAAAGTTTTGTGTCACTACCAGTAAGGATAAGGTCATCAACATAAAGGACAAGGATTATGATATAGATTCTTTCTTTTTTGGTATATACATTATGATCAAAATGGCATATAGAGAATCCAGTTGCAATAAGAAAGTTGTCCATTTTGGCATGCCAATATCAGGGAGCTTTCTTGAGACCATAAAGAGATTTCTTAAGGCGAAAAACAAGGATAGAGTCATTCTGGACATAGCCAGGAGGTTGTTCCATATATATTTCTTCTTGCAAATATCTGTGCAAGAATGGAGATTTAACATCAATCTGATGGACCTCCCATTTATGTGAGGCAGCAAGGGCAAAGGCTTCATTATAGTCAATTATTTCAACTTGGGAAAATACTTTGGCAACTAACCAAGCCTTATGTCTTTCAACACTTCCATCTCATGCATACTTAGTTCTATAGACCCATTTACATATGACAAGTTTTCTTCCTTTTGGAAGAGGTACAAGATCCCGAGTATCATTTTCCATTAAAGAATGATACTCTTCATTCATTATTGTATCCCAATCTGGATGACTTGAAGCTTCTGCAAACGTCTCTGGATCATGAGTTTCTGAGACTTGAGCCAAAAGAGAAGAGGCTAACTAGAATTGTTAACGTGTCCGACGTTGATCTCAAGGATCATCAACAAGATCACCAATTGCTTCTCGTGTTGAACAGACCCATCTAGGAAGCGGATGAGATGGTGTTAGTTCAGGTTCAAAGGACTGATCTGGAGGAAAGTGAGAAGGCGAAGGTGGATTTTCATCCTCATTGTCATCATCTGAAGAAGAAACCAGAACAGAAGAAAGCACAAATGTCGAAGATGGTTGGCAGGCCGAAGAAGGCACAAACATCGAATTAATCTCGCAGGCCAAGATATTTTCATCAAATTTAACATAAGTTCTAATAATAATTTCATTACAATGTGGTTGAAGAAGTTTGTAACCTTTGACATATTTGAAATAACCAGCAAATATACACTTCTCACTTTTAGGCTGCAATTCTTTCCTTTTCTCACCAAGAATGTGAGCCCATGCTACACTGCCAAATACACAGAAGTGATTTACATCTGGTTTAGTTTTACTCCAATATTCTTTTGGTGTTATAGTTTTAAGATCCTTTGTGGGAGTGTGATTTACAATGTAATTTGAACAGTTGATGGCTTCCACCCAATACTTTAGACTTAATCCCTTATATTGGATCATACAATTATCCATTTCTTTTAATGTGCAGTTCTTTATCTCAGCAACACCATTTTGTTGTGTTGTATATGGAACGATGTGTTGCATTTGGATTCCCTTTTTAGTGCAGTAACTTGTAAAATTATTGTTCACATACTTGCCTCCATTATCTGTTCTTAACCTTTGAATTTTATCTCCATATTTCTTTTCTACAAGGGCCTTGTAGGCTAGAAACTTGTCAAAAACTTCTCTCTTAAGTTTTAATAAGTAAAACCAAGTATGCCTGGAAAAGTCATCAATGAAAGTTTAGAAATAATTGCACCCATAAAAAGAAGGAGAAGAAGGTGGACCACACAAATCCCTGTGAACAAGTTGCAAAGGACCTGAGGCATGCCAAGAGGCATGTTTGTCAAAAATGTCCTGATGACGTTTTCCGAGAACACAACCGGCACAAACACTATCTTTGCATGAAATAAGAGGAAGACCAGTCACCATCTGTTGATTACATAGTTTTTTCAATGAGCGATAGTTTAGATGACCAAACTGCTCATGCCAAAGTTTTCTCAAGTCATCGCTATGAGCAACAAAAAATGATGACCCAAAGTTGTAAAATTTGTACAACCTGGTAATATCATCAACAATTCCAATTGCAAGAACATGCTTAGGATATTTTAGATCCTTGATTACAACTTGGTGAGGTGAAAACTCTACAGTTTTTCCTTCACCTGAATGAGTGATTTGATATACTGATAGAATGTTACAAGAAATAATTGGAACACATAATACATCATTGAAATGACCATTTTCTACTTGAACTATTCCATATTCTTCAACACTAAGAGATCTATCATCACCAACAAATATTTTCTTGGTGTTACATTCATTTAGAGTAGAAAATATGTCTCTATCCTTAGCCATATGATAATGTGCTCCAGAATCAATAATCCACTCATCAAAAGTAGAAGTAGAAGTTGTATTGAAGGAGAAACCAGAAGCTGAAAGTGCATGTCCATGAGAAGAAGAAGAAATAGTAGAATCAATATTGATGTTATGCTTATTCATCATTGCTTCTAAAGTTGCCATCTTCTTGATACATTTGGACTCATCATGACCATATTTATCACAAAAGTTTCAATGTCTCTCAGTCTTCTTATTTTTATATTTTTCTCCTTTGTCTCCATTAGGAGTGGAAGATGTTTGAGTGGGTTTGGGACCCTTATATTGATTTTTGTTGTGGTGAGTATTGTGCTTCTTTGGATTCTTGGGTTTATATTTATTATGGAAAACTAAGGCTTTTTTGGAGGTACCTGCAGTGTTGATCACTCCAAGTTGTACTAGCTTATCTTTCTCTCTAATCAAAGCATCACAAAAGTTCTCAAGACTGGGTTTTTGATAAGCTGCCCCTAGAGCCTCTTGCATGGCATAAAAGGTAGATACAAACATAGAATAAGAAATACCTAGCTTAGAAAGAATAAGATAGATGCAACAATATTCTCTTATTTTTATCTTGCATTGTTCACATAGAGTTCTGAGTGCTTTAAATTTAGATAGATAGTCTTCAATGCAAGAGAAATCACTTGGAATTAAAGTTAGTACTTGATTTTCTAACTGTTGTGCTCGAATAATATTGTTTTTACCAAACACATATTCAATATTTTCCCAAGATTCTTTGTGTTTAACAATCAATTGAAGGTGGAAACTTAAATTAGGAGAGATGGACATTCCGATTAATCCATGTTCTTCGACATTCCTATTATCCCATTTGGATTTCTTATCAGCATCAGTGGGTGATGTTTCCTTTACCAAGGTAATTTGGTACAAGCATTTACTTCTTAATAAATCCTCCATATGGGATTTCCATTCGAAGTAGTTGGTGCTGGTAAGTAAGATATTACTCGTAGAAGCCATATTAAATATGTAGATAATATGGATTTAAAAAATGCAACTAATGATCTTAATGGAAATACCTCGAAAAGTTATACGGTTTTAAAAAAAAAGGCACTTAGTTGGACAACTGACAGGGGGGGTGAATCAATTGTTACTGTGCTTAAACAATTATACCAATTTTAAACTCATTACAGAACACTCAATGATGATCACAATAATTCAGGGAAGTGAGAAATAGAGTATTCCACACCAATCACACACATGAAGTATACAAAGATAGATATTCCTAAGGAAACCCTTAAAGGGAGAAAACCTCTTCTTCTTCATATGACAAGTAGTCTTTATCTTCTGTACATTATCATTCTTATGAGAACCAACTCTTTATGAGGCTACTACCTGTATTTTACAAGCTGCAACTTGCTAAGAGCACCAACTCTCTAGTTTCTCTAGCACCAACTAGAAGGAAGCACCAACTCCCTAAGTGTTCTAGCACCAACTAGATGGAAGCACCAACTTCCAATCACACAGGAACCAACCTGTATAATAGAGAACAATGGTTCTTCCTTGCACCACCATAACACCCTGGTTTTTTTGGCTGCAACCAGATGGAATATAAAACTCTTTGTGTTCAATCACCCACTTGAAATTATAAGGACAACAATCTTCCCTAGCAACTCCCTACCACCCCAAGGTATAAAACTTTGTTACAAAAATTTATTACAGTGATACAGTATTAGTCAATGGCTAACCAATCTCATCATTGTTTTTCTATACTTCTCTGCTCTACCTGCATCAATGTATTCCTACTCGCATCATCTTGTGATTTATGTTCTTCTGCTTTATCTCTGCATGCAGACCTTTACCTCTCTATTCATCTTTTCTTCTACGTTTCATTCTCTTGTTTTTTCCCTTCATTCTATGTGTTGCGCCTCTTATATACTCTTCTGGTCCCCTGCACCACCTCGTTCTACCCTATGAAAAACTGTCAGGAAAAAGGCCCGCTCTTTTCTCTGTTCTGCATTGTTTTATCACACCAAGTCCTCTGCGAGATAATCCACTCAACTCTTCATCTTCTTTGGTAGTTATATTGAGTCTGTTCCTCATTAGTGGCTTATCCTGAGATTATTTTCCTTCTCTAGCGGTGTGACTCTTCGTATTCTCTATTACAATTACAATTAATCTTCTTTGACAATTACATAAGGTCTTCTATGTTAGTTACAGAAGGTCCTCGCGAAGGAGCACCTTGTGAACTTCAGGTGTGTGAACTAGCACTAGGTGCAATTTTCCCCCATGTGACCACTGGATGTGACCACACGCCTACCAAAAAGGTGCTACGTGACTTGGTGTTTTCGGTATTCTATTCTGAGTCACCCAAATCTTCCAACTAAGTAAGGCAATGATTGTGTATTTGTGGCAATTAGTCAGTTTTTTAATATGGCCATCCTCATAGCCTACAAGAAGAACATAATAGTGGTAGATATGACTAAGATCCTCCTCAAATGCATGTGGGTCCATTTTTGGATACCATAGACCATCATCTATGATCGGGACAACATGTTCCTCAACACATTTTGGTCGAGTCTCTGGTCACTGTTGGACACCAAGCTCACTAAATCCACTACTTTCCACCCCCAAATAGATGACCAAACATAGGACATCAATCAGATGATTGTGTACATCCTATGCATGTACAACTATAAGAATCTGCATACATGGGATGAGAGTCTTCCCTATGTTCAAAACAGCTACAACAATGCTCTCCATAGCTCCACCAGCCATAGCCGACTCAAGTGGGGCTGAGATTCGAACCCTCAGGCCCCATTTATTTTTCACTACCTCTTGCAACCACATAGGAGGAATCTTCCCATGTTTAGTCCAATACTGACAAAGCCACAACATTCATTGAGCAAATTCACAACATCTTCCAACAAGTCCATGAGATTTTGCAAAAGGCCAATGCTAAGTACAAGTCGTTCCATGATCAACATAGGGTACCACACTAGTTTCACATGGGAGACAAGGTCTGGTTACATTTTTAGAAAGATCGCTTTATAGGGCCCCATCGAAATCTCCTCCTCCTATGTTATGGGCCTTAAACTATCACCAAGGTTATGGGTAGACATGATTTTGATCTCAACACTCCACCCTTCCTTGGATTTCACCCAGTGTTTAATGTGGACCTCCATAGACCATATTTTCCACCATTATTGAACACCTCAAAGATCTCAGAACAATTGAAACCAATAGATCTCAACCCTAACTACATGGAACATGCATCCACAAATCAGATAATAGACACACAGGTCAAGGGCACTCGCTAGTAGAGGATACATCTTTATCGAGTTGTCAAAGTAGGGAAGCTCCTACACTAAGGCAAGTGGATCACCCAAGGCAAAATTCAATATAAGTTTCCTCACCTGATTCCTGGGTAACTCAACACAATGGAGACCATTTCTTCCTAAGGGGAGAGGACTGAACCAGGTGGATACTGGTGGCCACCCACCTATTCCAACTGGCTCCGCTTGACAATTTTTAGTTCACCATGTTCTTCTATACTTGTTTGTAATTGTGGTTTCTACAGTTCCGAGGATGTCTTAATCCCTAGACATATTCCAGGTGGAGACTGCTAGCTGGCCACCTAATCCAACTGGCTTACTTTGGAAAATTTTCTTGTCAGTGCATCTTTCGCTACTTCTAGGGTTGTTTTGGGGCCCTAAACAATGTTTTTTTGGCTTGCCATAGTCAAACTATACACAAAGTTAAATTTTGTTGGAACAATGTATATTTCTTGAAAATACCTTTCCAATGGGCTATCACATGCCTAAAACAAAGGTCGTATGCAAACATTATGACCCTAGGAAGTTGAGGTAGCAACTTACCTAATGGGGCCCACATAAATTTTGGTGTTTCACCTCCTAGGGTTAGGTTTTTAGATGTCTAGGGTTTTTTTGTTCATGAATAATGTTAAAAAGGCCTCTGGAGCCTCAATATAATCATTCTTCTTAGACAGATGAAAGTACTAGCCACATCTCTTCTTAGAGATAACTACCACCATTCAAGAAAGTTATTTTCTTCTCTGCAGTTTTACAGTTTTATCTTATTTCATTTATTCAATAGAAGTTATTGTTCACTAGATATATGTTGTTCTTCGTATCTATGTTTTATTGTATTAAGTATGTTAGTCAGTTCATTGCACTCATAAATATGGATTAATTAGAGTTTATGGGTTATATGGATTAAGCATTAGTGGTTGTTAAATTCACATGGGATCTGTCTTTAGGTGACAAAGGTTTGGAGTTATATGGTTTCTGGGAATTTAGGTTTATAAGTGTTTGTGGTTTTGGAAGTGAGAACAGATAAGGGTATGGGTCATTTAGGTGATTGGGTTAAGAGCTTATGGGTGACAATTATTTATATCATTATTAATTACGGTTTGTGGTTAGAGTTTATTTTTTCTAATTTTTAGGGGTTAGGTGTTGATGTTGTAGTGTTTATACGGGTTTGCAATTATTATGGTAAAAGGTTGTACACTATATGACTTAGTGGTTATAAGGTTTAAAGGTAAAGCGATATACATGTTACTAGTTAAGGTAAGTAATGATTATATGGTTTATGATAAAAATTTGTTAAAGGTAAAATGCCTTAAGGACTAAAAGGATTCATTTTTATATGATTATGGATTGGAAATTATAAGCATTGAGAATCATACAAATAAGGTACTGCACATTTTAGGGGTTATATTTTCTAGGGTTGATAGTGATTATAAGTAATGCATCATAGTGGTTACCAATTTTAAATTATAAGTTTTCATACTTAGGGGTTATGTGGGTTATACTCATTAATGGCTATAAGGGTTATAAAGGTTGGAATATAAATGGGTTAGTTAGGGTTAAACTCATTGGGTGGTTATAATGCATATAGATTGTAGGGGTTAAGACTGAGGCCATATAGGTTGTGTCATACAGGGTTAAACTGAATAGGTGTTTATAATGGTGTTGGATGCAAGAAGATTAGGGAAGAAAGGATATTTTTGGAGGGGAAGCATGCAAGGAGGAAAAGATAGTTGGAGGGAAAAGAAGCAAGTGTAAGAGAAGCACGTGAGGTGCACATGCAAGGAAGACCTAACAACAATAGGGTTAGGGTTTTTGTAATGCATTGTAATGGTTGGTGAGCCAAGGATATAAATAAGTAGTACTTAGGGAGAAGGGGAGAGGAAGGATATACTGATATACATAGAAGAATAGAGAGTTGCAAGAAATGTATGAGTCATTCAGCTGGTGATCTAAGGGAGTAGTGAGTGAATTAATCATGAGGGTTATATCACAGGATGAGGGGCATGATGTGATCTAGTCATCCTTTCAGGGATTGAGGAGCCTATGGGAAAGGATGAGTTCTAAGATTGTAAACATGTGCAATGTGATATATTTATGAACTATAATAAAATCTTGAGAGCCAGATATTTATGGGCATATCCTAGGAGGGGGTGAACCACAATAAAACACGTGTTATGTGAATGAATGTATATGTCTCTATGGCTGATTAATTGACGAATGTTAGATCAATGAAGTAACTAAGTATATCTAGTATTCCACATGCATGCATAGAATGATTGTTATAGTTATATGTTACACTGAATGAATAAATATTACAATGCACAACCACAGACATTCACTCAGTTTCAGGTTGCAAACACCTGGGTATTGAAGACAACCATAGAGTTATCTCGGGTGAGACTGCGCAGTGCACTCTGTGTGCTATGTTTCCTTCTGGTTTACTAGAGGGGTTGATAGTTTTAAAGGGATTTTGTTTGGAAGCTTATCAAATATGAACCAGGGTCAATATAGGATGGTAAGCTTGAATCTGAATAAACCATAAAGAATCCCCTAGACTAGTAGAAGAGGAGAAAAGACAACAAATGGTTTTATTGCCAGTTGTGTAGAAGAAAATTGGACTAGGTATGTGAGATTTGCAGAATACGCGTCAAAAGAATGTTGAATCAGACAACAAGTCATTGAGAGAATGAGAATCTAGAAGGGAATGTTGAGACCGTAGAATCCAACAAAGGTAGATATAAAGAGATGGTTGAATACAAAGGAGTTAGAGTTTGTGCATAAATATAACAAAAATTCAAAGTTAACACCACGGAAATATCTGGACAAGTACATATTCAGTGACTTGCATGAAGTATTTTTCTGTGATTTCCCACATATATTGCAGGGGTGGATAAAAATATTGAAAGAGAACCATCCTATAAATCATATTAGACATCTAGAGTGGAATCCAAAAGTTATTGCGCAGTTACAACAAGTTGATAATAAGTTTACGCTTGCATTAGATTTATGGTTAGATAGCATTTTTGCAGGATTTATCAGAGAATGGAAAGTAGATACAACTAAGTCATACAATGCAACTAAACAAGAGTTCTTGAAGGGACCTCAAGGTAGGTACATCAAATCGTTATATACTTTCATTAAGATATTACTGTATAACAAAGGTGTAATGACAATTGAGTCAGACAATTAAACTTCCCTACGTGCATGGGGGAAGGGGGGAAGCATTGACAGGAGAAGGAGAAATGGAAGGAGAAGGGGATAAAGGAAATAAGGAGGAGGCCTTGGAACCAATTATGATGGGAAAAGACCAGATCATGCAGATCATGGCAACATTTGGAAAGACGCACAGTGGAGTACCCTACCAATATAAGGTGAACACCAAGGAGAGATCCATACCTGCGAGGGAAGTCTTGGAAAGTGATGAGGAGGTGGTAGAGGATCTTCGGGATATGGAGAAGATTGAGGAAATCATGCACTCGAAACATGAGCAGAATATGAGAGGTCTAAGAGAGGAAATATTAGGCAACACTCCTATGCATATCAGTGTCAGTGTGGAACAAACACATCCATGTGCGACTAATACACCAAGAAGAACACCACCATTTAGACAACAAAATTTTGGGAGAAGGAAGACAAAAAGAAGTACATCTACATAAGGAACAAAAACTAGGGGAACTAGTTCAAGAATCATTAGTCAAGTATCTACACTGTGCGGAGGTAGTATTTCAACATTTAGGATGGAAGGACATGATCCCACCATCAAGTTACCATAATTTAAAGGAGAAGCATAGGAGGACCCAGAGAAGCACTTGTTTATCTGTGAAAAGATCTGGGAATAAAAACATATCACATAGGAGGACACTAAATTGGCACAGTTAGCTATCACACTCAGATATCACAAACTAGATTGGTACATGATTTTAGCTTTAAAAATTCCACCGAGGACAACCAGAATGATTGGAGAGATCAAGAAGTTGTTGATTAATGAGTTCCATAAGACTAGTTCAGAGGATCAATACATGAATGAGATGATAGGTATTAGATAGAAACTAGGAGAATATGTATGGGATATTGACCAAAGATTCAAACGGCTGAAGCGAGAGATGAAATATGTCATGACACATATGTAACATAGGCACTTGTTCTTCAATTCACTACTGCCACACTTGAAATACCCAGTGCGACAACAAAAGTTTCAGACATAGGAAAAATCTCTACAGACATCCATACTACTGGAAGAGAACCAATATCAGAAGACATATCCAACCGTAGAGGAGTTAAAGGAGGATATGAAGAACGTAACATTCCATCTAAACCAAACCAAGGGTAAGGACAAAAGAGAATTCGTTTGGTGTACCACATGTAGGACAAAAGGACACCATAACAACAAATTTCCAACATTCACGTAATACATGGTAGTAGGAATTCCAAACCCATTTCCAACAGGAGGACTATGGTGTGAGATCTGTAAGAAACAGGGTCATGATCCATACCACTTTCCAATGATGCAGAAGTACCAGACAGTACCAAATATCTCGTATTGCAATTTTTTCAAGTCAGTAGGCCATGATGACAAAGATTGAAAAACCATGGACCTTATGAGAGAAAGAAAATCAGATGCATACAGGGTGCATGAAGAAATGATGGCCGCACAAGCCACACCATAGTTTAACCAAGTACCATCCCTGTACAAAAATGATCAACAACCGTATAAAAATGTGCAACAACAATATAACACTGCGAAGCCACAGTAAAATACCACACAACAACACTATAATACCACATAGTATAACCAGGCTCCTCTTTATAATGTGTCACTGTTAAAATAATGTAACTTCTAAGAGTATTCTTATTATTATTTGATATATTATTCATTGCATCCATCCCCATTGTGGATTGATCATGTCGGCTATTGTAATAGAGCCAAATCCCCTTTTGTGGATTGGTCAAATGATAATTATAATAGGCAGAATAAGAAGTCGGCCCCAACAGATATTAAAGAGGCCCCATAATATATTAAAGGTGGTTGTAGCCACCCAGTTGGAGAAGTTGGCCCTGCCAGTGAAGAGACACTTCAAACGTGCCAGTCTAATATAAGAAAGGAGGCTAGCTATAACATATCCACTAACTAAATCAAATTTTTTTCCGGTCCTCTGTCGGACTCAAACCCTTAAATAACCATGGGCACCCAAAGAAAATTGGCTCTTTCTTTCTTCTTCTCCGTTCTCATGCGATCGCAGGTCATTATCATGGTCCAATTTGAACGTAGTGCCTATTTTGAATTTGTGCCTCAGCGCTACAGTAATGTCTAAACATTAGACTCTGCAACCACCGGAGCCCGCCAGGGCTAACGTATGTTCCATAGGGATGAATTCCCACAGGGTCAACGAATGGCCAATAGGAATAAACCTCAACGGGGTAGAGAACCACCAATGGGATCAAGCCCCGTCATGTGTTTAGGTGTAATACAAGTGGCAAGAGGGAAACATGACACGGTGGATGTTACGACAGGGAGGGGCCCCACTTCACACGACACACTATTCCAGACCCCCCCCCTATTAAAGGCAGAATGGAAAGGGGGCTCCGGAATGCATCCTCAGCCGTAGATCTGGGCCGGTGGACTCTGGTCGTCTAGATCTGATCACCGTTTATCCTAAAGCATAACCACATATGGGTTTAAGTTAATCATCTTGTTTAGACATGTAACGGTCATTACGGACCCGGAGATCCTCCGAAAGAATCCCCTCCATCCATCGGGGTTTCGAAGATCACAACATTGAAATACATAAACATTTTGTCCTCGGAATCCCCGATATCCCGATATGACGTCAGCTTTTGCTAGTCCCCTAGACTAGACCTTTTGGTCCACATGACCTCCCTCTATATGACCGCAGTCATAACCTTGCATCGGGGTTTTGGGGTTTGCGATGTCAAGATACATTCACCCACGGAACTTGCGATTCCCCGAATCCCGACTCTCTGGTTTGTTGATAGCTGGCCTCCACTAGGGAACTATCTTCTGCCTTTGTTGTGCTGACAGCTAGCCCCCCCCACTGATCGGGGTTTCGTGTTTCGTGATTTCAAAAGAAGTAAACACCATGTCCACAGAATTCCCAATATTCCGATGAACTAAATGCCGATGGATGGCTTCCCTTATCGGGACCTTCCCGATAGCTATGATCTCCTCCACGTGTCCCTCCAAATGGACGGTCCCAGTTCTGTTGGGACTTTGGAACTTTTGTTGTCCTAGTTCCTTCGACCTCAGAAATTTCGACTTCCCGACTCTCTGACTCTCGTCAGAGTTTTGACACCTGTCCCTCTGAAAGGACGGCTCGAATTTTGTCGGGGTTTTCACCTGGGACTTCCCTGATCTCTTGTCCATGGAAATGCCAATTTCCTGATGTGCCAAATGCCAATGGCACTTGATCTCCACCACGTGTCCTCTGCCAACGGACGGTCCAGATCTCCATCGAGATTTCGATACTTGTGATGTATCAGTTCTCACAACCTCAAGAATCCTGATTTCCCGAGTGTCGATATGCCGATGGCTAAACCTCGTGCCACTCCTATTTAATCTGATGGCTATCGTGTAAACTTCCCAGATCTGACAACCCAGATCTGTTCTTCTACACACACTCCAGAGACTAAGCTCCGAGCATATTAACCCTATCTAATGGCTGACGGGTATCTGCTCAAGATCTGATGGATTCAAATCTATCCCACCATGTGCACTCTTCCACTACTTCGTGGATTTGGAAAGATTAATGGTCCAAATGTTCTCATGGACCTTGGGAAACCTACGATCCCGATTTCCTCGCTATTCATGAAGATAGGGGGAAAATAAGCAAGAGGTATAACGCCCTTACTACTACCGTCAATCTAATGGTCGTGAATGACCATGGGTCTTCTGACAGGATCTCCTCCGTCGATTTGTTACTAATCCCTACGCTGCGACCTTGGGACCTTAAGAGGGTCATTCCTCTTTGTACAGGGTTATTGGGGCTTACCCATTCAAGTCCCTTTGTTGGGTTCTTTGGGAACCTTTCTAAGGAGGGAAAGTCTCAGTGATAGGATCTATTCCGGGCATCCCTGGAAACAGGCAAGGGTAATCTGTTTCCCGAGGACGAGCTGGAAGCCTAACTTAGTTCAACCTAGGCATACTTAGATTCATTTATCAACGTAAGTCATGCATGGTTCGCTCTGTCATAAGCACATGTCTATATATTCTTATCAAAACACTGCAAAAACGTTCTTATACTATAATCATTCATAATTTCACAGTTCTGCGAGCAAATATAACAGTTTATGAATTTCAAGACACAATATGTGAAACACTTATCATAAATAACACCAGAAATGAGTGCAATTGCTGAGAGGGGTGCTCGTTTCCACCCAACTGTAGGCGTAGTGACTCCCAGTGGATTTACCACTAGCCACCCCCGAGCTAAGACCACGATGCTCTGAGACTGCGTCTCTCTGTCTGCCAGTGACCAGGAGCGAAGGTTTCAATCCTTCCTCTCTGCTATCACCCACTCTGCATAATGCCAAAGTTCCCCTCGCATCTGACCTCTCAATCACCTCTGCCATACGCCTTATCCTCTCGCGAGGTTGTGTGTGGCGTGATTTCCCTCACACTGATCAGGCCTGATGGCTCTACGGATGGGCAGTTCACCATCCCATCCCTCATCAAGCCATCCGCTTACCAGCCTGTGAGCCATTAATTTTCAGGGCCAACGAGCCACTTTTGGTTCTCCAGGCCAGTGGAGTCCAAATACTATATTTAATTCTCGGTGGAACTTAACGCCACCTTTTCAGGTGCCTTCCATCGCCATCGTGGTCTCTTTTTCTACACATCCCCTCATCAGCAGTCCTGCAATAAATTCATAATTTTATTTACATTTATCGACCTTCTTCATAAGGTCCATTCACATCATACATTCACATTTTCATCATGCTTTAGCATGGTAATTCCTGTGTTAGGATTAATTACAAATTTGGGGGAAACAGGGTGTTACAATTCCCTCCCCCTTAAAGGAACATCGTCCTCTGTGTTCTTTCTCAAAACACATGTCATGCCTTTCTTATTCGGCCACTTCTTACGTCTTGATCTTTGTCATCTTCCTTCAATAATTCCTGGACAACAAGCACATTAATTCACAAAGTTGTGCAAAAAGAAACGTCTTGCTGATGTTCAAATTTCAAAAGAAAAAGGAAAACTTCATACTCTTAGCACAATACTTATCTGTGCAGTTCATGGATTTGTATCCACATGTTAATTTTGTTATCATGCTCATCGTTCTCCCTGAAATACCCATTGGATGCTTAATTCTTACTCAATAGCTCACAAGAGCCATCATAATTTCATCTTTCTTTCCAAGTTTTTCCCTGCACGGGAAACTACCCACTGTATGCATTATCCCAATAGTTTTCACAAATTATTAAGGTCTCCTCTTCCTTGCAGTCACTCACCCTTCAGGCCCAGGCTCAGGTATCCCCCTTCACTGTTATATAGTCCCTCGGGCGTTCCATCTTTCCCTGCCAAGGTTTTCTCACACATGAAGAATTTTAGAGACTCTATTGAGTCTTACAGTCGAGGCATCCCTCTTACTTGATCAATACAAATTTATTTTAGGTGATCATGACTCATCATAGGGTTTTCATGGCTTAGTATTAGCCATGTTCATCTCCTTCAGTTTTGACAGCCTTCAATTGTTCCTTTCTGAGCATGTATTTTCTTCTCACCTGTATCACAGGTATACAAAATTCATGAGACATCATTATCAGTTCTAACTTTCAAAAAATTTATTGCAAACCTATCACCCAAATATTTTTCCATTCTCACGATTTGTTTTCATATTTGTTCCGCACCGGAACCCAAATTCATAATTAGGGGACTTTCCTCCCCATAATGGTTTGGCTCAGCAGGCAATTGGACTTCATTATGGGCTTACTATGTTGCCATATCCAAGACCCCTTTTGCTTCCTGCACTTTCAACTTCATTTGGCCAAACAACTTGTTAGATTTTCCATGCATATACATTTTATTGCACCTTTACCACATCGTCATAACAATATTAGAATTGTGCACACTTTAATGATTAAATTACTTCCTCAAAAGGAAATATCATTCTTGCAATGTCGCCCAACAGGCAATCAGTCTTTCCTATGGGCTTACCTTACTACCATATTCATGACCCTCTTTTTGCTGCAATTCATTCCTCAATCAGCCAAACAAATTGTTAGAT
>ML778584.1:612094-644412 GCA_009831015.1 Picea engelmannii
GAATTCTTCTAAAGGTTACAATCGGTCTTTTATTACTAGAGGTTTGTGCCACCATTATTCAGGTCATCCTCCCCGAATCATACCCTACTCGGGTATCCAAGGCATACAACTGTCTTTTTCAATTTTCTGGTATAGCATGCAATAATAGATATTTTGGAAGGGGTTCTTACCAAATCCATTCATACCTGGTGCCACACGGGCACTAATACCTTTATACTTGTTCTTGGCTACTTGCACCCTTTCTCTATCCTCTACCTTATCAATAGTACTTTAGCGGGATTTCCACAGTCCCTTAAACAACCTTTTGACCGCAACCTTTCCATGGTCACCCTCTGCTTGAGGTTGTTCATTATTGGAAACTATCTTCCTCAATAGTTCAAATATTATTCCTTTCTACACATGACATACACCATAGGCATATTAATCGTCATAAAATTGAAATGCAAATATCATAGCGTTTAATACAAATATTTTCAGGCATGTCTACCATATCAGTATGCTCTTTCATCACATTATCCTTAATGTTTTTCATAAGTGTAACACAACAGTTCTCAATCATTTTCACAACATTACAACAATTATTATTATGGTGTCAAAGCGTTTTCGTTCAGCAATGTACTGGCTTCCTCATTCCATAGAAACGTAATGCACAACAAAGGAAAAATTGAGGACTCTTCCCTTCTCCCAATTCTTTCTACATCGCCTGGGATTTTCAGCCCAGTCAAGTTATTTCAAAGGTCTCACTACCTTTACTTAATCATAGCTTCAACCAAGATGTATCGATTAAACGTACTCATTTATTCAATTAATCATACTCAGGGGTTTACTGACCTTTTACCAACCAAACTGGTTTCCACAACTGCTCCTTTTCTGAGTAGTCCTGGTTTAGGTCCATACTAACTCTTAAAATACTTCAACATTCTTTAGTAGAAAATCTTTGTTCATAATGAGTCAGGAACATGTGCATCCTACACACTTCCATTAGGTTATCAGAATGGTCAATATTCGGTTATTAGTCTTCTATTACTTACATGATTTTTTTTTTCTCCAAAATGTAATCCAGGATTCTTATACATGGACAAGCCTTCCAGCTCCTTGTCCAACCTTCAACAATTATCAGGGTTGTGACTCTGTTCTTCTGACAGAGACCTTATACAGTTCCTTCACCAGGAACTCCTTCAGCATGAAACTTCCTTGTTGTAGATCCATCACCACTTGTGATGGCCTCAACCTTGAGTTAGCTTTTTAGTGGTCTACCAAATATTCCCTTAAGGAATATAACATGCATATTTGTTAACTTACATCTACGATGTACTTAACCACTTTCATAATCCTAGGCCTTCATGTAGCTATCATAGTTATATTTCATAGCCTACATACATTTCCATTTTTAAAATTAGTGATCTCAGGATTGTTCACAGTCCTTCTCATTGTGATCTGCAAAGGCATAACCATTTGCCTCTTATCATGAAAACAGAGCATCCTTGCTCATTTACTCTTTCATTTAATTGTACTCAATCTTTCCCGGGAATATGGAGTACATTCCCTTTAAGTTATCCTTCAAGACAGATCCTTCATGACTCTCCAGAACGGAGTCAACCATGCATCCATGGTATTCATTCGATTTTGGAAAGTGTAAGTCTTGCCTCATGTTTCACTCATCAAGGCCATCATGTTGGGCCTTTAGTATATTTATACTCTTACATCATACATGTGCATTAATTGCACATTCAATATACCATTCATACCTTACTGGTATGATTATCATGCTTCTTAATATGAAGTTTCTCGATGCATTGACTCATGCACTATTCATCATATTATCTCACACCTTCTCCTCATCTGACCACCGACGGTGTCCACGATCCGAACTAAAGGCGCTTCACATTTCACGATTTCGGAATTTCCATTGCAAGGAACTTTGTTTCCTAGATTCCTGAGATCCGAAAACCTGAAAGACCGAGGCTAGGGTTTTCTCGGCTATTTCATCCACATGACCCTTCACTCAGAACCTGGGATCCATTCTCAGACACGCGTCAGGATCCCGTATTTCAGAAAATATGTAGTCAATGCTCTATCGTTTCCCAACTTCTATTCTATGCGGACCTGGAAATCTGGATCCCATGGTTCAGATCTCCCCAGCAATCAACTGTCCTGATTAAATCAGTGATTTACCTGGCGCGACTTTGGGAAGTCTATGATTCCATTTCCCCTATAGATGAAACCTCAAAGCTCTAGATGAACGGCTCTTGTTGATTCCAATCTAATGGATACTATTCCTCCTAAGCTTATTAGGGTTCCTAATGGACTAGTCTCATAGTCCAACTCATACAGGTGTTACCCTCTCTTTATGAAAACGACCAACAAGGATCACTCTTGGGAATTAACAATAGTCCCAAAGGACTCCTTAAACAGGTTATCTTCATGTTCGATTCTAACCATTATAGATCAGGTAAATTTGACCCTACGTATTTTCACCAATCCTCTCAATCATGAGGAATTGTATGCTCAGGGTTTAGTCTCTTAATAATGCAGAAATCATAACTTTCTAAGGATCCTACCATTCCTTACCAGATTTCCCAAATCATGAAGGGTTGCTTCATTTGGGTCTTAATCCTTGCCTAACCAGCCATCTTAATCACAAGAGACTCTACCTGCTTTAGTAGGTAGCCATCATTACGCTAAAACAGAACAACTCAGTTCATGTCCCTTGTCTGGCTTGTGCAGCTTCATAGCACAATTTATTCTACCTCTGTCATTCGCACTCAAATCTTATCCATGATAAGAATCAATGCATCCCTACTCCTATAAGAGTAGTTGCCATTTTAACATAAGGGTTATAGGAATTTCCAAGTTACAGTTTCATTCTGCAGTCCTTCTCCTTAAAGAGAAACGTAGATAAAAATATCTTCTAACACGGCTCGTGCTTGAGCCCAAGCAGGCCAAGTGTTGTAACCATGCTCTGATACCACTTTGTAACATATCCACTAACTAAATCAATTTTTTTTCCGGTCCTCTGTTAGACTCGAACCGTTAAATAACCATGGGGACCCAACGCAAACTGGCTCTTTCTTTCTTCTTCTCCATTCTCATGCGATCGCGGGTCATGATCATGGTCCAATTTGAACGTAGTGCCTATTTTGACTTCGTGCTTCAGTGCTATAGTAATGTCTAAACATTAGACTTTGCAACCACCGGAGCCCACTAGGGCTAATTTACGTTCCATAGGGATGAATTCCAACGGGGTCAACGAATGGCCAATAGGAATAAACCTCAACGGGGTAGAAAACCGCCAATGGGATCAAGCCCCATCGTGCGTTTAGGTGTAATACAAGTGGCAAGAGGGAAACGTGACACAGTGGACATTACGACAGGGAGGGGCCCAACTTCACATGCGACACTACACTACTCCGGACCACCCCCTCCCCCCTATTAAAGGCGGAATGGCAAGGGGGCTCTAGAATGCATCCTCAGCCGTAGATCTGGGCGGGTGGACTCTGGCCATCCAGATTTGCTCACCATTTATCCTAAAGCATAACCACATCTGGGTTTAAGTTAATCATCTTGTTTACACATCTAATGGTCATTACGGACCTGAAGATCCTCTGAAAGAATCCCCTCTGTCCATCGGGGTTTCGAAGATCACAACATTGAAATACATAAACATTTTGTCCTCGGAATCCATGATATCCCAATATGACATCAGCTTTTGCTAGTCCCCTAGACTAGACCTTTTGGTCCACACGACCTCCCTCTATATGACCGCAATCATACCCTTTCATCGGGGTTTCAGGGTTTGCGATGTCAAGATACATTCGCCCATGAAACTCGTGATTCCTCGAATCCCGACTCTCCGGTTTGTTGACAACTGGCCTCCACTAGGGCGTTGTCTTCCACCTTTGCTATGCTGACAGCTGGCCCCCCCCACTGATCGGGGTTTCGTGTTCATGATTTCAAAAGGAGTAAACACCAAGTCCATGGAATTCCCAATATTCTGATGAACTAAACGCTGATGGATGGCTTCCCTTGTCGGGACCTTCTCGATAGCTATGATCTCCTCCACGCATCCCTCCAAATGGATGGTCCCAATTCTGTCGGGACTTCAGAAATTTCATTTTCCTGGTTCCTTCGACCTCAGAAATGTCGACTTCCCGACTCTCGTCATATTTTTGACACCTGTCCCTCTGAAAGGACGGCTCGGATATTGTCGGGGTTTTCACATGGGACTTCACTGATCTCTTGTCCATGGAAATGTCGATTTCCCGATGCACCAAACGGCGATGGCACTTGATCTCCAGCACGTGTCCTCTGCCAATGGATGGTCCAGATCTCCATTTGGATTTCGAGACTTGTGATGTCTCAGTTCTCACGACCTCGAGAATCCTGATTTCCCAAGTGTCGATATCTCGATGGATAAACCTCGTGCCACTGTTGTTTAATCTGACGGATATCGAGTAAACTTCCCAGATTTGTTCTTCTGCGCACACTCCAGAGACTAAGCTCTGGGCATCTTAACCCTATCTAATGGTTGACGGGTATATGCTCAAGATCTGACGGATTAAGAACTATCCCACCACGCGCACTCTTCCACTACTTCGTGGATGTGGAAAGATTAACGATCCCGATTTCCTCGCTATTCATGAAGATAGGGGGAAAGGAAGCAAGAGGTATAACGCCCTTACTACTACCATCAATCTGATGGTCGTGAATGACCATGGGTCTTCCGATGGGATCTCCTTCGTCGATTCGTTACTCATCCCTATGATGCTACCTCGAGACCTTAAGAGGGTCATTCCTCTTTGTATAGGGTTATTGGGGCTTACCCATTCAAGTCCCTTCGTTGGGTTCTTTGGGAACCTTTCTAAGGAGGGAAAGTCTCGATGACGGGATCTATTCCGGGCATCCCTAGAAACAGGCAAGGGTAATATGCTTCCTGAGGATGGGCTGGAAGCCTAACTTAGTTCAACCTAGGCATACTTAGATTCATTTATCAACGCAAGTCATGCATGGTTCCCTCTGTCATAAGCACATGTCTATATATTCTTATCAAAACACTGCACAAATGTTCTTATACTATAATCGTTCATAATTTCACAGTTTTGCGAGAAAATATAACAGTATATGAATTTCAAGACACAATATGTGAAACACTTAGCATAAATAACACCGGAAATGGGTGCAACTGCTGAGAGGGGTGCTTGTTTCCACCCAACCATAGGTGTAGCAACTCCCAGCAGATTTACCACTAGCCACCCCCAAGCTGAGACCACGATGCTCTGAGACTACGTCTCTCTGTATGCCAGTGACCAGGAGTGAAGGTTGCAATCCTTCCTCTCTGCTATCACCCACTCTACATAATGCCAGAGTTCCCCTCACGTCTACCCTCTCAATCGCCTATGCCATATGCCTTATCCTCTCACGAGGTTGCGTGTGGCACGATTTTCCTCGCACTGATCAGGCCTGACGACTCTACGGATGGGCAATTCACCATCCCATCCCTCATCAAGCCATCCGCCTACCAGTCTGTGAGCCATTAATTTTCAGGTCCAGCGAGCTTCTTTTGGTTCTCCAGGCCAGTGGAGTCCAAATATGGTATTTAATTATCGGTGGAAGTTAACACTACCTTTTCAGGTGCCTTCCACCGCCATCGTGGTCTCTTTTTCTGCACATCCCCTCATCAACAATCCTACAATAAATTCATAATGTTATTTACATTTATCGACCTTCTTCATAAGGTCCATTCACATCATACATTCACATTTTCATCATGCTTTAGCATGGTAATTCCTGTGTTAGGATTAATTACAAATTTGGGGGAAACAGGGTGTTACACTAGCGCCTCACTTAGACACACAACTCACTTTCTCATTGAGAGACAAGTTTCGTATCTATTGTTAGAGAAGAAGGAGAGAGAGTGACACATATCTGGGAGAGGATATTCTGCATTATTTTATGAGATCTCTTGGCATTGTATTGGCTATCTATATTAAGGAAGTTTTGTTGGGTTTTCTTCCCCTAGAGGGTTTCCCAGTATAAATGTTGTGTCTCTTGTGATTGTGTATTTCTCAGTGATCTTGGATTATTCTATTGTTATCGAATGGAATGAAAATAAATATAATAATGGCTTAAACATTAACATTTTTTCAATGACAAACTGAAGGAAGCATCTTTCACAAGAGTGAAAAACGTCATTGTTGTCGTACATGAAAATTAGGGATTTTTTATGGTGAATCTTTTCATCCCCAAAACCATCTAGAAAAGTGTGCCCTCCCCTAAGGATCACTTTGGCACTCTCAGCACACATTTTTAGTGGCTGACTCTCTTGGAAAATGAAACCCTAGTTTCACAAAGTACTAGAAGTACCAGAAAACCAGTGTATCAGAAGTACCAGAAGTACCAGAGTACCAGAGGTACTAGAAGCACCAGTCCAAAAATCCACAGATCAAATTTGGAGGAGAAAAAGTTGGATTTTATCAGATACAAACACACCAAGCCACTCGCCTCAGCCAAGCACACCTCCTGGTAAGTTCAGATTTTGATTTTGAGCACTTTCATTTTTTGGTAATTTTCCTAGCTCCAAGTAAAGATGTATGCAAGTGTTAAGCTTGTTGAGAAATTATAAAGAGTGGAAAACTTTTGTGCCTAGAAGTATAGTATTGGCCTCATTCTTGAAGAAAATGACCTAGCAAGATTCGTCAAAGAAGAAGTACCAGACCCTGTCGATGCTGCAGAAAATGCAAAGTATCAAAAGGACACCATTAGGGCCAAAAGAATCATTGTAGATTCAATCAAAGACCACCTGATTCATTATGTTTCATATAAGAAGACTCTAAAATAAATTTTTGATGCCTTGACCAAACTATATGAAGGAAAGAACATAAAATGGAAAATGAATCTAAGAACTCAATTGAAGAATACAAGGATGCAGAAAGGAGAAATGATTCAGGAATACTTTTCAAGAATTTCAGAATTCAAAGAAAAACTAGAAGCTATTAGAGATACCATAGATGAAGACAAACTCATAATGACTACCCTAAATGGTCTCACAAGAGATTGGGATGCATTCATCCAAATGATATGTTCCAGAACGAAGAAACTGAAGTTTGATAGTCTATGGGAAGAATGCATCCAAGAAGAAACAAGAGTAGTGAATCGTGAAGTGTTACCTGCAAGAGATGATGATCAAGCCCTAGCTACTCACACCTAAGGAGGAAGGAAGAAACCCTACCTCCAAAAGGAGACTCATAAAGAGCCTCAACTGCCCAACAAATTCAATCATAAAGAATCTCATCCAAGGAGATTTCAAAAGAAAGGACAACAAAAGGAAAGGGACTACTCATCTGTACAATGCTATCATTGTGACAAATGGGACACATTGCGAATTTTTTTCCAGCCAGACGAGAAGAATGCAAGATAAAACACAAAAGGCTCCATGCCCATGTAGTCGTAGATGAAGAGCCACCTGCAAAGATGATAAGAGAGTAAATCAAAGACCATGTCTTGATCTCATCTCTCTCAGGATCTGTAACACCTGGAGAGGACACTTGGCTCATTGATAGTGGTGCATCCAAGCACATGAAGGGACAAAGAAACATTCTCTCTTTTATATTAGAAAGGAAGTTTTCTCAAAAAGTGACTCTTGCAGATGATTACCAATATCCCATCAAGGGAGTGGGAGAATCAAACCATAAACTGAATTAAGGGAATTCACTAAAAATGAAGGACATATTATATGTACCAGGCTTGAAGAAGAACCTACTCTCCATTTCAGTTTTAGAAAAGAAATGCTTCAGAGTTTCCTTTATAGATGGAGAAGTTCTTATGTGGGCTAAAGGAGAAACCTTAAATGAAGCAATCATCATTGGAAGTGAAGAAAATGGCTTGTACAAACTAAAGGGTCACTCAGAGACTGCCATGACCCATGCCATTGAAAGATCATGTGAAATTTGGCATAGAAGGTTAGCCCACATCAACTACAAGGCACTACCATACATATGCAAAGCAGTCACAGGTTTACCAGAACTCAAAGGTGACCATAAAGGCATATGCAATGGATGTGCACAAGGGAAGAACATCAAGAACCCATTTCCGAAGAGGGACAACAAGACAGAAGGAGTACTAGAACTCATTCATTCAGACGCGTGTGGCCCAGTTCCATCATTCTCCATTAGCGGGTATGTATATTATGTATCATTCGTTGATGATTACTCTCATAAAACCTGGATATATTTCTTGAAATCTAAATATTAAGTGTTCAACAAGTTCAAGGAATTCAAAGCCTTGATAGAGAACCTTTATGAAAGGAAGATTAAGATACTCAAGTCCAATAATGGAGGAGAATATACCTCAAAAGAGTTTTTGAACTTCTGCAAAGATGTTGGGATCAAGAGGGAACTCACTATTGCCTATAATCCCCAACAAAACAGTGTAGTTGAACAAAATAACAGAACCATACTGGAAGTTGTGAAGACTGTGATCCATGATCAAGATCTTCCTATGTGCTTATGGGTAGAAGTAGCAATGGAAGTTGTATATGTGCAGAAATGATTTTCCCATAGTGCACTTGGGCTCAAGACACCGAAAGAGATGTTCACTGGAAAGAAGCTAGAGGTAAGCCATCTCAAAATATTTGGTTGTCCATTGTTTATTCATATACCTAAAGAAAAGAGAAACAAGCTAGACCCTTCAGGAAAGAAGGGAATATTTGTGGGATACTGTGAGGTCTCCAAGGCCTTCAGAATATCTATACTAGGTCAACATCACATTGATATCAACAAGGATGTGACCTTTGATGAATATGCAGTGCTCAAGAAATGTAAATTATTCCAGCTTGAAGAAGTATATGAGGAGGAACCCGTAATCCCTAGTATTGCAATGAGGGAGGTTCCCAGAGCTGCAGAACTAGAGAGGGAAGTTGTAACTTCCCCTAATGAGGAACTTCTAGAAGACCATGATATAGTAGAAGTACAAGAACCTCCTCACATGATGATCCTCCATAAAAGAAAGACAACTTGGGCTAGAGAGCTTATTCAATATGGAGAGAAGTATGGTGTTCCCCAAGGAACTACGAGAGGACCAAATCCATTCTCCAGTTATACGTCTTTGATGTGTGAACTCCTAGAAGAGGAGCCTACCTACTTTGAAGAATCCATTCAGAGGAAAGAATGGGCAGATTGCATGATAGAGGAATACCAATCCATAGTGAAGAAAGAAGTATGGGAAATAGTTCCCAGATCGAAGAATAAAGATGTGGTATCCTCCAGATGGCTCTTCAAAATAAAACATACTTCTAATGGAAGTATTGAGAAGTATAAAGTAATATTTGTCTCTCATGGCTTTTTCCAGAAGGAAGGCATTGACTATGAAGAGACATTTATACATGTGGCTAGATACACTTCGATCAAAACCATCATAGCTCTTGCAACTAAGATGAAGTGGAAGCTGTACCAGATGGACATGAAGACGTCTTTCCTAAATGGTGTCATCGAAGAGGAAGTGTATATAGAGAAACCTCAAGGATTTGACGTTGAAGACAAGAAGACTCATGTTTGAATATTGAAGAAATGCTTATACGGATCGAAGCAATCTCCTATAGCTTTGTATGGCCATATAGACAATTTCTTGACAAGCTTAGGCTTTACCAAGAGTAAAGCAGACTCTAACCTCTACTTCAAAATCACAAACAATGAGCCAGTAATCTTACTACTATATGTGGATGACTTATTCTTAACTGGAGAAGAAAATCTCATCAATGAATGTAAAAAGAGACTTGCCTTAGAATTTGAAATGAAAGGCCTTGGCCTAATGCATTATTTCTTAGGTCTTGAGGTATGGCAAAGTCCTAAGAGGATCTTCCTTAGCCAAACAAGGTATACGGTCGAAATATTGAAGAGATTCAATATGTTGGAATGAAAGCCCATGAATACACCCATGGAAGTGAATTTTAAGTTGTTGGTCGATACTTCATCAGAGTTGATTGATGCCACATTGTACAGATAGATTGTTGGATCACTGATGTACCTGATGAACACCAGACTAGACATTTGTTTTGTCGTGAACACCTTGAGTCAATTTCTGGTAGAAACCAGATGTGTTCACCTAGTGGCTGCAAAACATGTGATGAGGTACCTTAAAGGTACAATAGATTATGGTCTCAGATATGACGGAGATCATGATTTCACATTGAGTGGATATACCGATGCAGATTGGGAAGGAAGTGTTTATGATAGGAAAAGCACTTCAAGATGTTGTTTCAGTTTGGGATCATCTATGATCTCATGGCAGAGTAGGAAGCAATCTAGTATTGCTCTCAGCACAATGAAAGAAGAATATATTGCAGCATGTTATGCCAGCTGCGAAGCTATATGGCTTCGAAATTTGTTGACCGACCTATTTGACTTAGATGTGAGAGAAACCTTGATTCTATGTGACAACCATAGCTGCATAAAGATGACATAGAACCCTCTATTCCACAATAGGTTGAAGCACATAGAGATCCGTTATAATTACATCTATGACATGGTGCAGAGAGGATCCTTAAAGCTCCAGTACATTAGCACAGATGAACAGGTTGTTGACATGTTGACCAAGACACTATATCATATCAAGTTTGAGTAATTTTTATATAAGCTTGGTATAGTCTGAAAGGACCCTCCTCGAAAGGGGGAGTATATTATCTGATGAGACATCTCTTGCTTCCGACTTGATGGTTGTGATGTAAATCAAGATGATGTGATATGACTAGTACTGAGCTTCTAGCTAGATAGATGTGACGTAAAGCCAGTCTAATATCCTACTTCTGAATTCATGGTCGTAACGTAAACTAGGACAAGTACCTTGCTTCTAACCTGATGGTTGTGACGTAAATAAAGATGATGTGTGACTAGTACTATGATTTCATATATATAGCTACGACGTAAAGCAAGTCTAGTTCCCTGCTTCCGACCTGATGGTTGTGACGTAAAGAAGGATGTGTACCTTGCTTCTGACTTGATGTTTGTGACGTAAAGCAAGATGATATGATGAGACTAGGACTGATCTTCCAGCTAGATAGTTGTGACATAAAGCCAGTCTAGTATCTTGCTTTCGAACTGATGGTTGTGACATAAAGTAGGAGGAGTATCTTTCTTCTATCTTGAGTGCTATGACATAAAGCAATATGATGAGATGAGACTAGTACAGTTCTTCTAGATTAATAGCTATGATGTAAAGCTAGTCTAGTATATTTCTTTGAACTTGAGTGTTGTGACGTAAAGCAAGACATTGAGATGAGACAAATACTGAGCTTCCATCTTGACAACTGTGAGGTAAAGACAGTCTTGTATTATGATGAACCAGCCTTGTGATGTGATGATGATGATGTATCAGTTTTTATCCTAATACATATTGATGCAGATGATAATGGCATTCCTTTGAGAATGACGATGTTGTCGATGAAGAAAACTTCCGATGATTTATAGATATTCCATTCAGTGTTCCAAGATGATATTGATGATGTTGTCCTCTCACCCATTTGATGTCATTGATGATGTTGTCCTCTCTCTCTCGCCTAATGTTGTTGAAGAATACCCTTCTTGTTAAGGGGGAGTGTTGAAATAATGTAATTGTTAATAGCATTCTTATTATTATTTGATATATTATTCATTGGATCAATCCCCATTGTGGATTTATCATGTCCACTATTGTAATAGGACCAAATCACCTTTTGCGGATTGGTCAAATGATAATTATAATAGGTATAATAAGAAGTAGGCCCCAACATATATTAAAGAGGCCCCAGAATATATTAAAGGTGGTTGTAACCACCCAGTTGGAGAAGTCATCCCTACCAATGAAGAGACACTTCACACGTGCCAGTCTAATATAAATAAGGAGGCTAGCACTTCACTTAGACACACAACTCACTTGATCATTGAGAGACAAGTTTTAGATCTGCTATTAGAGAAGAAGGAGAGAGAGGTGCATATCCAGGAGAGGATCTTCTGCATTAGTATATGAGATCTCTTGGCATTGTATTGGCTATCTACATTAAGGAAGTTTTGTTGGGTTTTCTTCCACTAGAGGGTTTCCCAAGATAAATGTTGTGTCTCTTGTGATTGTGTATTTCTCAGTGATCTTGGATTATGCTATTGTTATCTAATGAAATGCAAAGAGATATAATAATGGCTTAAACATTAACAATCGCGAGGGGATCGAGCTAGATAAAAAGGTGGAGGAAGAGAAATAGGAGGCTTTGGAAGAGGTATCGGACCAGTGGTATGCCACAATTTTCAACAACCAATACACTATTCAAGAAAATGCCCACTTCCACTAGTGACCTGTATGTATTTTCGCACATCATATCATGGAAAAGAAGAATGTCCAACACTATTAGGGAAGATCCAGGAGAAGGGGAATTAAAAAAATCAGAATTTTTAGTGGATTTTAGCAGAAGCACAGGATAAAGGAATAAACATCAACATAGTTACATGAGGAGGAGCTAAAATAGGGAAAGATGTAGTAAGACAAGAGCCATCACAACACCAATGGGTGAAGAAGAATGCAGAACCAAAGAAGAAGTTTTATGCATAGAACAAAAAGGAGACATTCAATCAAGCTAGATAAGAATTCATGAAGCCAAAAATTTCATTGACATGGACTGTGCAGTATAATAAGGAAGTACCATCATACAAGATGCCTCCATCGCTAGATCACATCGAAGAAACAAAGCCACTAGGACAAGTAAGTACTATTAAGGGTTTTTTACAATCCTGTGTTAGACTACTAAATGATCCATCCTCTGTTAAAACATTACAAAATATGCTAGAAATATGTAGCATAGAGGCAGAAGGAAGGATAGAACAAAAAATAGTTAATCAACTACGTACGAGAAGGAGAACAAATAGGGAATTCATAATGAATGCCAACATTGGAGATTTCAACATGGGAGATATTATACTGGATTTAGGATCCAAAGTAAATGTATTACCTAAAAAGACATGGCAATGGATGAAAGAAACTACATTAGGATATTCACTTGTTCAACTGAAACTAGCAAATAAACACAAATTTCTACCAATTGGAAGACTAAAATGAGTGACAATAGATCTGGAATGAGTGTTAACTAAAGTCGACTTCGAAGTAATCGAGATAGTGGATGCCATAATAGCTTATCCGGTATCGCTTGACTTATATTGGAAATTTGATAAACAGGGCATAATCAACTTAAAGATAAGGAAGACGACCTTCGATTCAGGAGAATATAGAGTCATTGCACCATTGGGCCCATCAGAAGGGGAAAGGTTTATAAAGACTACTTGCTTGGACCTGGAGGAAATTAACCAGTTGTACGGAAAAACTACGTGAGATGAAGATTATGTGAACCCAAATACAGATGGGGTACTTAGTTGGTGAAGCATCACCTCATGTGCGTCAGACTCACATACGGGCTTATAAAATTGGCACCATAGGTTACACGAAGTCTCCATAAGAATATGTGCAAGAATAGACCGTGCAGTAAGATGGGTAGGTACAGAGATAAGGGAACCTCCCCGCTTCCATAGGGTGAATGAATTAGAAGCATTATTAACACGGTATGAAAATAAAGTGTTATAAAATCATAGGCTCTTATCCCCGGATATAGCACTCAAGGAAACACCTGCAATATGGTGGCGTGCAAACAAATAAATAGTTAAATATTGGTACCAATGTAAGCGATTACTACACATTAGGTTTGGTGCAGTACAAGGAAGAAACCAATTGCAGAAATATTACAGACAGGGGGCACCATTAGAACAATTGGATAAGTGTAGATCTCTATGGAAAATAACACCACAATAGGATTGGCCTCATCATTTTGTTCACACATTAGAAGGCATCCCAACAAACTGGTATACCGACCAGGAATTGCTTAGAGGAACTACAAACTGGACAATGTTACAAAAAAAAATTACAATCACTTTCTCATTTGAGCATGAGAACCCCAACATAGATGCAATTCTTAAACAAATTAGAGGAATGATATTCATTAAAGAACTAGAAGTAGATCTCATGACAAAGGAGAAACAACAAAATAGATAAACATTAAAAAAAATACTAGCATGCTACCATGTGTATGAAGAAGCACCAGATGAAGATGACCCACGCAATATTTATATCAAGGAAGTTGAAGGAAAAAGAGAAGTGGAAGTTCCACGTCGAGAATCAAAATTAATTGTTTCTCTAAACAAGGTGAAGAAAGTCAACATTCAGACAGTCGAGAATCCCAAAATGGCCAACATTGGAGACTATTGGGATGAGCAAATTGTGGAAATAATAACAAAGTTATTTCACAAGTACAATGACTTGTTCCCAACAACGTTCACATAAATGAAAGGCATAGTAGGAGACCTAGGAGAAATGAATATACCACTCAGAGATGAGGCAAGACCGATTAGAAAACAACCATATAGACTAAACCCGATATGTAAGCAAAAAGTCAAAGTTGAAAATGATAGGATATTGGAAGCTATAATCATAGAAGCTATAAAGGAATCAGAATGGGTAAGCCTGATGCTAGTTCAGGAGAAGAAACAAGGGGGGGTATGAATATGTGTCAACTTGAGGAAGTTGAATGATGTGTGCCTCCATGACCTGTTCCCTACTACTTTCACAGATGAGGTGTTGGAGAACATAGGAGGGCAGGAAGCTTATTCATTCACTAACATATTCTCAGGATACCATCAGGTCAAGATAGCTCTAGAAGACATATACAAGACCAATTGTTCCACAACATGGGGATCCTACTAGTATACATTCATGTTGTTTGGATTGAAGAATGCACCAAAAATATTTTCCATAGTAGTCATAGATGCATTCAAAGAATTCATCCAACAGTTTATAGAGGTATATCTGGATGATTGGATAGTCTATAGTATGTTGAAAGACCATGTAGGAGTGTTGATATTGATGTTATAAATATGCATTCAAAGAATTCAGCCACTAGTTTACAGAGGTATATCTGGATGATTTGATAGTCTATAGTCTATTGAAAGACCATGTAGAAGTGTTGATATTGATGTTATAAATATGCAGGCAGTGTCAGATATCATTAAATATCAAGAAGTGCATATTCAAAACAAATTTTGGGATACTATTGGGCCATATAGTATGCAGACAAGGCTTTATAGTAGGTCCTTCCAAGAATGTAGTAATTATTAATCTACCACCACCAAAAACAATCTACTAATTGAGAGAAACATTGGGACATAAAAGATACTACATGAATTTTATAAAAAGGTATGCACAGATCATTGCGCCAATGGAAAAATTTCTAAGAAAATACATCAAGTTTCAATGGAATGAGGACTGTTAGTGCATATTGTACACCTTGAAAGAGAAGATGGTAACCGAACCAATACTAGTATTCATCGATTAGGAAAAGACATTCCATGTACATGTAGATCCATCATTCATAGAAGTTGGAGCTATACTGGCACAACGAGGAGCAGGATATTTGGACCATCCTATAGCATTCGCTAGGAGAAAAATGATAGAATCAGAGAAAAATTACAATACCACATAAAGAGAAGGCTTAGCCATCGTCTATGTGCTTTAGAATTAAGGAACTATTTATTGGGAAAACATTTCAAGATGTTCACATACCATTCAACTCTCAAATACCTCATAAACAAGCTAGTGTTGGGGGGGATAATTTGGAGATGGTTATCGTTGTTCCAAGAATTTGACTTTGAAGTGATATTCAAGCCAGGGAATTTGAACGCAATAATTGATCACTTGTCAAGGATCACTAATGGGGAGGAACCTATGAATAGAGGAAACATTTCTCAATGCACAAATATTTTCAGTCTAGATAGTCGATGAATACTTTGCAGACATCATCCAGTACTTGAGTACTAGGACTATGCCACATGAATTCAACACTACATAGAGGATAAATATGGTAGTCAGGGTTGTAGACTACCAATTGATTGCAGGACACTTATACAAAACGAGTGGAGATAACATATTCAGAAGATGTGTGCTAGAACATGAAAGACCTAGGATTTTAGTAGAAGCCCATGAGGGAATAGCAGGAGGACATTATGTAGGCAAAGATACCATGCATGAATATGGTGGTTGACTATTCATAGAGACTCAAAGGACTACTTCCATAAATCTGATGTGTGTCAGAGGGTTGGTAAACTGAATAGAAGGGACGAGATGCCCCCTGCACCACAAGTAACCTTGCATGTATTTGATAAATGAGAAATAAAGTTTTTGGGACCAATTAACCTGCCAACAAAAAGGTCAGGAGAGAGGTACATTATCACTCTGAAAAAATAGTTAACATTATGGGGAGAAACATCCCAAGTAAAACATTGCAGCACAAAGACATCAACACACTTATTGTTTGAGCAAGTGATCACTAGATTTGGATGCCCAAGAATTTTGATGAGTGACCAAGGCTCTTACTTCATTAACAACAATATTAAGTCTATGATTCAGGAGTTTGAAGTTTATCATCAAAAGAGTACACCATATCATCCTCAAGAAAATGAAACAGTGGAATCCTTAAACAAAATACTCGAGAATCCACTGACCAAGATCTTCAACGTTAATACACACGATTGGGACTTGAAGATACCAGTAGCACTGTGGGCGTATAGGACCACATGAAAAAAATATATAGGGTAGAAGCCGTTCAGATTGGTGTATGGACAAGAAGAAGCGGTGCCATTAGAATTTTTGGTACACAGTCTATGCGTAGTAGCAATTACAAACATGACAGAGTGAGGCACAATATAGGAAAGGATAAATCATCTGATGATCATGTAGGCAGATAGGATTCTAGAAGGGTTTCACCAATAAGTATAGAAAGGAAGAGACAAATCTTGGCATGAAAAACATATCAATAGAAAAAATTTCAAGTAAGGAGACTTAGTCTTGGTGTATGACAACAAATATATTTAGCACCTAGGAAAACTTAGAATGCATTGGTTAGGACCATACGAAGTAAAGACTGCCATAGATGGGGGATTTGTATAATTTAAGTATTTAGGAGGAATAACTTAGAGGGATGATCAATGGGAGTCAAATGAATCTATATAGGGACAATCGACCTCCCAACACTTGAAAAAAAAAGAAAAAACAACAGAGGGGTTACCGCATTGGACATCAAAATATAGCAACAAAGGTGTAGCACACCAAAAAGAGAATGTGCACGCACACTTGGAAACTCTAGCACAATGGAGAAAGGACCAATGATCTCTAAAAGGCGGAAACACTGTAAATTGAGGGTATGACAAATAAGTGCCAATGGATGTCAACTATCAAAATTGAATGACAAGAACGGTTGAAAGGACATCGCATTAATCACGCCAACTAGCGACGACAAAGGAATTCAATGGAAAGTACGTGGGAAGCACTAGTTCATTCAAAATGTAAGTTGGTTAATATCTCCAAGAATTTTTAAAGGATTCTTATATAAGGTAAGAATGCGATAATCATAAGGGTTATTGAGAAATTGTCAAAATTAGAGAGCGATAGAGTATACAGAGTAGAGAGCGAGTTTTTAGAAGTTACAAAGCCAGCTAAGCTCGACGGAGAATACCTTTACCACCATGAAACCACCCAATATAGGAGAGTCGATCCATACTTGTAGATGACCTCGAAGAAACATCAAAGAACTTCAACAGCCATAAGGAAGTGAGCCACAACCACCTCAGGCTTAGGAAATTGTCAATGTGGACTAAATCCTGTCGCACAAGATGGCATCAAGAAGCTCCACACCAGTGGAGGAGGAAACCCAATAGAAAACACCATTAGGCATGGAAATTGACATGCCGAAAGTAGCAAAGAGTCAATAGACCGAGGATACAGGAAATCCTTCATGCTCAAAAACCCTTGAGAAGCCCAGAGGGTTAATGGGACGGTCTCGAATGAGACAGACACAACCATTCTAGAAAGGTCACACACAACCATGTAGGAACAACCAAATAAGTGCACAGTGGAATATGTCACTAGCTTGGAAGAGGAGTATGCAGAAGAGAGAACAATGGAGGCTACAACTTCAATTCAAGAAACACAGTGCAAGGGAGAACAACCAGTAGCAAGATCACTACAAAAGCAGATTCCACAACCATATTCTTGATGCGCATTCCATAACGGGTGCATGTTGCAGGTAACCTATTATTCCATGTGGATAAAATATGGTACTCCAACCACGATGTGACTGACACAGACAAGTTTCCATAGTTTTCCAAGAAATGTTACCTAGATACTATGGGTTTAGGACCCTTTGGTGAACCAATTAACCAACCAAAATATTGGGCAGCTGGACTCACCAAAATCAAGATTTTAGGCCTATAATTAATCCCTCACTTTGGAAGGGGTTGGGATATAAAACACTACGTCAAGAAGTTGATGGAAGTTACACATGAAGGATACATATGGATGGAATAACTCATCTCTATAGATGTGGAGCTCGTTACATACATCACAGGCCTACCACCATGGGGGAGACACCTTCATACTTCCCTAATGAAAATACAAAGGAGAAGGCATTGGCCAAGGAAATGAAGAAGAAGTATGTTACAGAAAGAGGGTCGTGTGTAATCATAATTAAGCGTATTAATGATGCAACAAAAATTATGGCCACAAAAATCATGGTGTGCAAGTTACTCAGAAAATGCCTCAAGGAGGAATTCCCTTTCAGGGTCATTGCAGCTGCAACACAGTGTTCGGAGGGCACCACACTCAGCTGGGCCCCAAACTTTTTGAATTTTTTCTTGGAATACTGCAAGGATGCATAGGACCTCGGGACATAATTTCACTATTCGTGGATACTCATCATAATCGTCTTGGTCAGATGGAGGTAGCCTAAGTATTCATACTTTTCCACAAGATACAATCCTTTCCACATAGCGCAATACCTATCATTGGGGAGCACTTCAAACTCCCCCAAAAAAGTGTGAACGCAGGCATGTTCACAGGATATTACAATGACCTGCAGGAATGCATCGCCAATACTTGGAGGATTATGCTAGAAGTGGTCGCATAGTACCAGGGCATAGCCAACTTCAAAGCAACCATGCATACAATGTGGATCCAATCACAAAAGGATCCTGAGAATCAATGTCTATAATTGCGATACTGCATTAAGGAAGAGGACGTAGAAATGGCCATCAGGGATTGGCACGATGACTAGAGGATTTTGGACTTGAATCGATAGATGTCTGTGGATAAGGAGGCTGAGTCAGGGCATGAATAAATACTTACAGGGGACAAAAATATTCCTAATAAGCCAAGACCAATCAGAACCCAACACAACTAAAGAAATGGGGTGTGTCCAAGAAATGCAGACAAGTAGGGAAGAAGAAAAACACCTAGGTGCCGCAGGAATAGGAAAAAGAGACCGAGAAAAAAAACGGAGAAACATCGAGTGCTAATCAATAGGATAAAGGTCAAATCAAGAGGCCAATTATACAAATGGGGGGTGAATGCAACAAATTTAAGGCAAAAAAAACACCACCAGAATATACGATCATGGAGGATGACACGAACCTCGTGGCCCAGATGGTCCAGGATCAAACAACGAAGGATTTTGATGAAGATTAATGCCAAAGGGATAGTATTCAGGATGAGCTAGCAAGCATGAGTTAGGTCCTAAGGAAAATCAGAGAAACAAAGAGAGTTGTCAGAGGAATAAAATCAGTCCCAACAACATCACAGACAGAGGTCGAGGCTGGATCAAGCGAGTAGGATATCATCCAGATGACAACACAAACAAGCTCTACGTTTCATGTTACACCCAACATGTTGCACATGGATAAAATTGTGGGTCAGAAACCCTTGAAGGATTTGGCCCAAATATAGTTGTTAATGATGTGGATACCAACCAAGGCCTTGTATAAAATGAAATTCAACATCACGCTGGAGGTACAGTCGCGCGCATGCATAGATGCAATGAAATTGTAGCTGATGAAGGAGAATATAGAGGAGTTAGAATTGGTGCTCGAGAAGCTCAAGATCGAGAAAAAATATGAGAAATATCGTGTGGATAGGATTCAATAAGGATTGGTTGTATCCTATGAGAAAATACCAAAGAGCGCACATACAACAAAACTCATGATGATGAAGCATATTGATCATATTATGCAAACAATCGATCAATACAAGCAGGGGATCGATCACCTCCAGGAACAACTCACACCTACCACTGCCCCAGAGGTGAAGGAGCAAAGGATGCAGGAATAAACACTACATATAGAGGAGATGTAGTGACAAGAAAACATAGTTTCTAACTTGGTTGATAAAGCATAAAAACTATGGACGAAGCTGGAGGAGGATCAACAGGTCCAATAATGGGACTAGGAAGAGGAGAGGATAAGTGAAACTATCCAGGATGTCAAGCAGAGGAAGAAGACAATGTCGATCATTGAGCGTGTCAAAAGGGCAGGGAATATGAATAAGATGCAGGAAGAAATCATAGCCATCAGACACTAAATAAGGAGTGACAAACTCAAATGGAACCTCTCCAAGAGCAGGCAATGAAGGTCATTGCACATGCAGAATATGTAAATAAGAACATGAAACAACCTCAGGAAGAGTGCGTAGAGATTATCACCGACAATATTGGAGTGCAGGCATTGGAAGCACTCAAGGAGAATACCATGCAGGCTTAGATGTAAGAAAAGGAACTCACAAAGAAGTTCCAGGCTCTCATAGGAGATATTGAAGAAGTGCACAAAGTTTAGGTGGATCGGGATGAACCACATGTCCGTGTTGGGGGCATGTTGGATGTAGGTCGAGTCCAAAATAAAGGCTATTTTTGGAGGAGAATCATGCAAGGAAGAAGAGAAAGTTGGATGGAACACAAACATGTGTAACAGAAGAAGACCATGTGTCCATGCAAGGAAGGCCTAATGGCATTAGGTTTAGGGTTTTTTTAATGCATTGTAATGGTTGGTGAGCCAAGGATATAAATAAGTATTACTTAAGGAGAAGGGGAGAGGAAGGATATAAATATATACAAAGAAGAAGAGATAGTTGTAAGAACTGTATGATTCATTCAGCTGGTGAGATGCAGTGAGCGGCTCGATCCCGAGGGTTAGATCTCAAATTCAGGGGCCTGGTGCGATCTAGTCAGCCTTGTAGGGATCAAGGAGCCTATGGGAAAGGATGATATCTAAGATTGTAAACATGTGCATAGTGATATATTTCTGAACTATAATAAAATCATGAGAGCCAAATCTTTGTGGATGTAGCCTAGGAGGGGGTGAACCATGATAAAATCTATGTTATGTGAACTAATTTATACGTCTTTATGTTTGATTAATTGATGAATGTTAGATGAATGAATTAACTAAGTATATATGGCATTCCACATGCATTCATAGAATGACTATTATAGTTAGATGTTAGACTAAATGAATAAATATTACAGTGCACAACCACAGATCTCCACTCAGTCTCAGGTTGCAAACACCTGAGTATTGCAGCCACCCATAGAGCTGTCTTAGGTGGGACTGTGCAGTGCACTCTTTGTGTTGTGTTTCATTGTAGTTTACTAGAGGGGCCTATATTTTTAAATTTCTTTTGTTGGGAACCTTATCAAATCTGAACCATGGTCAATATGGGATGGTAAGGTCGAATCAGAATAAACCATAAAGAATCCCCTGGACCAATAGAAGAGGAGAAAATCCAACAAATGGATATAGATTGTAGGGGTTAAGGCTTAGGTCCATTAGGTTTTATGTATTACTAAGGAATTAAGGGTTAAAATGATTATTTAGTGAAATATTAGTTAGTGGTGATTGTTTTATATGGATTAGTGTATAAATTATCTAGTTTGGGGTTATCTTCATTAGGAGGCTATAGAGGTTTTAAGAACTAGGGATAAGGGTTAATAAGGGTTTTAAGGAATACAATGGAAAGAGGTGTTATAGGTAATAGATATCATAGATTTCTAGTTACAAAAGTTATAATGCCTAGTTGTTAGATTATATAGGGGTTAGGGATTATAAATGTTAGGAGTTATGGGTTATATTATTTATAGGGGTTGGCATTGAGGGGTGATATGTGCTAGTAGTTACGAGGGGGTTATATGGGTTATCATTTAGGGGTTAAGGGTTATGCATGTTTTGAATTCCAATGGATATAGAGTTAAGGTTTATAAGTGTCACATGGGATAGGGTTAGCAGTTCTATGAGCTAGGGAATATAAGAGTTACATTTTTATCGGGATTAATAGATAAGGTTTAAAATGATTAGAGGGGTTATAGGGGTGAATTGTTATAAGAGTTTTGATGTGAGAGGATATGAGTTAGATATTTTATTGGTTATTAGTTTTGGGGTTATGCTTTATGGATGTTATTTGAGGGTTTAGTGTTCTAGTAGTTCCAATTATTAAATTTTAGCAATGATATGTGGTGATGTAGTTATATTAGTTTTATGGGTTAATTGTATAATTCTACATGGCTTAAGAGATCCCCTAGTTAGTTAGGGGTTATGTTGTTGGCAAGTTATTGGTGCTAGGTGTTATAGAGATGAGGGTTTATAGGTTTTGGGATTAACAATAGTATGTGCTAAATGGGTTGGATATTATATGAGCTAGAGGAGTTACAGTTTACAAGAGTTATTGTTTTTGGGTAGTATGCACTATTAGGGTTAATAGGTAGTTGTTATAGGTGAGAGGGGTTGGGGGGGAAAGTATTATGGGTTAGCGGTGTCATGGATCATGATTTTTATGGGTGATAAAAATTAATAGATTAGGGTTATATGAATTATTGATAATGATCATAAGGTTTAAGTGTTATAATGGTTAGGGTTTATAAGTGTTAGTGTTTTGGATTTATAATCCTTAAGGGTTATATGATTTATGGGGTTATACTAGTTATTTGTGATATGGTTCCATAGAAAATACTTATAAAGGTTATTGTTTGGAGGAGATAAGAGATGAGGGTTAGGGGTGGCAAGGTTAAAAGACAAGGTGTTAAGGATTCTATAAGTTAGGAGTTACATGGATTAGTTATTGAGAGTTGTATGAGTTATGGGTTTTAAGAATTAGTGGTTAGGGATTATAGGGGTTATAATAATTAGAATTTAAAAGGAAAATAGGCATTAGGGATTATAACACTCATACACGATTAGATATCAAAGGAGATAGTGATTAGGAAATATGGGTTTAACACTATATAGGTAAAGATTTACCATGGCTATAGTTCTTATGGATCTTGAGTCTTAGGGTAAATAAGAATGACATTGGTTAAATACTATAGGGAAAGGGTTATGGGTTAATGGTTAGGGTCAGTAGGGATTATAAGGATTACATGAGATAATTGATAGAGTGTTTAGTGGATATAGTATTTAGTTGTTATGAAACATAAGGATCGCCTATTATAGGTTTTAGAGGGTTTAGGGTTGTTTTTTATAAGGGTTAGGGTTGATACATGCATTGAATTAAGGGTTATAGGGATTAAGGATTCAAGGTGGTAATAGTCATAGTAGCTATAAGAGTTCTTGATCTTAGAGACTATAGGGGTTAATGGTTATAAAGGTGAAGGATTCTTGGTTACACTAAACAAGTTTGACGCTAGAAGTTATAAGGGTTAGGGATGATATGTATTATATTAATTTTCTATTACAAGGGTAATGTAGGCTATTGTTGGCTAACTATCTATGTTTAATAAAGCTTAAAATATGATAGTTATTGATTCCTTTCTATACTTAAGAGATTCTATTCAAGATTAAAATAAATCTATGCAATTATATTCTAAGTTGTTCACATCCTTCTCTATAATTAATATATCTAAAATTAAAATTAATTTATATTAATATTTTTCAAATTATTTATCCTTTTCTATGTTTAATAATTAAATTTAAAATAAATTATATTATATATAATATAATATAATATATTAATATTAATATATTATAAAATTTCTATAATTTATATTAATATATTCTAATATTTAGAAATATCTTTCGTTTTCATAAACCTCCACCCCCTTCCTAACAAAAAAAATTATAATGATAAGATTAAGGAATTTATATATTCTAATATTTAGAAATAGCTTTCATTTGCATAAACTTCCAATGCCTTCCTAACAAAAAAAAATTATAATGATAATCTTATGGAAAGGGAAGGTGGCACACTGACCGTAAGGAAGGCGCCTCTCGAGAGGAGAAACTCTATTCTCGATAAACTCTTTTAAATGTTCCAGTCAACCTTGTAATTCCACCATCGATGTGAGACAAAAAAATCTGACTACAATTAAATATGCATCTCCTTTATTAGTCCCTGCAATAGGCATAAAGGGACTATAGTGATCGATAAATTGTTGACCTGGTATTAGATTGTGCATTGACCATGAATATTTCCATATTGTCTATTGTTGGAACAAGGGAAGTGGAAACATCGATTTTTATATAATAAAAAGTATCGTGTTTGTGAAGATCTAATTAGACAACGGATTGGAGGTCTTATTGTTGCCTTCGCTATTCCTAATGTTAAATATCTCAGCATATCCAAAGTATTTGGTAGTATATGGTATTTTTTAATCATATATTTATTATGCATTGGTCGAAGGTGGATTAATGTTAGCATTAGTTTGAATGTTTCCCTTAGCATTTTCTGCAGGGTAGAAAACATTCTCTGCCATATTACTATGTGTGATTTTTGCTTTATTGCTACATGCTTCGAGAGAACAAGCTTGTCACGCTGCATATTTTCTTTAATTCTTGCATAGGCCTACACCCTTCGACAGTCCTAACAGTCTTAACTGTTCACCTAACATCTATGGAAGGGTTAAATGATTATTGTATAGATGTGTTGCAATATAGTTTTGTTCATTGTCGACATCATTGCTCGAGTGCTCGATCCTTGTTCATTGGTTCGTTCCATGATTCTGGTTCTTGTTTTATTCAACTTTGCAAAGTTGAGGTCTTGCGCTTGCAGTTCGAGCTCTTCGTGGTTGTTCACTGGTTTGTTGTTCTTCAAATTTGCAACCTGTTGGACCTATTGTTGCGGTTTGCAGTTTTTGGGGATGAGCTCTTGTCATCCTTTGTTGATGGGTAAGTTTCCTTGTTGTTGCTATTTTTTCAATGGTGGGAGTCCTTGCCTTCAAATTTTGTTGCAGACCATATTTTTCGGTGCTCTTAGTTTATGTTCCTCGAAACCATGCATCTTGTAATTTAGAGGTCCTTATGAAAAGTAGTTGGGAGCCATCATCAGACGGAACAATCATGCGGTATGTAGATGTAGGGTATGCTTTTATTATGTGGGTTGAAAAACTGCATCTACCAGTTCTGTTTCTGCTGAGTAAAGTTGTTTTTTTATTTATTTCTATGTTTTCTTCTCATCTACTATGGGGACTAGGGGGGATTCAAGCTGGGTAGAATAAGGTTGAAAGATACATACGGGGATTAGCGTACCCTATTTTTCTTTCCTTTTTTTTTCTACCTTTTATTTTTTTCCCCTGCTTTTCTCTGTTTTCATAGAAACTGAAAGTATGTAGAAAACAACTTCAAAATGGCAGTTGAAGAGATGAAAGAAGTAATAGATGTTGATTCGTATGAAATAGACACATAGTCCATTATACATGACAACATTGACGTGGTTTTGCATAGAAATGGTCTTTTTAGATTGGATGCATTCTCGTATACTGTTGATGATTGTTTTTCTGATACATTCCAGGTTCTACTTCAATTCCTTTATTTGTCGACCAAGCTGTGAAATGGATTGATAGATTATTTATTGACCTATTTTAAAAATGGCGACGTTGAGGCTTTGCAGTCCTATGAATACAAACTGGAATCTGATTTTCTTCGGCAGTTGCATGGAATACATGATGTGAGTATGCATTTTTCAAAGATGTGGTTGTATGCATCTCTAGTTCTGCCTACGCATGAGAGGGTACTTTGGGAATATACAATTTGTATACGGTGGATTTCTAATTGGTTGAATATATTAGTTGGCATTTGGTTATTGAAAAGAAAAGAAAGATATATACTATTCAACAAAACTACATCTGACAATCCATATTGCATCTTGTTCCATAATGTCAATGCTGTTAGTGGCCATTATGAACCACTGTTATACAGGAAAATGTCCATATGCAATATAGAAGGTCCTCATATCTACTTGTCCATTATTTTCAAATACCTTCAATTGCAATGGAAATGGATTTTTCATGGCATATATTGCCATGGTTTACAGCTGGCAACAAATGTTGTGTCTAGCTATGGGGATAGTCTGTTTAATGCAATTTTTTGTTTGGTGGAAGCGTAGTTCGATGCTCATTCGCTGCAACTTTACACTGTAAAGTCCTTTTGAAATGAAATTATAGGCGACATCCAACATGCTTTTAGATTCTTGTATCAACACCTTTGCCCATATCTCATAGAAAATATTCCAGCAGTTGGAAGTTGGCAAGAATACCTTATGAACTTGGCACTTCGATATGAGAAAAGGAATATGGAGGGTTGCAGATTCTATTTGCAATGGATTTCTATTATATTCAGGGTGAATATCCAGGTGTGGTCTCCCTTTCTAGATGCCAATGTCCATTCCTGGGTTATTTATTCAAATTACGATCGAACAATTGACATCCTCTCATTGAAAATAGATACAACAGATATCCATTATGAACCTTTGCTTGCACATATCGGTAGTTCAGGTTTGACTATCCATGCCTCCCAAATGACATCGAATTTGCATACGTGTGGAATTCTTTTTAGTGAAAATGAAACTATGCCTGGTTGTGATATGGGCAAACAGGGCTTGAACAAAAAAAACATGCATAAAATTCATGACAGTTGTGATGAGGCCATAGACTACTTAGACAAAAAACATAGAGTAAGTTATCACAATTTGAAAAAAAGTATTCATCAAATTCGTTCGACTTCTGATAAGGTCATAGAGACCTTGAACAAAAACCATAAAGTAGTTTCTTAGAAGTTGGGTGAGAGTGAAATTCATCCCAGTTGACACTATCTCATCCCTCCCTTGGTCAAGAAATGTAGAGTAAGTTACCACAACTTGAAAAAGGTTAGGCGCAAGAGAAAAAAATACATTGCTAAACTTCCTTTTAGAGAGAAACTCACATATCACAGTGTAAAGAAAATTGTTTGTGCATAAAAAAACATAAACAAGTGCGATCACATATCCCAAAATGGTGATGCAACTATGCCAGTTCATGATCTACAAGGAACACCATGCAATGGTAGAAATGAAAACCAGGAAACAGTTTCTTCCAATACTTCCCTGCGAAAGAAAAATGCAAGACATAACTACATGAAACAAATGAAAGAAACTCCTTCCATTGCATGTGAAATTTGTGAAGAATTGAATTTTTCAAAAAATAGTAAGTCTTTCATGCCTGATTTGCAAGAAAAATACCTCCACTTGACAGTGCACAATAAACCATTTTCCAGTGGGAAATTTTGTCTTCCATGCAAACGATTGCTTGAAAATGGAAAACTACCATAGTTTGCCACCCCTCATCGAATAATATGTAATACAACACTAGTATATGTAAGTGCACTTACTGAACTTGAGGAGAGACTTGTGTCTTTGTGAATTGCATTTGATCAAATCAGACCTTGGGGCTATAAATGAACCCAGATGGGCTTGACAGGATCAATCATTAATGTGCTTTTTCAGCTAGATGTTGTGGAAAAAGAGTTACCACAATTCATTAACAATACAATTACAATCATTGTGGCTCTGAAAAGACGCTTGCGATACAAAAATGTCTATCAGACAGGAACAATGTGTGTGCATGTTGTTATGAAAGAATTAAAGGAATTATGTTCTAGATCCCTGTACAAAGAAGAGTACATTTGTATAAATGCCAACTGGAACAATGTTCTTGCATAAGAACATGGAAACTCTACAGACACTCTTGAAAATCTTAGTGATTTTGATGCAGGTGATGAATCAGAGAATGAAACACCTGCTGAAACATTGGTGCATGGATTCACTAATTCGCAGTGCATTCGTGACTTGCAAGACAAAATTATCAAAATTGAACCTGCCGAGGGGCAGCGTCCAATTGGAATATTCAAGCACAAATTCACTGAGGAAATGAAATTTCCAACCCTCTTCTATAGATATCCATAGGGCATTGATATTATAGAATGATTCAGTTATCATAAAATAGTCTGATGGGAGATACTACATTCAAGCGATTACTTCTCGTGTCACATAACAAATTTGTTTTTCAAAACAATGCACATAATAATAGAGCAAGTTATGTCCTGCATGTGGGTTTGAATAAGAAAAGGCCAGTTACATGGAAGAAAGTTGTTTTCCAAGGATGTGAAGTACAAAGTAAACCTAGAAAAAATTATGAAATCTGATATTGGATACATATATTTCAAAACCATCCTCACCTCTCCTGACTATTTGCAACCAAAAAAAAATAAATTGCAATGATCCGACAATTGGGCCTGCCAACATTTTTCATCACATTTACAAGTGCAGAGCATTGCTGGCATCCATTGGTGGGTATTGTATCTGATCTTCATAGGAACATGACATGTAAAAAAGAAACCGATACATTGGAAAATAACGACATTGACTACCTCATAAGAAAAGACCCGGTGACATGTACTCACTACTATAGACATAGAATAAATGCTTTGAGAGAATTGATATGCCATGATGAAACATTTTAAGGAAAATTATCGGACTACTTTTTTGTGACTAAATTCCAGAATAGGGGAAATGAACATGAACACACATTGTTGTGGATAGAGGGTGCACCGGTCTATGGAGTTGATAACAATTTAGAGATTGAAAAATTTGTGGATAAATACATAAGATGCAACATAGATCATTTGGATCCATAACTTGCGAAAGTCCATAGACATTACCATACAAGAAGTTGTAGAAAATGAAAAAACTCACATTGCAGACACAACTTTCCCATGCTGCCAATGAGAGCTATAAGAATCATATAGCCAGTTAGTCTAGAGGATAATGTAATTGTTAAGAAATCTAAATCCTTGTTCGCATTTCTAGAAAAAGGAGGATTTGATGAAATTATGAGATTTGATGCCTTCTTGACACAGGTAAATCTATCAGAAGATCAGTACATCCAATCCATCCAATGTATGCTTAGGCAACCAACACTTTTCCTTAAACAGAAACTCTCCCATATTTGGAACAAAAATTTCTCCAAGGACATGCCAGTTATGTGGAAAGAAAATATAGATGTGCAGTACATGTTGAATGCATATGCTGCAATGTCGTACTGTACCTCGTATATGACAAAGATTGACAAATCTATGACAAGTGCATTAAAAGGAATACACAAATAACATGAAACAAGTCATATTGATGCCATACAAATGATACACACACTTGGAAATACATTGCTTAATCTTCAACAAATGTCTGGTCAACAAGTAGTTCACATTGCACTTTCCTTGCCCCTCACTTGTAGTTCAAGAAAATGTGTCTTCATAAACACATCTCCACTTGAAAAACACACATTTGTGCTTAAACCATCGATTTTGCTGCAACAAGATCCTGACAATTCAGAGGACGTCGTATGTCGCTCTATTATTGATTATTACGTCCAATGTCCATCTCCTATTAGGCATATCTTCTTAGCAGAATTTGTATCACATTACAAAAAAAGTGGTGCTTCCATATCAAAAAGAAAAAAACCCTCTGTCATACAGTTTGTCAAATAAAATAAACATTGTGACTATGAAAACTATTATAGAGAAAAAATGTTGTTGTATGTTCCGTTCGATGAATACGAAGAGACATTAATACATAACTTCTCTACATGGGAGGCTGCATATGTTGTGTCTGAGACTATGTGCACATCAATGAAGCTAGATTTACCTACAATGTTAATCCAACATGGGGCAATCTAGAATATGCAATTAATGAACTAGAAAAAAATGGAAATCATGATGACACATTAAGAAACCCAAAAACAATCAGAACTCCTTCTAAGTCCTATGACTTACAAGGGGATTTTCCACGTCCTCTAGTGGATGGAAGTGAAAAACGTATCAATCTTGGTTTTCAAGTTACAAAACATCCTTTCCTAATTGAAAATAGTGAATACCATAGAATAAGACATTTGTTGAATCACTAACAACAAACAATTCTAAAGGACATTGCTCTTAAAAAACGGTTGAACATGAATAATCTTGTGCACGTGTTCCTTATAGGTAGAGCAGGAACAGGAAAAACATTCACAATGAAATAATTGTTCCAAATGCTTATACAAATCTATGATTCAAACAATTCCTCTGATCCTATGAAACCAAAGAGCCTAAAAGTTGCATACACAGGAAAAGATGCATACAATTATGGTGGAACAATAGTCCACTTTGCATTTTTAATGCCTTTTAACAAGTCACAGTTTCTTCCACTTAGCAAGGAAATGTTGGATACATTGTCTAAGATTTATTAGGAACTACAACTTTTCTTTATAGATGAAGCATCTTTGATTGGGAGTCAGTTCTTGTATTCCATTGAAAGTTGATTAAGAATCATAAAACATGTGTAGACGAAATACTTTGGAAACATTGCCATGATATTCTATGGGGATCTTTACCAGGCACAACCCATCCAAGATTCTTTGATATTTGAAAAACCTACCGTTAATATGGAAACAATCACCCATGACTTCTAGAGAGACAATATTAAATTCTTTGAGTTGCATACTACAATGTGCCAAATAGATGAAACATTCATTGCAATTCTTAATAGAATGTGCACAAACAACCAAACACATGATGAATTGACCTATATCAATTTGAGGTGCTTACAACATGTACCAACTGTTGAAATAATGTAACTGCGAAGAGAATTCTTATTATTATTTTGTTACTAGATTAAATCCCCATTGTGGATTAATCATGCCATTATTATTACTGGATTAAATCCCCATTGTGGATTAATCATGTTGGTAATTGTATAAGGACCAAATCCCCTTTTGCGTATTGGTCGACGGACAATTACAAAGTGCAAAATAAGAAGTCAGCCCCAGCAGTTATAATGGAAGGGCCAGAATTAATTAAAGGTGGATTTACCCACCCAGTGTGAGAGTTCGGCCCTGCCAGATGGTGACTCTTCACACGTGCCAGATTGATATAAATAAGAGGCTATCACCTCACTTCTAAGACACACTCACTTGCTCATTCTCTTATGAGGAAAGCTGCAATTACAAGTTGGAGAGAGGAGAAGAAGGGTGGCACATCTCTTGAGGAGGACTTTTCTGTATTGGTTTGAGTTATCTCTTGAACATTGTATAAGCTATTTATGACAAGGAAGTTTTTCTAGGTTTTCTTCCCCTAGAGGGTTTCCCGGGATAAATGTTGTGTCTCTTGTGGATGTGTATTTCTCAGTGATATTGTTCTTATTATGCTCTTATCTAATGAAATGCAAAGAACTATAATAATGGCATAAAACATTAACATGGTATCAGAGCCAACCTGAAGAAAGCATATTTCACAAGAGGTAAAACGTCACTGTTACCGTACCCAAAAATCAGGGTTTTGAAAAAGTATCTCTTTTCATCTCCCTAACTTCCTAGAAAGTTGTGCCCTCCCCCAAGGATCATTTTGGCACTTAGAGCGCACCTTTTTAGTGGCTAGATCTCGCGGAAAGTGAAACCCTAGTTTCACAAAGTACCAGAAAACCAGAGTACCAGAAGTACCAGAGTACCAGAAGTACCAGAAAACCTGAAGCACCAGTCTAGAAATCGACAGATCAGATTTGAAGGGGAAAAAGTTGGATTTTCGAAATTCCGACTGCACCAGCTAACTCGCCTCAGCCCAACACATCTATCCCCTGGATCAGAATTTCAAAATTTGAAGTTTGAAAAATTAGGGTTTCCTCATAAAACCCTAAGTTGCAATTGCAGTTGCATTCTCAGAACCAGTTGCAGTTGTAGTACCATCTATTGTTGCAGTACCAGTTGCATTTGTAGCTGTAGAACCAATTGTAATCACCTTTGAAGTTTTTGGTAATAATTACCGTTGCTACCAGATGGAGCCACCACCTGCAAATGCTATCTGAGTCTATTGTCTTAGTACAAAAGATAGGTTGAAGAAAGCACTCATCACTTGAGTGAAGGAGACCTGGAAGAAAAGCAAGCACTCATTCTTTAGGACAAGGCTCCAGGTTTGATTAGTCAAGATTCAAAGGTACACATGACATGTTGATGACTATAGTTGAGATAGAAATTGTCATAAAGTATTATACTTGATAGCATGTGAGAATACTTTACCTGATATGACTAATACCTCCTCTAGGAGAAACCTATTGTGTTAGTTACAGGTTGCCATGGAAGAATGCTTGGTCACAACACTAAGAGAGTGTTGACCCCA
>ML778584.1:644532-664883 GCA_009831015.1 Picea engelmannii
ACCTTTAATCTTTTCTAAATTATAAGTAATAAGCTCTAAAGGAGCTACTGTGATGATTGTTCATGCTATTGCTTTATATTATCAAGAAGGATATTATTCTTGCTTGTTGTTTTGTTGACCTTGCTCCAGGTCACATGAGGAAGATATAGTGAAGGTTGCAGAAGGAAATGTGCTAAAGAAGAAATCATAAATGAAGCAATCATTAGTGGAAAAGAAGAAGGTGGGTCACTCAGAAGCTGCCATGACCCATGCTATTGAAGAATCCATGCGAACTCTAGAAGATTAACTCACATCAACTACAAGGCGCTACCATACATATGCATAGCTGTCAGAGGTTTACCAGAAATCGAAAGAGACCATGAAGGTATATGCGATGGATGTGCACAAGGGAAGAACATCAAGAACTCGTTTCCGAAGAGGGACAACAAAGCAGAAGGAGTCCTAGAAATCATTCATTTTGATGTATGTGGCCCAATGCCATCATCCTCCATTAATGGAGATGTTGGGATCAAGAGGGAACTAACTACTCCCTATAATCCCCAAAAAAACAGTGTTGTTGAAAGGAAGAACAAAACAATTATAGAAGTTGTGAAGACCATGATTCACGATCAAGATATTCCTATATACTTATGAGCAGAAGCAACTATGGCAGTTGTTTATGTGAAGAACAGACTATCCCATAGTGCACTTGGGTTCAAGACCCCAGAAGAGATGTTGACCAGAAAGAATCTAGAGGTAAGCCATCTAAAAATATTTGGCTGTCCAGTGTTTATCCATATACCAAAAGAGAAAACAAGCAAGCTGGAGCCCTCCAGAAAGAAGGGAATATTTGTGGGATACTGTGAGGTATCCAAGGCCTTCAGAATATACATACCTAGTCACTTCCATATTGAAATTAGTAGGGACATGACCTTTCATGAAGAAGATGCACTTAAGAAATCGAGAAGATGCCAGCTTGAAGAGGTATATGAAGAGGAACCTGTAAATCCCAGGACGACAGAATCCGCGAGGGAAGTTCCCAGAGCTGTAGAACCTATAAGGGAAGTCATAGCTTCCCCAGATGAGGAGAATCCTGAAGATCATGATATCACAGAAGTTCAAGAACCTCCTCAAATGAATTTCTCCCATAAAAGAAAGCATGCTTGGGCAAGAGAGATTATTCAAGATGGAGAGAAGTATGGTGTTCCAGAAGGAACCACAAGACAAGTGAAGAGACCAGAGCCATTCTCCAGTTACACAGCTTTGATGTGCAATCTACTTGATGAAGAACCCACATGTTTTGAAGAGGCCATCCAGAAGAAGTAATGGGAAGATGCCATGACAGAGGAATACCAATCCATAATAAATAATGATGTGTGGGAAGTTGTTCCCAGACTGAAAAGTAAAGATGTGGTATCATCAAAATGACTATTCAATATAAAACATGCTGCTAATGGAAGTATTGAGAAATATAAAGCAAGATTTGTCGCTCCTGGATTTTCCTAGAAGGAAGGAATTGACTATGAAGAGACATTCACTCCTGTGGCCAGATACACTTCGATCAGAACCATTATAGCTCTTGCTGCCAATATGAAATGGAAGCTGCACTAGATGGATGTGAAGACAACTTTTATTAATGGTATCATTGAAGAGGAAGTATATATAGAGCAACCCCAAGGATTTGAGGTTGAAGATAGGAAGTCTCATGTCTGTCGATTCAAGAAAGCCTTATACGGATTGAAGAAAGCTCCCAGAGCTTGGTATGGCCGTATAGACAGTTTCTTGATGAACTTGGGCTTTACCAAGAGTAAAGAAGATTCAAATCTCTACTTCAAGATCATGGAAAATGAACTAGTAATACTATTACTGTATGTGAATGACTTATTCTTAACTAGAGAAGAAAATCTCATCGTTGAATGTAAACAGAGACTTGCCACATAATTTGAAATGAAAGACCTTGGTCTAATGCATTACTTCTTAGGCCTTGAGATATGGCAGAGTCCAAAAAGAATCTTCCTTAACCAGGGGAAGTACACGATCGAAATCTTGAAGAGATTCGACATGCTCGAATGCAAGTCCATGAATACACCCATGAAAGAAAAGCTGAAGTTGTTGGTTGATACTTCGTCAGATTTGATAGATGCCACTCTATACAGACAAATTATTGGATCATTGATGTACCTGATGAACACCAAACCAGACATCTATTTTGGAGTGAACACCTTGAGTCAGTTTCTAGTGGAGCCTAGACATGTTCAGTTAGTGGCTGAAAAACATGTGATGAGGTACCTTAAAGGTACAATGGATTATGGTCTCAGCTATGATGGACATAATGACTTCACACTGAGTGGATATACTGATGCAGATTGGGCAAGAAGTGTTGCTGACAGAAAAAGCACTTTCGAATGTTGTTTCAGTTTGGTATCAGCTATGATCTAGTGGCAGAGTAGGAAGCAATCCAGTATTTCTCTCAGCACAGTGGAAGCAGAGTACATTGCTGCATGTTCTGCTAGCTTCGAAGCTATATGGATTCGAAAGTTGTTGACAGGCCTATTTGGTTTGGAGATGAGAGCAACTGCGATTCTATGTGACAATCAAAGTTGTATTAAAATGATAGAGAATCATGTGCTCCACAACAGGCGGAAGCACATAGAGATCCACTATCATTTCATCCACGACATGGTACAGATAGGAGCCTTGAAGCTCCAGTACATTAGCACGGATGAACAAGTTGTTGATGTTATGAATAAGCCTCTATGTCGTGTAAAGTTTGAACACTTTCGAGATAATCTTGGTATTGTCTGAAAGGACCTTCCTTGAAAGGGGGAGTAGATGTATTCCTTGCTTCTGACCTCACTATTCGACATAAAGCAAGATGAGTCATTCTTCTAACCTTGATGTTAGAGGTAAAGCATGAAGCTATGTGATCCTTTCTTTTGACCTCATTGTTAGACGCAAAGAAAGATGAGTTATGCTTCTGACCTAGTTGTTAGATGTAAAGCATAACGTCACTGGTTCCTTGCTTCTGACCTAGCTGTTAGACGTAAAGCAAGATGAGTCTTGCTTCTGAAATCGTTGTTAGACGTAAAGCATGACGTTGTGTGATCCTTTCTTCTGACCTCGTTGTTAGACGTAAAGCAAGATGAGTTATGCTTCTGACCTACTTGTTAGACGTAAAGCATAACACCGCTGATTCCTTGCTTCTGACCTAGTTGTTAGATGTAAAGTAAGATGAGTCATGCTTCTGACCTCATTTTTAGATGTAAAGTATGATGTCATGTGTTCCTTGCTTCTGATCTCGTTGTTATATGTAAAGCAAGATGAGTTATGCTTCTGACCTAGTTGTTAGACGTAAAGAATAACGTCAATGATTCCTCGCTTCTGACCTTGTTGTTAGACGTAAAGTGATATGTTGATGTGTTCCTTGCTTTTGACCTAGTTGTTGTTAATGTTTATGCCATTATTATATTTCTTTTCATTTCAATATATAAGAGAAACATAAGAACAAGATCACTGAGAAATACACATTCATAAGAGACACAACATTTATCCTGGGAAACCCTCTAGGGGAAGAAAACCCAACAAAAACTTCCTTATCATAAATTGCCAATACAATGTTCAAGAGATAACTCAAACCAATACAGATAGTCCTATCCAAAAGATGTGCCACTCTTCTCCCTCTATCCAACTGGTAAGTTGTCGCTTGCCTCTTAAGAATGAGCAAGTGTGTTGTGTGTTAGAAGTGAGGCACTAGCCTCTTATTTATATCAACCTGGCACGTGTGAAAGGTCAGAATCTGGCAGGGCCGAACTCTCACTCTGGGTGGGTAAACCCACCTTTAATTAATTCTGGGTCTTCCATTATAACTGTCTTGGCAGCCAATTCACTTTTTTTTACTGTCTTATAAGCTACCTACACCAATGTTTTGTAAACATTAATTTTTCGTCGCAATTCTCAAATAAACGACACTTTTATTCTTTGCGCCATTTGCACACTTACCTTCGTTTTTGTTTTCACAACTGTAAGTGTGAAAAAATGGTCTTTAAAAGTTGCATTAATCATTATTGAATTGTCTTTATCCTTCTTGTCGACATGCCCATTACGTTTACATGTTATTATGCAGTTGGCAAAAACTTTTTGATATGTACTCATTGGACATTCTTTGCTTGATTATGTAATTTTGTTTCATGAGTAATTGAGGTTGTGATGCATTGGTAATTGAATTATATGTTCTTTGATTTGATCTACTTGACCATTGGTTTCATAAAAATACATAGGTGTTATGGTTAAATCCTCGATATATATCTTTTTAATATGACACCTATGTTCGTGTTTTCAAAACTATTGGCATGTTGATTATATGAAGAAGCATTGGTATTATGGTTTAAACCCTTGGTGTGAATCACATGTCGCATGGTTAAACACTTGGCATTGATTTTGATTTATGTGTTTGGTTTTGAGACTATAGCTATGGCTTGTGCGCATGGTATATCCACTTACCAAAGGTTTTGTTTGATTGATTGACATGGCATAGTTATAACACATGTGCATCGTGATTTGTATAGTTGAGAGTGTCGGCGGTTGTCCCATTGGTAATGACTATTCTGCACGGCCAACAAATAGCTCCACCACCTTTGCACGATGTCATTAATTTTGATCCTATCCTTGTTTCACCTTTGTTAGATCGGGTAAACCTTCGGGTGTTTTGTTCCTGTGTATACTGCATTCAAAACCTGGCTCATTTACCATGTGCTTTTCCTTGTGACACCAATGGTGCGAATTGAGCCAAACGGTAGCCAAGCCTTGCTACTGTTCGATAATGCCCAGAAATAATTAGAGGATAGTGTTTGGATCAAGTTCGTGCAATGGTTTGAGGGTTTTAATCTATGTGTTGCACAACAGTTCACCCTGACTTTCGATGGCTGTAGAGCCAAGGTAGGAAACATTCATCTTGAGTTGAATGAGGAGTTCATTAGCTCTGCCACCGAGTTAGAAAACATGGGCCAACGATGGTTCAAAAAATCTAAAGTGGAATAGGTTCCATGGCCACTACTGTTCATCTCACAGAAGGTTTCATATTGTGACAGAGGTATGCCGATTTCCACACTTAAACCATGGTGGCATGATATTTTGATGGTAGTTAAACAATTCGTGACCTGTAAGGGTCAGTATGGGCTAGTTTTTCTTTGTCACCTTCGACTGTTAATGAATTGTATGGGGTATCCATTGAATATGCCTTTTTACTTCTAGTGTAGCCTTTATAAAATGGCTAAGAGGTTTAAAAGAGAAAAGGCCGATAGTAGCTTGTTCCACCATGGCCTAATCAGACTCATCGTTCTTCATCACTTGAATCTCCACGGTGATAGTTGGCTAGATTTTATCTCTCGGAATGGTTTTGTCGATGCAGAGCCTATCCAAGTTGACAAGCCTGTGCTTAGTGAATCCAAGGTCAGGCCAACTGTGCCCTTCCATGTCCTACTGATCTCTCCTAAACCCTCGGTCGACCCTGATATTAACCTACCCGACGTTATAGCTGAGAAGGTTGAGTCTATAAAAGAGCCTGTGAGAAAAAAGGTTAGGAGAAACCCTACTATTGATGGAAAAGGTAAAAATAATGCTCGGCTTATCTCGAGGATGGCTAGGAATAAACCTAAACCTAGTGTTGAGCAGAAGCCCATAGTCCTTAGTGAAGATTCAGACTCAGACATAGAACACTTCCTATCTAGTGAGTATCCTTACCCTCAAGGTTTGTGCTCTGAGCCACCCTATGATTTCGTTTCTAATTTTCCCCCGTGCCTAAGGAACAATCCTAGCTACCCTGGGATCAAGCTACCTAACGAAACCCTCGACAATTTAACCAAACCTTCACCTGCATTTTCGAAGCCCAAACAGTCGTCATGTGATCAATGTGATATGTGGTTGGAACGATACTATATATACATTCCCTTACTTCAATCGAAAATCAAAGCGTTGGAAAACCAAGTTATAGTATGGACAAGGCAAAGGGAAAAGATTCGAGTTGTTGATAGGAAGAAGAGAACCACTGGTTCCATCATATTTAGGAATGTTGAATCGGCTACAAATGTTGTCAATTCCAAAATGTCATAATCAAGATGTCTGCTCGTCATCCAGGTATGAATTTCGATATCAATTATGTTCTGTAAGTTGCTAGATTAATATAATGATTTGAGTTTGGTTTTCAAATAGCTCCACCACATTGTTCGAAATGACTCTGTAATAGTCGGTTATGTTCTTCATCCTATACATTATTTTCATTTTGCTAAAATTAAATAAGGTCATGATTTGGTTAAATGATTTGGTCGTGCCCAGTTTAGCAATAGTTTGGTTTTCATTTATTTTGATTCGTTTGACTGTTGGTATGAGTTAACGAAATAAATGGTTTCCATTTGATTGGATTGTGTTTATATCTGACCTGTATAGGAGATTATTATTCTTAAACTAGAGCACAATCATGTTTTGATTTGGTATGATTTCATTATGGTTGGATTATATCGGCTTTGATTTAGTTTGTATGCTGTGATTTTGGAACGACTTCCTGAGTTTGTAATTTTCTAAATCGGGAATAAAACTCTGATCGACTTCGGTTTGGAAAAAATGACTCTGTTTCATATGGAAATGATATTCTCATTTAAGCCTGTGCAAAAGATATCTATGTCTGAATTATGGAACGGTTTTGATTCACGATGACTATGTTAAACTCCAATTGCTCGATTTTCTTTTGTTTTGATTGGATTGTTGTGTATCTTCAATTAGTACGATGGATTTTATGAGTTGGATTCATATAAAAAATAGACTTGATTGCAGCTCTGTTAATTTTAATTTTCAAACGAATTTGTTAACTCAGATCGACTTATGTTATTTCTGTCAAATTTGTATGAGGAAATTCGGGTAATGGTCGTTTTAAAATGAATTCAAGAAATGATTTTTTGAATGACAATTGATTTTGTCAGCCCCAATTTGCAATAAAAAAATGGTCGGACAACTCTTACAGACCCTGTTATCAATTGATTGGTCTCATTATGATTTCGTTTATGACAATCTACGCACCAGTTTTGATTTGATTCACTCATGGCATAGATCGTTTGTTATGTTAATACAGTTATGTCAATTTGAAAATGATCATGCTGTTTTTATGGATTCGATCATGTTTCCTATAGATGAGACAACAATAACAAACAATTGCCTATTATTTGTTTAACTGTATCGATTTCAATTGGTTATGAATCGATTTCATTACTGTTGGTTATCCAACATGATTTTGTTTACCCGGTTGTGTGATAACAAACGAAACAAAGTATACGCATCTCTGTAGTCATTTGATTGATCTTAGTCTTGTTTGATTTCAAATTGGTATAAATATTTCAATTTGAATGATTTGTTTGTCTTTCAAATAAGCTATTAGATACTTGTTAATTTTTCTTTAAATATTTGAATTGATTTTAATGTTGATTATGTGTCTGATTTAGACCAACTACAGAATCGAAAGATTCTGTAGCTAGTCTATAGAATTAGATTTTTATCATTTTTATCAACAAAATATCCTCCTAACTTGTTCATTTTTTATCCCTTTCAGGTACATTCGAATTGCATTAGGCATGCTGGACAATCTAGGAGATATTTGTGTGATTTAGTTTTTATTTTAGGTTCCTAGTTTAGTCAACTTGGGATATTTTCCCAAATTTTATGTAAACAGTTTTGATAACTTCCACAGGGATTTTTTACCCTGTGGAAGGTCTTTAAATACTTATTATTTTGTGTAATAAGGGGCATCCCCACTTGTGGGAGAACTAGGCTATGGATTTCTAATACAAACTAAGACAAGAGTTGATGTCTTGCTACATCTTTCGCTTTCAATATATCAATATTTTGTTTCAAGTTTATGCATGTTGTTTGCAGTTGATTACAGACTACTTTAGCTATCATAATCTATTGCAGAATGATATGATTTAATTAATGTGTTATCTATATCTGATTTCTCTCCTTACTCAAAAATACAACAACTACTTTGTTTCAGTTAATGAATCACATATTTCTCTTCTTCGTTAATTGAATCATTATGTATAGATCTTTGCATACGGGTTTATCTGACTATGAATATTTATAAATCATATGGTTGTTGTAATTTTTATGTCTTGTTTGTCCTGTAATCATATTTCAAGAGCACTGCAGCTTATTGTTTACGAGAAGCTCCTGGATAATTCGGTGTGGGTTTCCTCCCTTTGATATACTGAGACAATCATTACATGCAAGACAAATATGGAGTGTTTCTCCAGGTCAGTTTGTTATTTATTTGTTTGGTTAATTTGTTAGTATAATATTAGTAGTTTAGTTAGATTTGTAGTTAAAGTTAGTTGTTTAGTTTAGTTAGTTTTTGTTTTATTTCTTGTTCATGACATTATAAAATCAAAAAAAAATATCTCTCTCTGTCTTAGGGAAGAATATAAATGAGTTTTTCAGGTTTTATTCAAATCTGTAAATTGTGAATATTGTACATTTTGTGAATAAGATTTATTTCAGTTAGTAGTGAGATGTTTAATTTCTTAGAATTAGTTTAGTATTAGATAGTAGATTGTATATATAGTTTTAGTTAGATTAGTTTATTAGTTTGGTTTAATAGTTAGTTTTAGTTAGATTAGTTTATTAGTTTGTTTAATAGTTAGTTTTAGTTAGAATAGTTTATTAGTTAGTTTTAGTTAGATTAGTTATTTTAGAGTAGATTTATTTTTGTTTTCTTAGGACCTTAGATCGGCTAATGGAGCCGCTAAACCCGTCAGGGTGGTTCATCCCAAACGGCTTGGGTTATTAGACAACCCCGGACCGGTTCCACTCTTCCAGTTGACGGACGGTCGATTTCGCCCGTCAACAAATGGCGCTAGAAGGAGGGCCTGAATTTAATTAATGGCACGAGGTGGTCGCAAAAGTCCCCCACCACCTAATCACTCACCTATAGTGACTAGAATCCATTCAAACAATAATATTCCCCTTCAAACAACAACTACATGAACCGACGATCCACAGATCATAGTTGAGACAACAACCCCTAATCCTACAGGTGGTGATATACAAGAGATTGTCCATCAATCTCTTATAAAAACACATAGTGCCTTAGCTCGTTTGAGGCAACCAAACCATCCGTGGAGACAACCTTTGGATTTCTCTGATATCATAGAACAGTTAGGAGGCACTAACCTCACTGTGAATCATTCAGATCCAATCTCAAATCCTACTGTAGGAGGATCTGGGATACCTCCTTCACGTCCTCCATCATCTCCTTCCTCTTCTGGAGGAGATTCCTCTTACGAAGGCAATTCCCCTTCTCAGCCTTCCACACCCATTACCCCAATGGAAAATTAGAACAAACCTTCTAGACCTTGGCTTGACCAGGATGTTGTAGCCATACCTGGAGCTCAACATCCTTTATCTAGACACCCGGAGAAATGGCTTCCCAAGTTTGACCCTGACTCAAAGCAGATCGTTGAAGATCACATTAAAAATTTTATGTTAGCCATAAGACTCCACAATGTCGAAAATGAAGACGTTGTCTATAGGTTGTTCCCCTATACTTTCAAGGGCAATGCATCCACATGGTACTTTTCCCAACAACCCCATACCATCGTGTCTTGGGAAAAGTTTGAGTCATGCTTTTTGGAAAAGTTCAGAGACGGTAAGCCTCGAGAAGTCCTATTCATGGACCTTTCTAGCTTAAGAATGAACCCAAAAGAAAAAGTTAAAGACTTTAATCAAATATTCTTAACAATTAAAAAACGAATCCCAATGGATTCCATGCCTGTCGAGAATCTTATAATAGCTTACTACACTCAAGATTTGCATCAAAGTATAGCTATTTGGGTTAAACGATCTAAGAAAGCTACATTGTTATAAGCCTTCGAGGAGGCAAACCAGACTGAAAAAGACATACTTAGTCTCAAAGACTCTACTAGAAATGAAACAGAGACTAGCTCTTCTTCCAAAAATAAGATTGAAATCCTCCCCAGACCCACTACAAGTAAAACACAACCTGAAAACTCTGATTTAGAAAACTTGACTAAAGTTGTACAAAAACTGTCAAATCAAGTTATAGACTTAAAAAGGAAGACCGAAGAAGTTTCCTTGAGCAAAGGACCTTACAAGCCCCCGTTCCGAAAGCTTTTTCCTACCAACCGACCTAATCCAACCACCGAAGGCCTTAGCAATGCTCCCTTCAAACAATTCTAGAAGCCCAAGATAACTCGATGCCTTCTAAGATTCATGAGGAGGTAGTTGAACAAGAGACAGTTCAAGAAGAAGAATCTTCTCCGAATATTTTTGGACACTTCTCGGATAGCATCTTTCAAGCTAACTTCGAGATAGTGCATCCCTATAATACTAGGAGTAAGACAACAAACAAACCTTCTACCGAAAACACTACAACTTCACCCCCAAAGAAATCTAAATCAGCTGAGACTAAACAGAGTAATGTGAACCCCAACTTAGATTATGATGTAGTTGAAGATCTTAAAAAGTTGAGAGCTAACATTTTTGTTTATGAGTTATTGAAATTTCCATTTTTGCTACAAAAAATGTTACAAAATATCTCAGAGAATGGAAAAAATGGTAATTCAAGTGGTAATAAGGTTGTGCAGAACAAAGTTCCGCAGAAGACTTCCACTAAAAACAACCCCGATCCTCAAGATAAAGGAAGCCTTCCTGTAAGTAATGTTAATAATGTAAATAATGTAGATAAAGTAGCTTTAGAAACTACGAGTAAAAAGCCACAAAATACTACTCTTAGTACTCGCAAAAATGTTCCTCCATTTGTATTAACGTTCGAAATCTTTAACAGAAACGTGCACAATTGTATGGTAGACTCAAGAGCGTCATCCAATGTGATGCCATGGTTTGTATGCCAGAAGATTAACACCTAATTTGAACCATCTACTTTAAAAATCATACAACTTGATCAGACTAATGTTAAAGTTATAGGCGAACTAAAGAATGTGATTATTAGATTATCGTCTAACCCCAAGGTTCATCAGGTTATTGATATAATTGTTGTGGATATTCCAGAAGTGTATGGTCTATTTTTAAGCAGGGACTGGTAGGACCAACTACACGGCTATTTCATGATAGACTGGTCTCATCTATGTCTTCCAGAGAATGACAAGCCCAATAAGATCAAGGTAAATCGTGAACGCTACCTTAAGTTCATAATCAGGGATTTAAACGATCCCAATGAACCATTTACACCTTCTACTGATTCACCCAAAGTACAAGGGATGGACACCTTCTTCAGAAACTTCATGGCTGAGGCTTCACCTATCACCAATCCAGAACAATAGTCCGAGATGGTAACATATGTGCAGCCAACAGCTTCAACCCAACGGTCTCATGTACCCGATGGAAATCATATTTAGTCTCTTTATTTCAACTGGTCAAAGTCCAAAGAAGGAGCTGGCGCAGGCTGCGTTATTATTGATCTGACAGGTAACAAAACATTGATTGCATGTAGGCTATAATTTGAATGTACTATTAATACTGCAAAATATGAGGCTTTACTGCAAGGTCTTAGAAAATATTTGGATATGAACATTCAAAACTTGGTTGTCTTTGGCGACTCTGAAATAGTGGTTAGACAGGTAAGAGATTCTATCCACTGTCTGTCTCCGCATATGAAAATCTACCAGTTCGAGGTATGGAATTTAATGAATAAATTTTCTACTTTCAATATAAATTCTATTCCTAGATTGAATAACTCTGAAGAAGATCTATTAGCTAACATAGATTCTAAACTCTTCCCTGCAGAAGGCTTGTCCTCGGATGCATTCTCCATCGAGCTGTTGTTCCAGCCATCCGTTCCCGACAACATCACAAACTGGAGAATCTTTGAAGACGACCAATAGATCATTAACTTTCTGCACATGGAATAAACCTTTCAATGCGCGATAATATATGAACGCACACACAACGACAATTTTCACGATTTTACGATAATACCTGATCCGAAAACTCTTGAAGCTTTATCAGACATGGTAAATTCGATACCCAAATCTATAGTTAGATTAGAGAAGTTTTATGATTTTGAAGATAAATTTAAAAATACGGTCAACTGTAAAACCAATAGTTCCCCATTGTCTTATGAAAAAGTACACTTAGGAACTAAGGACAATCCGCAGTGCATTAATCTAGGGGTAGGATGTTCTGAACAAGAAAAAGTTTCGTTTATTAAATTGTTCAAAGAATTTAAAGATGTCTTTGCATGGATGTATGATGACCTTAAAACGTTCGACCCTAACATCATACATCATGTTATTCCTATAAGGCCCCAAACCTTACCCTTTCAACAAAAATTGAGAAAAATGCACCCGAAGCTCGAACTGACCGTTCAAAAAGAATTGAATAAGATCCTAAATGCTAAGATAATTTTTCCTGTTAGGCACACTCAATGGGTTTCTAACCTTGTCCCAGTCCGAAAGAAAAGTGGGGAAATCAGACTATGTGTCGATTTCTGAAATCTTAATAGAGTGTCTCACAAAGACAACTATCTCGTTCCACCCATGGAACATATCCTTCAATAGGTATCTGGTTCTGAGAGGCTGTCCTTGCTATATGGTTTCTCGACGTACAACCAAGTCCTGATGTCTCCACCAGACCAAATTAAAATCACCTTTCGTACCCGGTGGGGCACTTGTGCTTATCGAAAAATTCCCTTTGGATTGATTAATGCTGGTGCCACTGTTCAGAGAGAAATGGAAATTGCTTTCCGAGGATTAATCAATTAGTCCATCGTAGTTTACTTAGATGATGTGACTGTATTTTCTAAAAACAAAAACGATCATCTAGCTCACTTACGAGCCATTCTACAGCGATGTCATAAATACGACATCTCCTTGAATCCTAAAAAATCCATCTTTGCAGTGGAACAGGGTAAACTCTTAGGATTCATTGTGTCTAGCGAAGGGATGATTATCGACCCCAAAAGGACCCAAATCATCACAAAACTTCCCCCTCCTACATCCAAAAAATCTATGCAATCTTTCTTAGGCCAGATTAACTTTGTGAGAATATTTGTCCCCAGCTTCTCCGAAATGGTCAGACCCTTGCAGAACCTAATTAAGAAAGACACCCAATATCACTTGGGACCCCCAGAAAATCAAGTTGTTAATGCAATAAAGAAGGCCATAATAGACGCTCCATCTCTCATGAGCTCGGATTTTTCTCAAGACTTTACACTCTACACTTTTTCTTCTGACCGTTCCTATGCCACTGTCCTAACCCAAAAGAATGTCAAAAATAATGAAGTACCCATTGCCTTTATGAGCTATTCTTTCAAAGGCGCTGAACTTAATTACCTAGTGGTAGATTGGCAAGCCTACGTTGTTTTTAAAGTAGTCATTTGAAGTCTAGGACGAAATTCATTGTCCCCTACCCAGCCGTAAGGAACTTGTTAGTGCAGAAGGAACTAGGTGAAAAGAGAGCTAACTGGGTCACCTCCTTGCAGGAGTACGACTTAGAAATCACCCCAGCTCAGATAGTGAGAGGCCAAGGGTTATGCAAGTTAGTTTATGATTCAACAGCAGGATAGTAAGAAGAAAGTGATACATCAAACTAGGACAACACGATCAAAATCTAATCTGTTGCAGACAAAACCCTGTCCTATCTTTTGAAGTCACATTAATCATTATTTAATTGTCGTTATCCTTCTTGTCGACATGACCATTATGTTTACATGTTATTATGCAGTTGGTAATTTTTTTTTGATATGTACTCATTGGACATTCTTTGCTTGATTATGTAATTTCATTTCATGAGTAATTGAGGTTCTGATGCATTCGTAATTGAATTATATGTTCTTTGATTTGATATACTTGACCATTGGTTTCATAAAAATACATAGGTGTTATGGTTAAATCCTTGATATATATCTTTTTAATATGACACCTATGTTCGTGTTTTCAAAACTATTGGCATGTTGATTATATGAAGAAGCATTGGTATTATGGTTTAGACCCTTGGTGTGAATAACATGTCACATGGTTAAACACTTGGCATTGATTTTGATTTATGTGTTTGGTTTTGAGACTATAGCTATGTCTTGTGTGCATGGTATATCCACTTACCAAAGGTTTCATTTGATTGATTGACATGGAATAGTTATAACACATGTGCGTCGTGATTTGTATAGTTGAGAGCGCCGACGGTTGTCCCATTGGTAATGACTATTCTGGATGGCCAACAAATAGCTCCACCACCTTCGCACGATGTCATTAATGTTGACCCTATCCCTGTTTCACCTCTGTTAGCTCGGGTAAGCCTTCAGGCGTTTTGTTCCTGTGTATATTGCATTCAAACCCTAGCTCATTTACCGTGTTCTTTTCCTTATGGCACCAGTGGTGCGAATTGAGCCGAACGGTAGCCAAGCCTTGCTATTGTTCGATAATGCCCGGAAAGACTTAGAGGATAGTGGTTGGCTCAAGTTCGTGCTGCGGTTTGAGGGTTTTAATCTATGTGTTGCAAAACAGTTTGCCCTGACTTTCGATGGTTGTAGAGCCAAGGTAGGCGACATTCAACTTGAGCTAAATGAGGAGTTCATTAGCTCTGCCACTGGGTTAGCAAACACGGGCCAGCGATGGTTTAAAAACTCTAAAGTGGAAGAGGTGCCATGGCCACTACTGTTCATCTCATAGAAGGTTACATCTTGTGATAGAGGTATATCGATTTCAACGCTTAAACCACGGTGGCATGATCTTTTGATGGTGGTTAAACAATTTGTGACTTGTGAGGGTCAGTATGGGCTATTTTTTCTTTATCACCTTCGACTGTTAATGAATTTTATGGGGTATCCATTGAATATGCCTTTTTACTTCCATCATAGAATTTATAAAATGGATAAGAGGTTTAAAAGAGAAAAGGCCAATAGTAGCTTGTTCCACCACAGCCTAATCAGACTCATCGTTGTTCATGACTTGAATCTCCATGATGATAGTTGGCTAGATTTTATCTCTCGGAATGGTTTTGATGATGCAGAGCCTGTCCAAGTTGACAAGCCTATAGTTAGTGAATCCAAGGTCAGGCCACCCATGCCCTTCCATGTCCTACTTCTCTCTCCTAAACCCTCGGTCGACCCTGATATTAACCTACCCAACATTATATCTAAGAAGGTTGAGGGTATAAAAAATCCTGTGAGAAAAAAGGTTAGGAGAAACCCTACTGTTGATGGCAAAGGTAAAAATAATTCTCGGCTTATCTCAAGGATGGCTAGGAATAAACCTAAACCTAGTGTTGAGCAGAAGCCCATATTCCTTAGTCAAGATTCAGACTCGGACATAGAACGCTTCCTATCTAGTGAGTATCCTTACTCTGAAGGTTTGTGCTCCGAGCCACCCTATGATTTCGTTTCTAATTTTCCCCCCTGCCTAAGGAACAATCCTAGCTACCCTGGGATCAAGCTACCTAATGAAACCCTCAGCAATTTAACCAAACCCTCACCTGCATTTTTGAAGCTCGGACAGTCGTCATGTGATCAATGTGATATGTGGTTGGAACGATACTATATAGACGTTCCCTTACTTCAATCGAAAATCAAAGTGTTGGAAAACCAAGTTACAGTATTGACAAGACAAAGGGACAAGCTTCGAGCTATTGATAGGAAGTAGAGAACCACTGGTTCCATCATATTTAGGAATGTTGAATCGGCTATAGCTGTTGTCAATTCCAAAATGTCATAATCAAGTTGTCTACTCGTCATCCAGGTATGAATTTCAATATCAATTCCGTTATGTATGTTGGCAGATTAATATAATGATTTGAGTTTGGTTTTCAAATAGCTCCACCACATTGTTCGAAATGACTCTGTAATAGTCGGTTATGTTCTTCATCTTGTACATTATTTTTGTTTTGCTAAAATTAAATAAGGTCATGATTTGGTTAAATGATTTGGTCGTGCCCAGTTTAACAATAGTTTGGTTTTCATTTGTTTTGATTTGTTTGACTGTTGGTATGAGTTAACGAAATACATGGTTTTCTTTCAATTGGATTGTGTTTATATCTGACCTGTATAGGAGATTCTTATGCTTAAACTAGAGCACGATCATGTTTTGATTTGGTATGATTTCGTTATGGTTGGATTATATCGGCTTTGATTTAGTTTGTATGTTGTGATTTTGGAATGACTTCCTAAGTTTGTAATTTTCTAAATCGGGAATACAACTCTAATCGAATCCGGTTTTGAAAAAATGACTTTGTTTCGTATGGAAATGATATTCTCATTTAAGCCTGTGCAAAAGATATCTACATCTGAATTATGGAACGGTTTTGATTCACGACGACTATGTTAAACTCCAACTGCTCGATTTGCTTTTGTTTTGATTGGATAGCTGTGTATCTTCATTTAGTATGATGGATTTTATGAGTTGGATTCATATCAAAAATAGACTTGATTGCATCTCTGTTAATTTTAATTTTCAAACAAATTTGTTAACTCAGATTGTCTTATGTTATTTCTGTCAAATTCGTATGAGGAAATTCGGGTAATGGTCATTTTAAAATGAATTCAAGAAATGATTTCTTGAATGACAATTGATTTTGTCTGCCCCAATTTGCAATAACAAAACGTTTGGAAAACTCTTACGGACCCTGTTATCAATTGATTGGTCTCATTATGATTTCGTTTATGACAATCTACGCACCAGTTTTGATTTGATTCACTCATGGCATAGATCATTTGTTATGTTAATACAGTTATGTCAATTTGAAAATGATCCTATTGTTTTTATGGATTCGATTGTGTTTCCTATTGATGAGACAACAATAACAAATGATTTCCTATGATTTGTTTAACTGTATCGATTTCAATTGGTTATGAATTGATTTCAATATTGTCGGTTATCCAACACGATTTTGTTTACTCGATTTTGTGATAACAAACGAAACAGAGTATACACATCTCTGTAGTCATTTGATTGATCTCAGTCTTGTTTGATTTCAAATTGGTATAAAGATTTCAATTTGAATGATTCTTTTTTCTTTCAAATAAGCTATTAGATACTTGTTAATTTTTCTTTAAAGATTTGAATTGATTTTAATGTTGATTCTGTGTCTGATTTAGAACAACTATAGAATCGCAAGGTTCTGTAGCTAGTCTATAGAATTATACTTTTATCATTTTTATCAAAAAAATATCCTCCTAACTTGTTCATTTTTTATCCCTTTTAGGTACATCCGAATTGCATTGGGCATGCTCGACAGTCTAGTAGATATTTGTGTGATTTAGTTTTTATTTTAGGTTCCTAGTTTAGTCAACTTGGAATATTTTCCCAGATTTTATGTAAACAGTTTTGATAACTTCCACAGGGATGTTTTACACTGTGGAAGGTCTTTAAATACTTATTATTTTGTGTAATAAGGGGCATCCTCACTTGTGGGAGAACCGGGCTATGGATTTCTAATACAAACTGAGACAAGAGTTGATGTCTTGCTACAGCTTTTTCTTTCAATATATCAATCTTTTGTTTCAAGTTTATGCATGTCGTTTGCAGTTGATTATAGACTACTTTAGCTATCATAATCTATTGTAGAATGATATGATTTAATTAATGTGTTATCTATGTATGATTTCTCTCCTTACTAAAAAATACGGCAATTACTTTGTTTCAGTTAATGAATCACAGATTTCTGTTCTTCGTTAATTGAATCATTATGTATAGATCTTTGCATACGGGTTTGTCTAACTGTGAAGATTTATAAAACATATGGTTGCTGCAATTTTTATGTCTTGTTTGTCCTGTAATCATATTTGAAGATAACTACAGCTTATTGTTTACGAGAAGCTCCTGTATAATTCGGTGTGGGTTTCCTCCCTCCGATCTGTTAAGACAATCATTACATGCAGGACAAATCTGGAGCGTTTCTCCAGGTCAGTTTGTTATTTATTTGTTTGGTTAATTTGTTAGTATAATATTGGTAGTTTAGTTAGATTTGTAGTTAAAGTTAGTTGTTTAGTTTAGTTATTTTTTGTTTTATTTCTTGTTCATGACATTATAAAATCAACAAAAAATATCTCTCTCTGTCTTAGGGAAGAATATTAATGAGTTTTTCAGGTTTTATTCAAATCTGTAAATTGTGAATATTGTACATTTTGTGAATAAGATTTATTTCATTTAGTAGTGAGATGTTTAATTTCTTAGAATTAGTTTAGTATTAGATAGTAGATTGTATATATAGTTTTAGTTAGAGTAGTTTATTAGTTTGTTTTAATAGTCAGTTTTAGTTAGATTAGTTTATTAGTTTGTTTAATAGTTAGTTTTAGTTAGATTAGTTTATTAGTTTGTTTAATAGTTAGTTTTAGTTAGATTAGTTAGTTTAGAGTATAGTTGTTTTTGTTTTGTTAGGATCTTAGATTAGATAACGGAGCCACTAAACCCGTTAGGGTGGTTCATCCCAAACGTCTTGGGTTATTAGACAACCCCGGACCAGTTCCACTCTTCCAGTTGACGGATGGTCAATTTCGCCCATCAACAAACTACTAGGGATGACTTCTTATTCAGCACTTTGTAATTGTTCGATGACCAATCTGAAAAAGGGGATTTGGTCCTTATACAACTACCGACATGATTAATCCTCAATGGGGATTAATCCAATAACAATAATAATAATAATGACATGATTAATCCACAATGGGGATTTAATCCAATAACAAAATAATAATAAGAATGCTCTTCACAATAACATTATTTCAACACTCCCCCTTAACAAGAAGGGTATTCTTCATCAACATCAGGTGAGAGAGGTCTGCATCATTAGTGGCATTTGGAGGACAATATCGTCAATATCATATTGAACCATTTTCTAGCACATTTACGAGTCATCGGAAGTTTTCTTCATTAGAAGAATCATCATTCTCAAAAGAATGCTATCATCATCTGCATCAAACATGTATCAGTAAAAATGATACCTCATCATAGTACTACACTAGATCAATGTCACAGCGGTTAAGCTGGTAGCTCAATGTCAGTCACATCTTGCTTTACGTCTAACAACTAGGTCAGAAGAAAGTAATATCATCATCTCGCTTTACGTCTAACAACTAGGTTAGAAGCGAGGAATCATCGGCGTTATGATTTATGTCTAACAACTAGGTCAGAAGCATAACTCATCTTTCTTTACATCTAACAACAAGGTCAAAAGAAAGGATCACACATCGTCATGATTTACGTCTAACAACGAGGTCAGAAGCATGACTCATCTTGCTTTACGTCTAACAACTAGGTCAGAAGAATAACTCATCTTTCTTTACGTCTAACAATGAGGTCAGAAGAAAGGAATACATCTACTCCCCCTTTCAGAGAAAGTCCTTTCGGACAAGACCAAGCTTATCTCGAAAGTGTTCAAACTTTACATGAGATAGAGGCTTAGTCATCACATCAACAACCTGTTCATTCGTGCTAATGTACTGGAGCTTCAAGGCTCTTCTTTGTACCATGTCGTGGATGAAATGATAGCGGATCTCTATGTGCTTCGACCTGTCATGGAACATAGGATTCTCTGTCATTTTAATGCAGCTTTGATTGTCACATAGAATCACAGTTTCTCTCATCTCCAAATCAAATAGGCCTGTGTTAAGCCCTAATATTGGCTCATTACCCCTTAATTGGGGCATATTAGATTATTAATGTTATTTTATTTATGTCAGCTTTAGGCCATTAGTTGTAATTTAGATTAGAAATGTTATTTTATTTATGTCGTCTTTAGGCCATTAGTTGTAATTAGACCTCCTAGTCTCCTATATATACCAAGGAGACATTTTCATTTTGAATCATCTTGTACTTGAACATTTAAGTGGGGTAAAAGGAGGTTGCCCCCTTGAAGAGGCTTATTATCTGAAATTATCTCTTTTTCAAGGCGTTGAGTAATTTTCCTGAGGTTTTTCTATGCTATATTGATTTTTGGTTCTTAACATATGGTATCAGAGCTCAAGGTCTTGGGGTTTCCCTACTACATCTGAGACACTGTGTAATTTTCACTATAATTTTTTTTCTACAATGTTTCAGAAGGAACGGTTTGGAGGATATTTATAATACGGATCAAGGTACATTGGGTTCAAAATTAAGCTCCTGAGGCCTTATACTTTAGGAGATACAGCCTGTACAAGATAGGGTTCTGGAATCATCCTGAAATGAGTCATTGTGGACTTTTCACTATAAAAAAATTTCTATAATGTTTCAGACCTTGAACTCTGGAGGCCATTTACAGAAATTAGTATTGTATCTTTGGTAAAAATTTCAGCTTCTGGGTCATCTTAAATTTGTAGATACACCCTGTGTAAGATAGGGTATCTGACTAGCCCTATTGACTAGTCTCAAGAAGGTGTTCCAGGT
>ML778584.1:667919-693933 GCA_009831015.1 Picea engelmannii
TTGTAATTATACCTCCTAGTCTCCTATATATACCAAGGAGACATTTTCATTTTGAATCATCTTGTACTTGAACATTTAAGTGGGGTAAAAGGAGATTGCCCCCTCGAAGAGGCTTATTATCTAAAATTATCTCTTTTTCAAGGTGTTGAGTACTTTTCCTGAGGTTTTTCTATACTATATTGATGTTTGGTTCTTAACAGCCTGTCAGCAACTTTCAAATCCATATAGCTTTGCAGCTAGCAGAACATGCGGCAATGTACTCTGCTTCCGCTGTGCTGAGAGAAATACTGGATTGCTTCCTACTCTGCTATGAGATCATAGTTGATCCTAAACTGAAATAACATCCAGAAGTGCTTTTTCTGTCAACAACGCTTCCTTCCCAATCTGCATCAGTATATCCACTCAGTGTGAAGTCATGATCTCCATCATATCTAAGACCATAATCCATTGTACCTTTAAGGTACCTCATCACATGTTTTGCAGACACTAAATGAACACGTCTAGGATCCACTAGAAAGTGACTCAAGGTTTTCACTGCAAAACATATGTCTGGTCTGGTGTTCGTCAGGTACATCAGCGATCCAATTATTCATCTGTACAGAGTGGCATCTATCAAATCTGACGAAGTATCGACCAACAACTCTAGCTTCGATTCCATGGGTGTATTCATGGACTTGCATTCTAGCATGTCGAATCTCTTTAATATTTCAACCATGTACTTCCCTTGGTTAAGGAAGATTCTTTCCTGACTCTGCCATACCTCAAGACCTAAGAAGTAATGCATTAGGCCAAGGTCCTTCATTTCAAATTCTGCGGCAAGTCTCTGTTTACAATCAGTGATGAGATTTTCTTCTCCATTTAAGAATAAGTCATCCACATACAATAGTAATATTACTGGTTCATTATCCATAATCTTGAAGTAGAGATTTGAATCTGCTTTACTCTTGGTAAAGCCCAAGCTCGTCAAGAAACTATCTATACAGCCATGCCAATCTCTAGGAGCTTGCTTCAATCTGTATAAGGATTTCTTCCATCGAAAGACATGAGACTTCCTGTCTTCAACCTCAAATCCTTGGGGTTTCTCTATATACACTTCCTCTTCAATGGTACCATTTAGAAAAGTTGTCTTCACATCCATCTGGTGCAGCTTCCATTTCATCTTGGTAGCAAGAGCTATAATGGTTCTAATCGAAGTGTATCTAGCCACAGGAGATAATGTCTCTTCATAGTCTATTCCTTCCTTCTGGGAAAAGCCACGAGCAACAAATCTTTCTTTATATTTCTCAATATTTCCATCAGCAGCATGTTTTATCTTGAAGAGCCATTTTGATGATACCACATCCTTACCTTTTGGTCTGGGAACAATTTCCCATACATCATTCTTTATTATGTATTGGTATTCCCTTGTCATGGCATCAACCCATTCCTTCTTCTAGATGGATTGTTCAAAACATGTAGGTTCCTCATCAAGTAGATTGCACATCAAAGTCGTGTAACTGGAGAATGGCTTTGGTCTCTTCACCTGTCTTGTGGTTCCTTCTGGAACACCATACTTCTCTCCATCTTGAATAAGTTCTTTTTCCAAAGCAGGCTTTCTTTTATGGGAGAAGGTCATTTGAGGAGGTTCTTGAACTTCTGTGATATCATGACCTTCAGGATTCTCCTCATCTGGGGAAGCTATGACTTCCCTTACAGGTTCTGCAACTCTGGGAACTTCCCTCATGGATTCTGTCATCCTGGGATTTACAGGTTCCTCTTCATATACTTATTCAAGATGGCATCTTATTGATTTCTTAAGTGTTTCTTCTTCATCAACGGTTACATCCCTACTGATCTCAATATGGCGGTGACTAGGTATGTAGATTCTTAAGGTCTTGGAGACCTCATAGTATCCCACAAATATTCCCTTCTTTTCGGAGGGCTCCAACTTGTTTCTTTTCTCTTTTGGTATATGGATAAACACTGGACAACCAAATATTTTGAGATGGCTTACCTCTGGCTTCTTTCTGGTGAACATCTCTTTTGGGGTCTTGAACCGAAGTGCACTATGGGATAGTCTATTATTCACATAAACAACTGCCATAGTTGCTTCTTCCCAAAATCACATAGGAATATATTGATCATGAATCATGGTCTTCACAACTTCCATAATCATTCTATTCTTCCTTTCAACAACACTGTTTTGTTGGAGATCTTGATCCCAACATCTTTGCATATATTCACGAATTCTTTTGAGGTATATTTTCCTCCATTATCTGACCTGAGTATCTTAATCTTCCTTACAGAAGGGTTCTCTTATCAAGGCTTTGAATTCTTGATCCTGTTGAACACTTCAAATATATCCAGGTCTTTTATGAGAATAATCATTAATGAATGATACATAGTATACATACCCATTAATGGAGGATGATGGCATTGGGCCACATACATCTGAATGAATGAGTTCTAGGACTCCTTCTACCTTGTTGTCCCTTTTTGGAAAGGGGTTCTTGATGTTCTTCCCTTGTGCACATCCATTGAATATGCCTTCCTGATCAACCTTGAGTTCTAGTAAACCTATGACAACTTTGCATATGTATGGTAGCGCCTTGTAGTTTATGTGAGGCAATCTTCTATGGTTCACATGGATTCTTCAATAGCATGGGTCATGGCAGCTTCTGAGTGACCCACCTTCTTCTTTTCCACTGATGATTGCTTCATTTATGATATCTCCTTTAGCACGTTTCCTTCTGCAACCTTCGCTATAGCTTCCTCATGTGACCTGGAGCAAGGTCAACAAAACAATAGGCAAGAATAATATCCTTCTTGATAATATAAAGCAGTAGCATGAACAATCATCACAATATCTCCTTTAGAGCTTATTACTTATAATTTAGCAAAGTTTAAAGGTAAGGAATAGAATACGAAATGGGGTCAACACTCTCTTAGTGTTGTGACCAAGCATTCTTCCATGGAAATCTGAAACTAACAAACGAGGTTTCTCCTAGAGGAGGTGTTAGTCATATCAGATAAAGTATTCTGACATGTTATCAAGTATAATACATTACGATGATTTCTATCTCAACTAAATTCATTAGCTTGTCATGTGTACCTTTGAATCTTGATTAATCAAACCTGGCATCTTGTCCTCAAGAGTGAGTGCTTTCTTTTCTTCCAGGTCTCCTTCACTCAAGTGATGAGTACTTTCTTCAACCTATCTGTTGTACTAAGACAATATGCTATCTTGACAAAAAATTGGGTTAGAGGATAAGTTCTATGATCAACTTTTAATCCTTCTAATGATTCGATCATAGGTTCAACATGCAACACTGATCAAGATAATTTCATAACAAATAGATTCATATTAGAATAATCACACCTGGTTTGCATCATTCCTCTGAATGTGTTGGATCTTGAGATCCTTCTCGATCTATGGAAAAAGACCCCTTCTCCTGCAAATACTCTTTAGGGTTTAACCATTAACCATATGTGAGTACATACCCCAGATAACATTTGCAGGTAGTGGCTCCATCTGGTAGCAGCGGTAATCATTACCAAAACTTCAAGAGTGATTGCAATTGGTTCTACGGCTACAACTACAACAGGTACTGCAACTGCAACTGCAACTGCAACTGGTTCTGAGACTGCAACTACAACTGCAACTTAGGGTTTTATGAGGAAACCCTAGTTTTTCAAACTTCAAATTTTGAAATTATGATCCAGGGGATAGGTGCGCTAAGCTGAGGCAAGTTAGTTGGTGCAGTCATATTTTTGAAAATCCAAATTTTACCCCGTCAAATATGATCTGTGTATTTTTGGACTGGTGCTTCCGATACTTCTGGTACTCTGGTACTTCTGGTACTTCTGGTACTGGTTTTCTAGTACTTCTGCTACTTTTCTGAAACTAGGGTTTCACTTTTCTGGGAGATCCAACCACTGAAAAGGTGCGCTCTAGGTTCCAAATTGATCCTTGGGGGAGGACGCAACTTTCTAGGATGTTAGGGAGCTGAAAATACTCACTTTTGCAAAACCATAATTTTGGGGTACGGTAACCGTGACGTTTTTCCTCTTGCAAATTGTGCTTCCTTCCAGTTGTCTTTGATACCATGTTAATGTTTTTTCCATTATTATATTTCTTTGCATTTCAATAGATAAGAGAAACATAAGAACAAGATCACTAAGGAATACACATTCACAAGAGACACAACATTTATCCTAGGAAACCCTCTAGGGGAAGAGAACCCAACGAAAACTTCCTTATCATAAAGTGCTAATACAATGTTCAAGAGATAACTCAAACCAATACAGATAGTCCTCTCCAAAATATACGCCACTCTTCTCCCTCTCTCCAACTGGTAAGTTGCATCTTGCCTCTTAAGAATGAGAAAGTGTGTTGTGTGTTAGAAGTGAGGTGCTAGCCTCTTATTTATATCAACTTGGCACGTGCGAAAGGTCACAATCTAGCAGGGCCGACCTCTCACTCTGGGTGGGTAAACCCACCTTCAATTAATTATGGGTCTTCCATTATAACTGTTGGGGCTGACTTCTTATTCAGCTCTTTGTAATTGTCCGATGATCAATCGGCAAAAGGGGATTTGGTCCTTATACAACTACCGACATGATTAATCCTCAATGTGGATTAATCCAATAACAATAATAATAATAATGACATGATTAATCCACAATGGGGATTTAATACAATAACAAAATAATAATAAGAATGCTCTTCGCAGTTACATTATTTCAACAGTTGTTAGACGTCAAGCAAGATGAGTCGTGCTTTTGACCTAGTTGTTAGATGTAAAGCATGACGTTGTGATTCCTCGCTTCTGACCTAGTTGTTAGACGTAAAGCGAGATGATGATAGTACTTGCTTTTGACCTAGTTGTTAGACATAAAGCAAGATGTGACTGACACTGGGATACCAGCTTAACTGCTGTGACATTGAGCCAGTGTAGTACTGTGATGTGCCAGGCTAGTGCTGTGATGAGGTATCATTTTTATTGATACATGTTTGATGCATATGATGATAGCATTCTTTCGAGAATGATGATGCTGCTGATGAAGAAAAATTTCGATGACTCGTAAATGTGCTACACAATTGTTCAAGATGATATTGACGATATTGTCCTCCAGATGCCACTGATGATGCAGACCTCTCTCGCTTGATGCTGATGAAGAATACCCTTCTTGTTAAGGGGGAGTGTTGAAATAATGGAACTACGAAGAGCATTCTTATTATTATTTTGTTACTGGATTAAATCCCCATTGTGGATTAATCATGTCTTTATTATTACTGGGTTAAATCCCCATTGTGGATTAATCATGTCAGTAATTGTATAAGGACCAAATCCCCTTTTGCGGATTGGTGATCGGACAATTACAAAGTGAAAAATAAGAAGTCGACCCCAGAAGTTATAATGGAAGGGCCAGAATTAATTAAAGGTGGGTTTACCCACCCAGTGTGAGAGGTCAGCCCTGCTAGATGGTGACTCTTCACATGTGCCAGATTGATATAAATAAGAGGCTAGCGCCTCACTTCTAATACACACTCACTTTCTCATTCTCTTATGAGGCAAGCTACAATTACAAGTTGGAGAGAGGAGAAGAAGGGTGGCATATCTCTTGGGGAGGACTTTTCTGTATTGGTTTGAGTTATCTCTTGAACATTGTATAAGCTATTTATGATAAGGAAGTTTTGTTGGGTTTTCTTCCCCTAGAGGGTTTCCCAAGATAAATGTTGTGTCTCTTGTGGATGTGTATTTCTCAGTGATCTTTTTCTTATTATGCTCTTATCTAATGAAATGAAAAGAACTATAATAATGGCATAAAACATTAACACCAACAAACCCAACGTTCTCTTACCTGTTCTACATAAATAAGGATGTTGCAAATCATAACAGCCACATGCTGTCGCTCATCCCTAGTGATAATATCATCATCAATTCCATTGACCTGGAAGAAGACAACCATGGAAATGTGCCACTTCATGAACATTCCGTAACTTTAACTTTGCAGCTTGTCCTCAAATTAGAAATGTTGGTTGAAATATATGACTGCAAGTATGATTCACAGGATGGCTTGGTGAATGGTGCATATGGAATACTAAAAGGCTATACTAAGACAGAAAAAGTGGATGTCCTTTGGATTAAGTTCCATGAACTGCATATAGGTAAGCGAGAAGAAAACAAGTTGTATTGTCTATATAATTCAAACACTGAAAGTGATTGGACAGTTGTTTTGTGAATATCGAAGCCAATATCAACATCAGTAAAGACAGGTTGACTGAAGATTTGAAAAAAAATTCCAATTAAACTTGCATGTGCACGTACAGTCCACAGATCAAAAGGACTAACACTTGATAATGTTGCATTTCATCTTGTTGGAATTCAGATACATGGACTTGTATACATAGCATTGTCCCATGTCAGAATCATAGACTCCTTGTATTTACTAAGTCCTCTCACAAAAGATAACTTCAAAGTGAAACCGAAAGTTCATATTGAAATGGGACGCTTGAGGACCACCGTAAAATGAAAACTTCATTATGATTACCAATCCATACAAACAAATTCATTTGTATGAATTCTCTCACTTAACACACGCAGCTTAAATGCACACATGGATGATATACTGAATGAATATGATATAATGCAATATGATATTTTGTGCTTGCAAGAAACACACATGGCATTATGCATGCAGAAAAAAAAAATTCCCAAATCACAATTGCATATCAAGTTACATTACACATGGGGTAATGATACTGGTGAAAAAACATGTACCGATTTTGGACCATATACATATCAAAGAAAAGAATGTTGAACTGGTGCTTGAATTTTTTTTTCCCATGGAACAGAAGTTGCAATACTGAATCTGTATGATGCTCCCCATGTAATAGTCTCCAACATAGTGCATGTTATTTCCAATGCATTCGCCGATTTCCATATGAACGGACCCATTGTACTTGTAGGAGACTTCAATATTGATATGTTACAAACTACTGGCAGAACAAAAGAATTGGAAAACTACATGTGAAAATACAGTCTTTGCTTTCTTTCGAACAACACAAGACATCTTCAAAACACACTTATTGAGTCCAATGTGGCCATTCCTCAATACAATATGTTTTTCTTAGACACATATTTGTCTGATCATGATACAATTAGTATTTCACTTGAATTATGACATATACATCAAACTTATTGCAAACTCATATTTCTATGTTTCAAAGCATATCTGTATCCATTATTTCTACACACATATTTCTGGTGACCATACAGACAGTGTTCTACTCAAATTATAAAATATACATTGTGCAAAAAAAATAAAAAAAAAGGCACATCCTCCCAAGAACTATTTGTGACTCTATTCATCTTATTCTTTTTTTTTTTTTGTATATGTACATAGTAGTTGCCTTTTTCTTAACATCTGAACTTATGTTCATATCCATTTTTCTTTGTACTTTTGTTGATAGAAATAGACAGGAAAACTAGACGACGCGAAGAACTCCTACCCAGATATGTAGACCAATCAATGCAAAGGTGCATTCTCTTTCATCCCATGTTCCATAGTAAACAATTTTTCATTTAATTTCTTGATGCAGGAGCATCGCAAGCGCTTGCAAGCATAGCCAACAGTGAGACAGCGTGGAGATAAGAGACAATTGGAAACACACCAAGCACATTTTTTGAAAATGTTTTGAAATATTAATGAAGTCATTAAGTGGAGGCATGCTTGTATTATTGTAAAAGGACCTTGAGCAATCTGCTCTCATCCATAGTAGATAGGATCCTTTATGTGTAATGAATGTAGGTAGATAGAATTTAATTCTTAGATTAGACAATTTTAGAGTGCAAGAGGGAAACGGGATATAGACACCCTCATTGAAGAGTTGTAAGATTATTATGTCAATAGAGCATAGAGAATAGAGAAGAGAGCAGAGATTTGTAGTTGAGAACACCCATGTACAAAGATTTGAATTAATAGAAAGAGCTTCGATTCAAATTCATGGTGTTGTATTTGTTCTCTGTGTATGCACGTTGAGTGTTTACTTTCTATTATACATTTTCTTTATATGATGTGTATATGATTTGATACTTTGTGTTTGAATTCTGAGAGAGAGTAAGGAATGAGTTTCAATTGTTCCTCTATCTGAGCAAGAGTTTGTTCAAGGAGTGCAGTGAAATTGTCTGCAAGGAGTGCATTGACAAGATTTCAGAGTTTTATCTTTGAAAGCTCAGTAGGGTTACCGTTTTTCTCATTCTCAAAGAAGTGAAAGTTGATCATAGGAGCCGTGAAAGGAGCGTTCAGGCCGAGTAAAGTGTTAGATTTTGTGAATCTGATAAATTGTTGAAGGACTACTACTACATGGATTGCACATAGTCGAAGGACTTCAATTCTTTGAAGTAATTGAAGGATTCGCTGCAAGGAGTGTGTGTGAGAGTCTTATTTAACACTTAGAGTTGGAGAAATCTCAGGAGGGATAGGGTCTTCACAGTTGTCGAAGAAAATCATAGAAGGTTGGTGCGTTGAAGCATTGAAGGGAGGCATAGCAAGTTTGCATTGCAAGCGAGTAAGTTCTGCGAAGAAATACTTGGTTAAATTCACAGGAATTATCCAGGAAGAAACAGACGGTCAAAATTCTTTGAGAAGACTTGATAAAGTCAAAATAGACGTCAGATCTTGTAGATAAGAAGGAACGTTACAACAAGATTTCCTCAAGCGTAAGCCCAAAATAAATCAGGGTCGTAGGATCCAAGTCAGCTAGGGTCATTGGATCGCTCACGAAATCTCAATTCAGGGTTTCGTGAGTTGAAGGGTCGAAGGTTTTGTATCAAGGTTCACGAAGTCGTGAGAGGTGAGCAGCGAAGTGGCGAGTGGATCGGAGCCATCCATCTGAGGAGGATAGGTGGCAGATATCTAAGGATCTCACGAACTCAGAGGTTTGTAAGGTGAGAGCCCAAAGGTTGGGTGCTCCAAGTGGTGAAATTGCGAAGTGTCGAAGACAGGCATGAGAGACATGTGGCAGAACCATGTTGTGGGCCCAAAGGATAGATAGGTGGACACACATCAAATTGTGGAGGGAGTCAACACACCATTTACTTTTCATGTCTCGGGGGTTCGTAATATAAGGGGACAGAGGTCCAACCTTTCGACTCGCGAAGTGGCGAAAGGCGAGAAGCGCTACTGGGAAGCCTAGCAGGTGTCATGTGCGGAGAGCGCTGACAAGGGAAGGATTTATATCTATCTCATGATCTTAGATATCGCAAGATTGGGCAAGAGGAGTTGAGAGCTTCGACTCGCGAACTCGCGAGAGGTGAGCTATGAAAAGAACCTTTCAGTTTAGGCCTTGGTCATAGCCGATGGTCACGCAGAGAAGGGGGAGATTGCACCTAGTGTCGTTCGCACCAGGGAAGCTTTCGAAAGGACCTGTGGATCAAAAGAAAGAATATTAAAACAAGGAATTGAAAGAGTCGATCCGACTCAAAGGGAAACCAAGAACGATCCTGTAAGCAATCCTTGACCTGAGGGCCGAGTGGGTCAGCACCATCTGGTATCAGAGCTTGATTCTTGTTTGTATATTTTAGGCAGTAAATGTGAGAAGGAATTTCAACCATGCTTCCAAGGAGGAGAGACAGACAAACACCCAATCAACCAGAGGATAGGTAAATTCCAAAAGGAAGGGTCAGGTAGGTGCAATATCTAGAAGTGGAAAGAGATCTGCATGACATTCACGCTAGACTCATGGATGTGGAAATAAAACAAATGCGCACAAATGATATTGGAGATGTCAGTGAGTCTGAAATCGAATATGATGTTGGACATGATGAAGAAGAAATTACAGCAGAAGATGCAACAACTGGACATTTGATTAGAGTTGTTGCAAGAATGAGTGCAAGAGCCAAAATGGACATTCCAGTTTATGAGGGAAACTTAGATGCTGAAGAGCTTCTAGACTGGATTAGAGCTCTGGACACATATTTTGACTATGAAGATGTCGAAGAAGACAAGAAGGTCAAACATGTTGTCATGAGACTTAAAGGACATGCAACATTGTGGTGGGATGAACTGCAAGCTGACAGATGCTGCCAAGGTAAGTAGAAAATCAAGAGTTGGGATAGGATAATTGCAAAGATGAAAGCAAAATTCATTCCCAGGGATTATCAAATTTCTCTGTTTCGAAGAATGCATAATTTGAGACAGAAGCTGATGACAGTGAAGAAGTACACTGAAGAGTTCTACACGATGAACATCAGAACAGGTCATCGAGAAAGTGATGATGAAAAGGTTGCCAGGTATATGAATGGCCTGATATATGAAATTCAAGATGAGATGAGAATGATGACCATTCGAATGGTGGAAGATGCTTATCAAATGGCTCTAAAGGCGAAAGAGAAGCTGAGTTGAAAAAAAGGTCAAAGAGGCCGAGGTAGAAGTCAATCCATGGGCAAATCAGTCGTCCAATATAGAAATCAGAAGCCTGAGGAAGAATGGAAGAAACCTTATATTGAGAGAGGTAGAATCTCACAGAAAGGGCAATATGCTGGACAGAGAAGGCAGTATGTTGATCAGAGAGGAGAGTATGCTGATAAAAACATTTTTCCTTGTACTAGAGGTAGAGGAAGAGGAAGAGGTGGAGTGATAAAATTATTCACGTGTGGAAAGGTCAGACACAAGTCTTATGAATGTCCAGACAAGAAGAAAGAAGAAGGAGAGACTCACATTGCCAAAGCACAAAGGTGAAATGTTGAGGTATAGGATGCTAAAGGTGAAAGATCACTGATGATGCAAAAATATCTTTTGACACCAGAGAAGGAGGTGGAGAGTTCATTCCAAAGAAACAAACTTTTTTAGACTGCCTGCAAAACCAAGGATAGGGTATGCAAAGTCATTGTGGACAGTGGTAGCATCGATAATCTCATTTCAATAGAGATGGTAGAAAATCTGGAGCTGGAGACAATTGATCATCTGAGCCCATACAGAGTTTCGTGGTTGCAAAAAGGAAATTAGGTAAATTTCACTAAGCAATATTTAGTTGAGTTTAAAATAGGAGGGTATAAAGATGAAATACTATGTGATGTTATTCCTATGGATGTTTTTCATCTATTGCTGGGTAGACCATAGAAATATGACACGAATGTGATTCATGACAGGAGAATGAACACATACACCCTAGAGAAAAATGGGAGAACTCACATGCTATTGCCGATCAAAGATAAAGAAATAAAACCGGAGGTGAGCAACACTATACTTCTCATGAGTGGGAAGGAACTTCTTACAGAGGTTAAGAAGAAGGAGGAACTGCAATTCATTGTCATCAGGAAGCCAACGATTGTTTTAACCAACACAAGGGTAGATGATTTACCAGAAGAGGTTCAGGAATTGCTGGAAGAGTTTGCTAACATAGTAGTGGACGAACTACCTCGTTCAATGCCACCGATTAGAATTATAGGTCACCAAATTGATCTCATACCTGGAGCTAGTTTTCCAAACAAATCAGCATACAAATTGATGTCGCAAGAGAATGAAGAGGTCAAAAGACAAGTCCAGGATTTGTTGGACAAAGGTTTGTTCAGAGAAAGATTGAGTCTGTGTGTTGTTCCGACAATACTCAGTCCGAAGAAAGACAAAGGCTGGAGGATGTGTTACTGACTTGAGAGCAATCAACAAGATAACCATCAGGTACAGATTTCCATTTCCAAGGATGGATGATTTGTTGGATTGTTTGAGTGGAGCCAAAAAAATTTCAAAGATTGATTTGAAAAGTGGATATCACTAGATTCGTATGAGAGAAGGTGATGAATGGAAGACAACATTCAAAACCAATGAAGGGTTATATGAATGGCTTGTCATACCATTTGGCTTAAAAAACACACCAAGTACTTTCATGAGATTGATGAATGAAGTCCTGAAGGATTTCATCAGAAAATTTGTCATTGTGTATCTTGATGACATACTGATTTTCAGTAAAATGAAGGCAGAGAATCTGAAACATTTTGCTACAGTGATGAAGAGGTTATAGCAGAAGAAGCTATTGATAAACATGAAGAACTCCTCATTCATGAAGACAAAGCTCATTTATTTGGGGTTTGTTATTTCTGTAGATAAGTTGAGGATGGATCCAGATAAGGTGGAGGTAATTAAGAATTGGCCATCACCAAAGAGTATATTTGAGGTGAGGAGTTTTCATGGATTGGCTAGTTTCTACTAGAAGTTCATAAGAAATTTCAGTGGAATTAGTGCATCGATGATGGACATAGTGAAGAAGAGACACAAATCTTTTCACTGGACGAAAGAGGCTGAGAAAAGCTTCAATTTGCTAAGAAGGAAAATCATGGAACAACTAGTTCTGGTGTTGCCTGATTTCCAAAAGACATTTCAAGTAAAATGTGATGCAAGTGGATTTGCAATAGGGGTAGTCTTGAGTCAAGAAGACAGGCCAATAGCATATTTCAGAGAGAAGCTGAATGAAGCCAAGATAAAATACTCCACATATGATAAGGAATTCTATGCTATTATTCGGGCATTGAAAAAATGGAGACATTATTTAATTCCCAAGGAATTTTTCTTGTATAGTGATAATCATGCATTGCAATTTGTGACTCAACAGGAAAAGTTGAACCAAAGACTTGTTAAATGGGTTGAATATATGCAAAATTTTACTTTTTTGATTAAACATATTTCTAGAACTGCTAACAAAGTTGTTGATGCTTTGAGCAGGAAATGTTTGCTATTGCAAGAGTTTAGAGTCAAAACACTGGGTTTTGATGATCTCAGGGACATGTACAAAGATGATCTAGATTTTAAAGAGGTGTATGAAGCAACTGAGAATCCAATTATTAGGGATAGAATCCAATGGGCAGAATACATGATCCAGGAAGGATTATTGTTTAAAGGTAATCAACTTTGTATTCGAAAATGCTCCATGAGGGAGAATTTGTTGAAGGAGAAACATAGTGGAGGATTGGTCGGACATTTCGGTCATGAAAAGATGTTCACAAAGTTGAATGAGTCATATTTTTGGCTAGGAATGAGAGAAGACGTCAAAATATTTGTGGACAGATGTAGAATTTGTTAACATTCAAAAGGAAAGAGGCAGAATGAAAGCTTTTATCAACCATTACCCATACCTGAGAGGCTGTGGGATGCAGTCAGCATAGAAATCATATTGGGGTTACCAAGAACACAAAAGGGGTTTGACTCAATCTTTGTGGTAGTGGATAGATTTTCCAAAATGGCACATTTCATTCCATGTTAGAAAATGAGTGACACAACTCACATTGCAAACCTGTTTTTCAAAGAAGTCATTCGAGTTCACGACTTACCAAGGAGCATGGTTTCAGATCGAGACACTAAGTTAATAGGACACTTCTGGAGAACCTTATGGAATAATTTGTGAACAAACTTATCATTTAGTTCATCTTATCATCCTCAGACATATGGACAAACATAAGCTGTGAATAGAAGTTTGGGAGAATTGTTGAGGAGCTTGGTGGCAGAACACCACAGTTAGTGGGACAACATATTACCATAGGCGAAGTTTTCTTATAACGACTTTCTTAATAGAAGCACAGGACAAATTCCATTTCAAATTTTTTATGGCATGTAGCTGAGAGGAATTTCTGAGCTGAGGGATTCAGAACAGATTGCGACTAGGAGTGCTAGTGCAAAAGATATCGTAGAGGCGATGGAGGAACTTCACAACCAGGTGAAGGAATGATTGCAGAGTTCGAACAAAGAATATAAGCAGAGAGCAGATCAACACAGGAGACAACTTCAATTCAAATTTGGTGATTTGATCCTTGCACATTTGATAAAGGAAAGGTTCCTGAGTGGAACATATAATAATCTAAAGATGAAGAAAATCAGACCATGTAAGGTCTTGAAGAAATTTGGGGCAAATGCATATGAGATTGAATTACCCGATGGGATCGAAATTTCTCTGATATTCAATGTCTCAGATTTGTACCCTTATAAAGATGAGGAAGTAGAAGAAGGTAGTGAACAACCAAAGATTCAGTGGACAAAACAAATGCCAGTTGAAGAAAAGCTGCAGATGGAGCGCATACTGGACAAAAGAGTTGGTAAGAGGAATAGGAAAAAGGAATACTCTGAATAATTGGTCAAGTGGAAGGGCCATCCAGTTGAAGATTCCAACTGGGAGAATAAAGCATAGATCTAGAAGCATGGATAGACTGTGCGAGAGCTCATGGACAGGAGCCCATGAAAATTTTCAAGCAAGGGAGTATGATGCAGGAGCATCACAAGGGTGTGCAAGCATAGCCAGTAGCGAGACAACGTGGAGATAAGAGATAGCTGGAAAAGCACTGAGAACATTTTTTGAAAATGTTTTGAAATATTAATGAATTCATTAAGTGGAGGCATGCTTGTATTATTGTAAAAGGACCTTGAGCGATCTGCTCTCATCCATAGTATATAGGACCCTTTATGTGTAATGAATGTAGGTAGATAGAATTTAATGCTTAGATTAGATAGTTTTAGAGTGGAAGAGGGAAATGGGATATAGACACCCTCATTGTATAGTTGTAACATTATTATTTCAATAGAGAATAGAGCATAGAGAAGAGAGAAGAGATTTTTAGTTCAAAACACCCATGTACAGAGATTTGAATTAATAGAAAGAGCTTCGATTCAAATTCATGGTGTTGTATTTGTTCTTTGTGTATGCATGTTGAATGTTATGCTCATGGATGTTTACTTTCTGTTATACATTTTCTTTATATGATGTGTATATGATTTGATGCTTTGTTTTTGAAGTCTATGAGAGAGTAAGGAATGAGTTTCAATTGTTTCTCTATCTAAGAAAGAGTTCCTGCAAGGAGTGCAGTGAAGTTGTCCTCAAGGAGTGCATTGACAAGAGTTCAAAGTTTTATCTCTGAAATCTCAGGAGGGCTAACATTGTTCTCATTCTCACAGAAGTGCAAGTTGAGCACAGGATCCGCACAAGGAGTGCACAGGCTAAGTAAAGTCTTAGAGTTTGTGAACCTAAGAATTTGTTGAAAGACTACTACTACAGGGAGTGCGTTGAGTCGAAGGACTTCAATTCTTTGAAGTAATTGAAGGATTCGCCGCAAGGAGTGTGTGCGAAAGTATTCTTTAAGACTCAAAGTTGGAGAAATATCAGGAGGGATAAGGTCTTCACAGTTTTTGAAGAAAATCACAAAAGGTTGGTGTCTTGAAGCATTGAAGGGAGGTGTAGCAATTTTGTGTTGCAGGTGGGTAAGTTCCGCGAAGAAATACTTGGTTAAATTCACAGGAATTGTCCATGAAGAAACAGATGGTCAGAATTCTTTGAGAAGAATTCACAAAGTCACAATAGCCATCAGATATTGCATAGAATTAGGGATGTTACAGAGATCTTTCCTCAAGCATAATATTAGAAGAAATCAGGGATGTAGGATCCAAGTCAGCCAGGGTCATTGGATCGCTCACGAAATCTCATTTTGGGGTTTCGTGAGTTGAAGGGTCAAAGGTTTTGTATCAAGGTTCACAAAGTTGCGAAAGGCGAGTGGCGAAGCGGCATGTGGAGTAGAGTCATCCATCTGAGGAGGATAGGTGGTAGAGATCTAAGGATCTTGTGAACTTGAAGGTTCGTAAGGTGAGAGCCCAAAGGTTGGGTGCTCCAAGTGGTGAAATCGCGAAGTGCCGAAGACAGGCACGAGAGACACGTGGCATAACCATGCTCTGGGCCCAAAGGATAGATAGGAGGACACATGTCACATTGTGGAGGGATTCAACACCCCGTTGACTTTTCATGTTTCAGGGGTTCGTAAGATAAGGGGACGGATGTCCAGCCTTTCGAATCGCGAAGTGGTGAAAGGTAAGAAGCGCTACTAGGAATCCTAGTAGGTGGTCACGTGCAGAGAGCGCTGACAAGGGAAGGAGTTATATCTGTCTCGTGATCTCGGATATCGAAGGATTGGGTAGGAGGAGTTGAGAGATTCGACTCGTGAACTCGTGAGAGGCGAGTTGTGACAAGCACCTTTTAATTTAGGCCTTGGTCATAGTCGGTGGTCACGCAGAGAAGGGGGAGATTGCACCTAGTGTCGTTTGCACCAGGGAAGCTTCTGAAAGGACCTGTGGAACAAAAGAAAGAATATTCAAATAGGGAATTGAAAGAGCCGATCCGGCTCAAAGGGAAATAAAGAACGATCTTGTAAGTAGATCCTCAACCTGAGGGCTGAGTGGGTCTGCACCATTTCTCTGTTTTTGTCAAACTTGTTTCCAGCTATGTTTTTTTTTTTTCACATAGAGGTTGCTACCCTGCACGTCCACCATTTAGAAGATGCAATGTTGATCCAGCTAGCCTGCAAGTCCACTTGTCAATTTGTATATCGCAAAACTATGATGTTGATTTGCAGGACACAAAATATTAGAGGCAAAATGTGCAGCCCGCAAGAGCGTGATCCAAATAAGTGGCTAGGTATGGAATAAGGGATTTGTGCATATTTGGTATGTAGTGCTCGTTTATGGGAGTGCGGCAGCCCTGGAATTCAATAGAAGTAGAATGTTCATTGCGGAATTCAATATAAGTAGAATGTTCATCTTGCCAGCTCTCAAATTCACTTGTCAATTGACAAATGTTGAGTCGGCTAGCCCACAAATCTGCTTGTCAATTTATTATCATAAGATATTTGTAAGGCACCGAAGAATAGAGGCTCGCTTTTAAAACCGATAGTCGGAGAATCCATGATCAAAAACCCATACATGGCCTATAAAATCTCAACCAGCCTGCAAGTCCACTTGTCAATTTGTATATCGCATAATTGTATGTGCTATTTGTAGAACACAGAACAATAGACACCTTTTTTTTGACCCCTCCCACCTGAGAACTCGCAAGTATGGAATGCGATATGGGTACATGGTGTATATAATCTCATGTCGATACTTTATAAAGGTACATATTTAGTTTTGCCTCATTTCTACACACATTGATATGGTAACCATAGAGTTGGTGTTGCACATGAATTATGAAATATGCATTGGGAGTCGGACAGAGCCAAGTCCACAATCCAAATGAGTGGCTAAATATGGAATAAGGGATCTGTGCATATTTGGTATGTATTGCTCGTTTCTAAGAGCCCGCCAACCCTGGAGTAGAATGTTGAGCTGACCAACCTACAAATCTGCTTGTCAGTTTATTATCATAAGCTATTTGTAAGTCACCAGGCAATAGAGCCCCATTTTTTACCCCACCAACCTGAGAAACCGCGATCCAGAAACTGTGTATGGTATATAAAATTTCAACCAAACCACAAGTCTGCTTCTATATTTGTATATCGCAGAACTATGTGTGTTATTTGTAGAGCACCGGACAATAGAGGCATTTTTTTTAGCCCACCCACTTGAGAACCCATGATCCTGAAAGTCGAAAAGCATGGAATGACATATTTGTACATCCTCTATAAAATCTCATGTCCATACTTTATGAAGGTACATTTTTAGTTTTTCCTTATTTCTACACATACTGTCTGGTAACCGCAGAGTTGGTGTTGCACATGAATTATGAAATATGCACTGGGATTCAAACTGAGCCCTTTGGTTTTGTTAGGTAAACAATTCTGATTCATGCAGTTTGAACATTGAACACTTGGTAGTTTCACCGTGAACTTTCAGACTTGGTGATTCCTTCCTCGCTTTCTCTTCCCCTCGCCCTTTACCTTTGCATGTGTGCATAATAATAAATAATCTTTATGTATATATATATGTGTGTGTGTGTTTTTGTGTGTGTGTGTGTGTCTTATTTCTAAATATTTAATGCTAACAAGTCATCGTGCAGACACTGTCTAAGCTGTCATTGATGCACGCAAGGCTCGAGAAGTTCTGCCATCAATGCAATTTTTGCGAGGGATTTTCTTATCCTTTCCCAGTCTTAATTTCAAACACCATGGAATGTCACTCACACGCCGCCATCTTGATTCCTGCACGAAACCTCCAATCCTTAAATGGTCTTCATCATAACTTCCACCTTCACACTTCTAAGTATGCAATAATTAAGCGTTACTTCTAACAAGTCATCATATAAAACACATAGATGTTGTCATTAATGAGGAGATTTTTCATTCACATGCATTGAAGCAATGTTTCTAGGGGGGTTATATTGTCCCCTCCATTTCCTTATTTCAAGCAGCGTCTGGAGAAAACCAATGTTTTCATAAAGTACTAGCACCATCTCTACAATAGTTTTGTAGAGATACAATGAACATCTTCCTCATGAGCTTCCCGTGCAGAAATTTACAGTGAAAACATGGATCTTGACGCTGATTTGGAAAGCATATTATACAACCTTGATCATCCCAGAGATGCAGTTTAGCATACCTGCTCAATGGACATGGTTGATACCCTAATTTTTTATGAATATGAATCCTTCGTATTCCAGAGTGTTGTTTTCGAGTCCGAATAAAAAAAAAATAATAATTGAAAAAAGAGATGTAAAAAATAAGAAAAGAAAACATCATTTAGAAATTGACCTTACCAATATGCAGGAGTCCCAAATCTATCAACTTCACATGGAAACCAAAGATTCTCTTCATGATTTCGTTGGATTCATTGAAGCCAAAAATGCCAGGATAAAGAACCAGATTAAGGAATTAGAGGAAGCTTTGTTTCCTATGTCATTGCTTCACAGTTCTTTGGGAATAGCCATGCCTACTACTACATGCACCCCTTCAATAAATCTAAAAGGGTCCTCCAGCTTCCTCGCATCCTGTAGAGGATATCTTGAGAAAAATATCAACAAAATAATGGAACTGATTACTAAGGCCTTGGAAACATCATAGAATATGGATTCCCTAGGGAGTAGGGCACATAACTTGCTGCTACTTCTGCAGACGGATTTAAAAAATGAAGAAACTTTCTATTTGCACATGGTCATACCTTTTTCCTTTCATGTCAACAATATGCCAGAGACGAGAATAAGACAACATGATCTCCCTTCCAATAAATGACTCACTCTGCAAGATACCGGATATATAAAATATGCATAACAGAAATAAAATGCTAGAAATGTAATAATAACAGTAAAATATCCAGCATAATCTCCACAATAACAAAGAAATGATATAAGAACAACAATAGAAATAACACTTTGATTCAGAAAGAAATGTTCACAGGCCTCTTCAGGGCAACCTCCAATCGAGCAACACTCTGTTACAATAATCTCCAAGCTAGGGTTTTCATACCCTCGACCCTTATTTATACTAAATATGTCTATTAAGAGAAGCATCTAGAGGAAGATAATTCTAGAAGCAGAAGCTTCTACTAGGTCTTCTTACATCCACCTTATTCTATTTTATTGAAAGGCCTTATTAATATTGACCTTTATTACATCCGAATACATTGATCTACCTATGTGCGGGTTAGGACCTTAACATGTCTTCCCCCTTAAGAACAACCTTGTCCTCAAGGCTTGAGATGTAGAAACTATTGGAGAATGGTAGCTAGTTCCCAAGTGGCATCTGCTGGAGTTATATCTTTCCACTGTACTAGAACTTCCTTGATGGTTCTCTGACACAAGCGACGCTCACGCTGGTCCAAAACTACTTTTGGCTGTAGCCAAATGGATCCTTCTTCAACTAACTTTGCAAGGTTGGTTTGAATTTGGAACTTGGTTCCAATCACCTTCTTCAAGCATGAAACATGAAAAATAGGATGTAGCTTCGACTGACTGGGAAGAGATAATTGATATGTGACTTGTCCCACACACTTGAGAACTGTGTAAGGGCCATAAAATTTGGGTGCTAGCTTCTAAAAATGCTTGACCTTGAGGAAAGTTTTCTTATATGGTTGCAGTCTCAGAAACTCTTGATCCCCTTCTGCAAATTGACGTTCGGAGTGACCTTAATCTGCTTGTTTCTTCATTCTATTTTGTGCCATGACAAGGTTCTCTTTAGGGGTATGGAGGATATCCTATTGGACTGTAAGTGTTTGGTCAACCACCTTGACCTTCAAGGTACCTGGTAAGTATGAGAGAACTGAAGGTGGCTTCTGTCCATAGACTGCTTCAAAAGGAGTCATGCAAGTGGCTGTATGGTATGTAGTGTTGTACCACCATTCAGTGAGGGGTAACCATTGAGCACACCGGTTTTGTTTTTTAGAGGCAAAACACCTCAGATATGTTTCCAAAAACTTGTTGACAACTTCCATTTGTCCATCCATCTAGGGATGATAAGCTGAGATGAGATGTAATTGTGTTCCTTGTAGCTTAAACAGTTCTTGCAAAAAATTGCTTGTGAAAGTTGGGTCTCGATTAGAAACAATAGAGTGCGGAAAGCCATGAAGCTTGAAGACCTAGTCCATGAAAATTTAAGCCATTGTGGATGCAATAAATGGGTGGTGAAGAGCACAAAAATGAGCATACTTGGAAAGGCGATCCAACACCACCATTATGACTGATTTATTCCCCAATTTGGGTAAGCCTGTAATAAATTCCATAGAGATATCCTTCCAAATAGCAGGGGGAATAAAAAATGGTTGGAGGGTGCTTGGACATTTGAATGTTTCTCCCTTGTTGCATTGACACACCTCACATTTAGTGAAAAACTTACGGATGTCTTGTTTCATACCATCCCATAAAAAAGAACGTTTGACTCAGTCATATGTTTTGGTGAACCCTAATTGCCCCGCTGTGGGGGTATCATGAAGCTCAAAAGGTACCATGAATTTGAGCTTGGATTGTTTACGTAAATAAAATCGGCCTTTGTATCGAAGCTCATCCTGGAGGCAAGAGTACCTTGGGGGAGTCAGAGCCTTGTTCTGTAGTTTTTGGATCAGATGCAAACTTTTGGGATCTTGAAGCCATTCCTGGCACACATCTTGGAGCCAATCAGGTACACTGAAGGAAAGAGAAAAAAGGGATCCTTCGTCTTCATATTTCCGGGACAGTGCATCCGCCATGAAATTGTCTTTTCCCTTCTTGTAAATGATCTCATAATCATATCCAAAGAGCTTAGTCACCCATTTTTGTTTCTCCTAGGAGGAAATGCATTGTTTCAGAAAGTACTTGAGGCTTTGATGGTTGGTCTTAATTTGTAAGCATTTCCCCAAGAGATAAGGACGCCACAACTCAACGACATGCAGAATTGCCAACATTTGTTTTTCATAAATGGGTTTGCCTGGATTCCTTTCAGATAGTTGATTGCTAGTGAAGGCCAAAGGTCAACCCTCTTGCATAAGGACAATGCTAATTCCTTTCCCTGAGGCATCACATTCCAACACAAAGGTCTTTGTGAAGTCGGGAAGGGCCAGAACTTGAGTGGTGCACATGGCCATCTTCAAGGTTTGAAAATCTTGAGCAGCTGTTGGAGTCCAAGTGAAAGAGTTCTTTTTTAGGAGAGCCATTAGAGGTGCTACAATATTTCTGTAGTTCTTAACAAACTTGCAATAATATCCGGTGAGGCCCAAAAATTCATGCAATCTTTTGAGAGTATTTCGGTGTGACCAGTCTTTCATAGCTTCAATCTTTTTCGGGTCCACCCTGATGCCATCCTTTCCCACTAGATGACCCAAGTATCCTACTTCTGAGGCACCAAAAGCACATTTGGATTGTTTCAGGAAAAGTTAGTGCTAAGAAAGTACACAGAGAACTTGATCCACATGAGTAAGATGGTCTGTCAAGGTTTTTCTATAAATGAGGATATCATCAAAGAAAACTAAGTCAAAATGATGAAGAAAAGGGAGGAAGACATGGTTCATGAGGCTCTGGAAGGTGGAGGGGGCGTTACACAAACCAAAGGGCATGACCAAAAACTCATAGTGGCCCTCATGAGTGCGAAAGGTGGTCTTGGGAATGTCGACCTCTTTCATACGTATTTTGTGATAGCTTGAGCGAAGATCAAGTTTGGTAAAGAATTGGGTGCCACTCAATTCATCCAGGAGTTCATCAATGATAGGAATGGGAAATTTGTCTTTGATGGTCAGTTTGTTGAGAGAATGGAAGTCAGGACACATTATCCAAGAACCTTCTTTCTTCAGTACCATGATGAATGGAGATGAGTAAGGGCACGTACTAGGATGGATGACGCCAACAGTAAGGAGTTCCTGGACCATTTTTTCAATTTCATTTTTTTGTGCAAAGGGGTGGTGAGATGGATGGATATTGGGGGGACGACTTCCTAGGACAAGGGGAATGGAATGATCATGAACACCGCAGGAAGGAGGGAGTCCTTAGGGAGTGGAAAATATTGTTTGATGTTTATAAAGGAGGGCTTGAAGGTCTTGGGGAACTGGGGTTGTCTTTGTGGCTTGTATGGCATGGAGTTGGGCAATGACACCAGAATGACCTTTTTTGAGCAGTTTTTCCATGCGATGAGAACTGATGATCTCAGGTGAAACAATAGTGATGCCTTGGAATTTATGTTGCTGGCCTCCTTGGTCGAATTGCATGGTTAAGTTATGAAAATCCACGAGAATGGGACCAAAATTCCTTAGCCAGTCTGCACCCAACATAGTGTTGCAACCGCCCATGTCAATAGAAAACATATGGGATTTTAGGTGGTAGTCACTGATTTGGAGACACACATTTTCACAGCACCCACCACATTTCATAGAACCACCATTGGCAATCATGATTTATAAATTGTTGACAACATGGATGTAGCAATGGGTTTCTTGGGCAATGCGGCGATGAATAAAATTGTGGGTGCTGCCACTATCAACCAGAATGATGACCTTTGCGTGCTTGATGTAACCGATTAACTTGAGTGTTTGGGGGGTAGAGAAGCTGGTGATATCATTGAGGGAAATGATCGGTTCCACTTTGGGAGGGTCAGAGGGAGGGTTTATGTCAGTGATTTCTGGTGACTCGGGCACAAGGGGAGTGTCAACATCTTCTTCCAGAATATCCCTAGAGATGGCCATAGAATGATTTTTTTCCTTACATTTGTGGCCTGGGAAATATATTTCATCACAATTATAACAGAGGCCTTTGAGTTGGCGTTCATCCATTTCAGCCCTGGTCAATTTTTGGATCTTTAATGGGGCGGAGGGAGTAGTGGGGTTTACTGGTGTAGGCTGAGGGATAAAGGAAGGCTTACGATTTTGAGAGGAAACAATTTTTTGTGCTTCTTTAGCTTTTTTAGTAGCCTCCACCCAAGTCATAGATCAAGCCATGAGGACATGGGCCCAAATTTCCTCCTTGAGGCCACTGATAAAACACTCTTGAAAGAAAGCATCAGTCATGCCCTCTGTTCGAAAATATAGGCGCTCAAATGCAGCTATGAAGTCTTCTATTGTGCCCGATTGCTTCAATTTTGTCAAACGGCCCAAATGGTTGGTGTCAGTGTCAAAGCGTTCATAAAGATCAGTCACAAATTGGGTCTAAGAAGTATACCCTTGACAGGAAGTTTTTCTCCATTTCCACCATTGCCAGCGTTCTTGATCTAGATGGAGAACACCATCCCAGAGTTTGGACAAGTCATCGGTAATGTTGTAGAGAGAGAAATAATGTTCCATTTGGGTGACCCAACCAGTGGGGTTCGAGCCATCAAATTTGGTCACATCCACCTGCGGAAGGTGTATGTCCCGTTGAACGTGATGGGGCTGAAAGGTATGGGAAGAAGTTTCACCTTCAGTCTTTGTATGTGCATCAGGAAAAGAGTCATCGGTAGGGATCTTGAGTTTGGTGCAGAGTGATGCAAAGACAGATTCAAGTTGGGTGGTCAGTTCATGTTTGACTTCCATCATTGCAAACAGCACAACTTCATTTACGGATGCATTTATGGGGGTATTGATGGATGTATCATGGGAGGCAATAGTAGCACTGAGATGTTTCACTTCTTGTTGGGTCTCGAGGAAACTAGATTGCAAGGAGTTGAAGAGAGACTCCAGTTCTTGGCTACGGGTATGGGCCATGAGGATGGGTGATCTGAAAAGGGGGCGGGCAGGGTCAGAAATTTTTGCAGAAAAATGATATGGATGAATGCGATAAGGGAGAAGAGATGAATCTAATGGAGTAGGTCTCAAATAATGGTGAAAAAATTTCCAGACCTTTTTTTTTTTTTTACAATTGCGGGGTTATACTTTGGTTTGAAGAATGTTGTAGTGCTAAAATCCCCAAATTATTAATCAAAAATAAATGTGTAGTTACTTGGCAACCCGAACATAGATGCACGGTAATAGATCTCGCTGGTTTAATTTGTTTATGTTTATATTTATGTTCCCCAAGGGTTAGGTATTCAAGGGTTCTACAGAAAAGGGTTTTCCCTATGCTATAGCTCTCTGATATATGTGTGGAGTCCAACAGTAGTACTCTGCCCAATATCTCAGGGCACTGACTAAGGAGGATAGACCGTACCCTTATCCGTACTACCCGACTACCCAGGTACTAGAGAGTATCTTCTCGAGTGTTGTTCTTGGTGACACTATAGTAGTCCGGTGGCCAATAGGTTTATCTAAAGAGGGCTTTAGGAAATCTAGGCCAATCCATACACAGGTGTTGTCTGATGTGCTACCACTCGAAGGGGTACCAACAGGGGTTACAAGGGTGGCCAACAGATGTGCGTTTAAGAACCACTTGTATTTCCTACGTGTATGAATTCGTCAACTATGGGTTTATGTGTGTAATGACAGATCTCTACGGCTTAAAGATTTCGGAATACGTCTCTACCTTGAAAACAAATACCCACAATTTCTGCCAAGGAAATTTCTCTAATACCACTTGCAAGATACCAGATATACAAAATATGCAGGACAAAAATAAAATGCTAGAAATGGAAGAATAACAGTAAAATATCCAGCATAATCTCCACAATAACATAGAAATGATATAAGAACAACAATATAAAGATCACTTTGATTCAGAAAGAAATGTTCACAGGCCTCTTCGAGGGGGCAACCTCCAATCGAGCGATGCTATGTTACAACAATCTTCAAGCTAGGTTTTTCATAGCCTCGACCCTTATTTATACTAAATATGTATATTAAGAGAAGCATCTAGAGGAATATCCTTCTAGAAGCAGAAGCTTCTATTAGGTCTTCTTACATCTGCCTTATTCTATTTTATTGAAAGGCCTTATTAATATTGACCTTTATTACATCCGAATACATTGATCTACCTATGTGCAGGTTAGGATCTTAACACACTCAATTAGAAGCATGATGGAAAGACAAAGTGAAGAACCTGTATCTTATCGTCCAATCACATGAGCAAGCAATATCAAAAAAAGAAGCATTATTCACAAAGCTCACCAAAATAGACTTAGCAGGAAAGACAAATGGCTTCGAAGACCCCAATGTAATCCTAAAATCACCGGCCTCAACCAAGAAAGATTTCAATAAACAAGTTGATAATTTGAAGGCCTTGTCTTTAGAAAACATTTATAGGATTCTTGAATATCATGAAGAAGAGGTGGACAACTGGCTAGTTCAGTATTCGGTACAAAGTGGAGACATTCATGAAGCTCTGTGTAAACTTTCAATTGATCTAAGTGAATTAGAAAATGAAGTTTTCGGCATTAAAATCCGCAAATGACATCAACGTCACCCCCTTGAGAAGCTATATTGAAGAGAACTTGAACTAGGTCACCGACGAAATCCAATAGGGAAATGCATAGTTCTTTCTTTATCAATCCAATTATTCCAACTTCTTCGAGTAGAAATATATAGCCAATAAATGACCTTCCCATTTCTACTTTTCGGGTATTACATTGTACCATGTCCAAGTTCTTTCCACAATCCTATTTGTTGTACATATTTATGTTATGGTCCGTGGGAGCCTCAATACCAGCGTATATGAAAAAATAATTTCCATTTCCATTTACAAACTATTTATTTTTTTATATATTTGAAATAAAACTATTCTTTTTTCTCCTTATATATTTATGTGTTCCTATATTTTTATCTTCGGCTATGTTGAATGTGAAGTCATTATATTTATTTTATCTCAGTTCTCTTTTCTTCCTATGCATATTTTCTTCGGCCCGGTCATTTTCAAAATACAGTATGAAATAAATCACTGACTCAAATTTGAGATATCGTATTTGATATATATATATATATATATATATATATATAT